>JANBXA010000031.1:28885000-28987500 GCA_030556225.1 Cricetiscus sungorus
GAATATATAAATTCTCTAAATTATTAAATCTAGGAAGGACATAGATCAATTGAAACATTATTAATATAATGTTTTATTTATTCATTACAGGTAGTATTGATTGACAAATTTTCTCAGATGTAACCCTTTAACGATCCAGAGAGAAAACTTAGATTACATTTATACTTCCATAAAAAATTTTAAAACTTATTTTAAAAAATTAGTTTTGTAAATTATCAATTAATAAATGCCCTTATTTTCAGCCTTCTGTTTGATAGAAAATGTGTAAAACGATTCCACCTTTGGGGAATACTACTGATTCATAATGAGATTATTGTGATTTATTTGAACTAAGCCAACCTTTTGCATGTGAGGGAACTTAACCAGTGAAAAATATTTTTTACAACATATCTTCTGTGATTTAATGAACACTGAATATTGTTTGGACTGAATCTGAGTGATTGTGTTATGCTTTTCTAAGAAATCAAAAATCTTCAGGGGAAAATAAAAGGCCCACGTACAAATTACAACTAGTATTTTTTTCCCCTTCTTCTAGATTTTTAAAGATAATGATTACTTATTAGAGTTATACAAAAATATTGTGTATTAACTCCAAGCTTTCCTGTTCACAGTAAAATATTCATAGAGCTTCAACTATTTTTTTCAGCTTTCTAACAACGTACATTTATATTGTCCTCAGATTACAGAGTATTTTCACAAACACACGCACATGTACATATGCAGTCATTACTTCTCATTTGAAACTCCTAACAGCTTCTCAATAGAAGGGGGAATGGAAAATTCTAGAAAGAAGAAGTCTGAATACAAAAATAGTCGTGCTGTACAAAATTAATACATTAGAGGTGCAGTTCAAATTTATGGCAATTTTGATCACAGACCTCTAGGAAAGGCAGTGATGAAACACAACATGCAGATTCCAACACGCCTGAAATATGAGGGGTATCGAGGAACCCTGACACAGGTGTTTGTAAATGTCATCTTTTGAGTCATAACAGTTTAGTTCAATCTCCCACTTTACTTTTTGCCTTGAGGCATTCTAAGTGCCTGGTATTCCTGGCCAGAATTCAGTATTTACTTAACTGACATCTTGCAAGTTCAAACAAAGACTCTTTAAATACTACTAAAGCAGTTTTTGCTTGAATATAAGGAAGCGAATGTAAACTTTTTGTTTGTTTGTTTTTTAGAGACAGGGTTTCTCTGTGTAGCTTTGGAGCCTGTCCTGGATCTAGCTCTTTCTCAAACTCACAGACATCCATATGCCTCTGATGCCGAGATTAAAAGGCATGAGCAGAACTACTGGAATCCAATTGCAGGCAGGGAGGAGTGATGAGCAAAGGGGTCAGGACCAGGCTGGAGAAAACCACAAAAACAGCTGACCTAACAAGGTGGAGCTTCCAGTCTGATGGCTGGGAAACCAGCATAGAACAGACCCAGATTCCCTGAAATGTGGTGTTAGTTGGGAGGAATGGGCAGTCTATGGGGCCTCTGGTAATGGATCAGTATTTATCCCTAGTATATAAATGGACTTTGGGAGCCCATTCCACATAGAGGGATACTCTCTCAGTCTAGACTGAGGAGGTGGAGGGACTGGGCCCTGCTCAAAATGATAAGACAGACTTAGAAGACTCCCCATGGAAGGCCTGGAGAGCAGAAAAGGGAATGGACTGGGGGATGGTGGGGAAACAGAGGAGGAGGAGAGAGTGAGGGAACTGGGACTGACATGTAAAACAAGCTTGTTTCAAATAAATTAAAAAAATATCATACTAAAAAACAAACAAGCAAATAAATAAATAAATAAATAAATAAAGGTGTGAGCCACCACCACCCGGCTAGAATGTTAACCTTTCAAATAAATAAATAATTTAGAAGTTTTTACCTCTATTTACATGACTCAGCTTTTCTCTCATGTTTCCTTTCTTTGAGACCGGGATCATGGTAAGTAGCTCAGGTTAACCTATAGTTCACTATTTAGCTCAGAAGGCTACATGTATGAATCTTCTGATTCAGTGTTCCAGCTAATCTCTGAGGCCTGTACCACTTTTATTTTACTAGGACTTTTGTATAAATACAAAATCTTTGCATTTGCTTTTGCCATGCTCCCGTAACAGGTCTGGTCATTGAGATTCCAAATGAAGGATCCAATGACTGGTTTTCACTATTCTTGGTATGGAGATGTTTGTAGGCTATAAACTGAAGATGTATTCTCTGTTCTCCCTCTCATCTCAGCATGGTTACACTGATGCAAGCAAAAGCAGAACAGCCATTAGTCACCGTCAGACTTGTACTGAGATACTGAAGAGCTCTTGCCATTTAAGACCTACTCCTGAGCATCAGGGATGAGCTTACATTTCCATCAAATCTGTTCTCTTTCTGATATCTCAGAGTGACAGCTTGAGATCCAGAGTGATTGACATGGAAGACTTGATTTTTCTGTTCTATAACAAAGTAATGGCTGTGTAATTCGGCTTTATATTCCCTTTCTTCTGATTCTCTGCTCTTTCCAGCAATGTTTCAAGGATGACATTCTACAGATTTGGCCAAGCCTCAAAAGTAAGCCCACTGATTCAACTCAATGTGTTTTAACTCAACATTCTTTGTTCTGCCCAACGGTTGGTAGCATTCTGCTAGCTAAAAGACTCAAATGGTATAGGAAGAAAAATATTCCAACTCCTAAAATTTATGAGTCAATTGAATTAAGTTTTGCTGTAGCCTATCTTTTTGAAACATCATTTTAATTTGAGACATCTGCTGAGTGCTTTGGGGAATCAACTTAGATTAAATGCCTTAAGCAATAAAATGAATACAGTCTCTTAAAAATGATTTTACATATGGCTCCAACCTTTTCATTATCCAAAGGAGGCTGAGTCTGATAAAGTTAGCAGGGTATGGACTAAAACCAGGTCTTACCAATGAGAAACTCTGCATCTATTGATGCAGTCATACCAAAGCCCCAGTGTTTCCCCACCTGTAAAGGAGGAATATTAACTGGTGGCCATAAAACTTTGTTGCGGGAATTAAGCTTGTATATTCAATAAATGTGATCATCCCTCATTACATAAATAGTATGAGTTATTGTAGAATATAAACTCAAAATAAACTTCTTTAAATTGAAAAAAATTATTATTATATATCTGAATGTATAGTGTATCCATAATCTCTCTCTCTCTTTCTCTGTCTCTTTCTCTGTCTCTCTCTATACCTCTTGCCTGGTCTGTAGAGGTCTAGTCAGAAAGCAATTTTTTAAAGTCTTTATTCTCCTGAATCTAATTGTTCTAGGGAATGGGCTCAGGTTACCAAGCTTGTGCAGCAACAACCTTTACTGACCAAGCCGTCTCCTGAGTGCCACCCTCTCATGTCAACACCTTTAGTCCAAAAGCAGCAGACTTACAATGGAAGGACTGTGAAAGTATAAAACATTTCTAAAGCTTAGGAATAGCCTCATAATTTGTTTATATTTTCTTTTGGGGGGAGGAAGGGGTTCTCTGAATTTTCATCTCTACATCCATATTGTAAGCTATCATCCTTCTGAGGTCTGTGAACAGATTAAAATGATTTCTAAGACTCCATGGGCAGAAAATGTGCAGTGATTGATTGAAGTATGGCTCAGGCCCACCTAATAATTAGCCTTATCAAAATGCCACTTGTTCTCTGAAAGTCAATCAGAACATCCCATCACTGTTTTATGAATACATAGTAAGATATTTAAATTTTTCTATTAGTTAAGAGCTACTTTGTATCCTGACAAGTGGTCAATGTTGATGAAATATCCATGGCCTGCGTAGAAGACAGTGTATTTTTTAATGTTTGGTTGAACTGATCTGTAGATGTTTGGTAATTTATTTGATTTATGATGTCATTTAACTCAATTGTTTGTTTAAGTTTTGTCCAGATGATCTGTCTAATGATGAGAGTGGGTATGGAAGTCACTTGCTGTCACAGTACGTGGATTTATCTATTTTACATAAAATTATCTGTAAAAAATGAGTGTGGGGTCTCAAGAAAAGGACTCCAAATTCCAAATTATTTTAGAGAGGCAAAAATTCTTAATTTTTGAAAGGTACATAGTCATGCTTAATCAAAACATCAAGCATACCCAGTGAAGGTCCCATTAGATTTTTATCCTCACCACAAGGTGTCTTGTGTCTCACTCTGAGTTCTTAAGATTGTATAATATATGGTGGCACAGTTTCTAGGATGAAATGAAACAATCATATATTTTAATTTTAAGTCCCGTTGAGCCTAATGAAAATTGCATTTCTGCCAACTGGCATCTTTACAATTATTTTAATGAGTTGGTGTTATTTAACCCATTGACAGAAAGGAGTGCATTTTGTTTATATTCAGCACAGGAGTCATGAATGTTCAGCTATGGGTCAACCTTTTATATCAAGATTCCTTTATTCTCAGCTCAGGGAACATCACAGAAAACACAGTAGGAAAACATAAGAGCTGGTAGTTGAGGAGAAGAGATGCAAAATGCTGACTCCTAGGCATGATATAGATTTATACATGTTGATTCATAGCACTAGTGGTTACCTGCACCAGACCTGTGTAAAACCAGGCCAATAAGAATGACAACATGGATAAGGGGGGAGGATCTTGGGGACCCCCTTAGTAGAGGAGCTTTCTAGAGTAGATGGCTGAGAAGGAAGGGAGAGTGACTTTCTGTGGAGAATAGGGCTGCCAGCAGGATAACAGGCTGTCTTACAACCATTTGCATGTTGAATGCACTAATTGGTTACAAAACATTATCAATAACAACAACAATAGCGAAAATAACCCATCCTTCCCCAAAACAAAATGTAGGGCATGAAGCTGGAAAATAGGGTGAGTCGTTATGACTACTTGGGAGAAGGTAGTGATGGAAGAATGTGGTCACAAATATATTGTAGACCTGTCTGAACATTTTAAAGAATGAAATAAAGTATAATAATAATAATAATAATAATAATAATAATAATAATAATAATAAAATAAATGTGAACCTATATAGAGACCTGGCTGTGATTGTCACCCACCTCACATGTACTCTTACAGAAGGACAAAGATGACTCATATATATCTTTTATTATATAAAAGTGCACGTGTTGAAACAATATAAAGAAACAGAGACATGCTAATTATGTAGCCAGTGTGAGTAAAGTAAAGTGAGACTTTGAAAGCAACCACATATGTAAAATAAAGTCAGGAAGAGGCTGGAGGGGAAGAAAACTGTCAAGATGCTTTTTATCATGTTTTATCACAAGAATAATAGTTTCCTTACTAGTTGAGAACCCCCATAAGCTCTTGGTCAGCCTTTGCAACAGTCAGAACAAAACTGTTTGAGGAAGAGTCTAAGCTCTTTTTTGAAGTCATAGTCTGTGCAAGCTGATGCTCTGTGTATGAAACATAAAGTGAGAGAAGGAGGCAAATAAAATCAAAATCAGTGTTTTCCAAAGGACTTCTCTGGTAACAATTTCATCACGTTTTAAAACAAGAACCTGGAATGAGCTGATGAGTCTGAGCAGGGCCATAAAATAAAGCTGGACATGTAGTCTTCTGTTGCTCTTCCTTTAGACACTGAGACTCCATTTTATGAATACCTAACATTCTGATAATAGAGATTATTGCCGCTATGTATTATTCATGTGGAAATGAATTTGCACAATGTGTTCATATGAAATAAAAGAAACTAACCACGAAGAGCTACAGCTTCTCATAGATCTCTGAAGTAGAAATGATCCAGACACCACTTTGGTTTTGGCTATTTTGTTCGGCACAATTTGGAAGCAATGCAACTTCTTTCCTTCATTAGTTGCCTCACCTAAGCTACATTAATGCAGACGCTACAGAGAAGGAGCTTTTCACACTGGTAATGATCTGAGAAGCTTAGAGCTTCATTCACTATGGAATTTGTCAAACTGATGCAGCCCAGCCTACTCATGATTGACAGCAGGGACTTAGGCATCTACACTGCTACAGGTTTATTGAAATTCTCCAAATAGTAGGAACCCAGTCAGACTTCTAAATTTAGAGACAGTCACTAACAAATATAAGCAAGTCTCTACTTAGTCAATAGTGCATCACTGTGAGAAACAAGTAGCATTTTTATTTTTATCTTCATTACGAATACATTAAAGCATGAACATTTTAAGATCATACATTATAGGATTAAGACCCCTTTTACTTAAATGTTTAACTCACAAATGAACATTGAAATAAACATCAAAGAAAATCAATATCATTAAAATGTTCATAAATTATGAAGCAGAATATGAAGACTGAGAAGTTTGACAGTACTTCGATGGAACTAAATATGATACATGCAAAATAAAATTAAGAAAAACACAAAGGTTAATCATGTCTTTAAAGTAAATTGTTTTCAGAGAACACAGACTCATATTGTGTGAAGTTGTATCACAGAAAAACTCAAGGAGGAGCCAACTCATGGATATTTTTATGAAATATTGAGTAGGTTATTATAGAGCAATTTTCTGAGAGGGAGCATTAGGAAGGTGCAAGCCCACAATAGTCACAAACTAATCTGCATACATGCAGGAAATAGTCTCGGGAGGTCATTAATGTTCTCCACAATGTAATGGAGCTTCCAGTCTCATTATGCCAGTGGTAGCTTCTTCCTCGGCTTCAAAACAAATGTTCTAAGTCGATATCAACTAAAATAAGAATATGTATGTCAATGCTTGGGAAATAGGATTCCGGGACAAAATATAGGCTGATGATGTTCATTTGGGGAGAAATCACTTACACCAGAAACAGATGACTGCCACAGGTTCCTGCTCCAAGGATGTCCCTGGATGCTCTCTATCTCCAACCAGGAAATAAAAGAGCAAGCTGGGGTCCAGGACCCCAGACCTAGACTCCACAGGTCATGACCGCACCTATCCCCATGCCCCAATGGGCATGGTCAGTGCAACAGGTACAGACAGGGTGGACTTCTCACTATAATGCTCTCAGAATGTAGCAGGGATTTCTCCTTCTCCTGGTTGAATAGTTTTCCACTGTGTGTATATCACATCTACTAGAACCATTTGCCATTGATAAAAACTTAGCTATCTCCATTTCTTGATTACTAAAAAAAATAATACTACACTAGAGACATGGCATTATGTTTAGTGGAATAAGGTACAAAAGGATGAACACTGCTTGTTCCCACTTAAATGTAAAATCTCAGACTCAGTGCAGAATAGAGGCATTCATTTTTGTTTATTCTTTCTGTCATCGATAGGCTTTTTGTCTTTTATCACTTTCTTGCTCTTAAGAGACTGTTGTTCAAACCATACTTTTGCAAGTCTTTTTGTGCCCATCTGCTTTTATTTCTACAAAGTAAATGTGTTAAAAATGAGGAAGCTGACTGTGTGTTTATTTTTATCAAACCCTTTAGAGATTTCCAAAACTTTAACAGAAAGCCTGCATTGATATGCTGTACTTCCACCAAAACTCTTGCTTCCAATCTTGGGTATTTTTAGGTTTATCTGTTCTATTGAATGTGTAGGGTGTTTAATTAAGGTTTAATTGATAAATGACAGGTGAGTTACAACATGGAATATTTTAATGATTACCACCCTTTTTTCATCATCATATATTCCCCGAGACATGTCCGCTTTTTATTGTGTTGTTGTTTTCCCAATTAATTTGTATTTCTTAACATCACTTGTTTATAAGTCTTTTGTCAGCAGCATGATAATGATAATTTTTCTCATGGTTCAGCTTTTTTATTTCCTCATTTTTCCTGAGGAGCATGTTTTCTTCTTATTATTTTGCAAACTTAATGAGATCTGGCGTGCCATATTTTTTCTTTTATACCTATTGACTTATTAATTTCTATGAAACCACTACCCAAGAAACACCCATAAAGATTCTTCTGAACTATCTTCGAGAAACATTTGGTTGCTTTTTAAATATTAAGAATTATGGGTCAACTACAATTAACTTGCCCATTCCATGAGGTGAGAATCTACTCTTTTTTTTTTTTTTTTTTTTTTTTTTCATGTAGACATCCAACTTTCTAAGTCCAGTGGTTGAAAGAATTTTCTACCTACTTGGAGTTTTGCTGGTGCTTGTGTTGAAAATTAATGGGCCATTTTTGTGTTGACTAGTTCATGACTGACCTGTCATTTTGGTCTACTGGGTTATCCTGATACTGTCTTAATTAATGGAGCTCCCTATTGGATTTGTCACAGTCCTACTAGGTTAGCCATTATTCGGCTGCAACAGTGGGGTAATTTAGAAGGAAAACATGTATCTCTGTAGGTTCAAACTTCTTACATTAAATTTCAATGTAAGAATTCTCATAGTGATGATACAGGATCATGGAAGAGGAAATGTGTTCAGAGCCATGAATCTGTATGTCAATCATACAGGAAGAATACACATGTTCTTTTTTAGCTAACTTTCTTCGTGTTATAAAATAGGGATCATGTTGACAGTTCTCATATACTTTCTGAAATAGAAAAATATGGGTAGTATATCCGTATATATTTGTCAGGAAATAGGTACACTAACAATGGCCTACACGGCTGATTAACACCACCTTCTGAGGTGGTGAAGACAAATAAATATTTGTAGAAATGCAGATGCCAGGTGCAACATTGAGTGGCAAGTATATTAATTATTCTAATTTTGGAGTAAGATTGGTGATTCTGAGCTTTGGAGCTCATTGCCAATTAGTGTTACTATGCTGCATTCTGATCACAAGAAAGATAGACTGCCTTAAATTAATTAATTAATAATTTGCAATGATTAATTTTATTACTATGGTTATTGAGTGTTTGTTGTTTTCTAAGCATATTGACAAAAATATTACACATTACCTATCAATGCACATACCTCTAACATGCCTTTTCTTACTTCCAGATATTCTATAGTTTTTAAAAAAATATGGAAACACGTCCAAATCTTCATCAAAGGGAACTGAAGCCATGCTACTCCATGAATTTTTCCCCAATACGTTTACTCTTTCATTGCTATGTGATTAACCCCACATTGAGAACTATATTACAGATTCCTTTGCAAAAGAAATTAAATTTTTAGCTTGCGGACTATCATATCTTTGTGCAAGTGATGATTGTGAAACTGGCAAAACAGATGAGCTGTACTGTGAGGAGTGTTCAACGAGAGCTGTATTATGAGGAGTGTTTAGCAAAGCCATATTTACCTTGACGTAAAAAAAATTATTTCAAATGATATAACATGAACTCTACCCCAAATCCATCAAATCTCATAAAGTAGCCTCATGAGCATGACCATCACCTTACTGATAACATGCTGACAAAGGTCCTGATGATATTCTGTGCTGTAATTGGAAACATAGAATAACAGTTGATTGCTCATTAGCATAAGGCTGGTAGACTGAAGTTCTTACAAATATGAAAACATCCCTGTTTTCATATAAAGCAATTCCTGCGTTGTGTGGTGTATTTTATATTAATCATGCAGTCATAACCCATAAAAAGCAATCATTTATGAATCTTAAAAAAGTATAAATATGTCTTTTAATCAAAAGTCCATATTTAAGAATTTTCCAACAATGACCAGCAAAAAAAAAAAAAAAAAAAAAAAATCTGTGTCAACACATTATACACAGTTCTCAAGCACTGAGATGAAATTCCAGTGGCCAGTGTAACATTCATAATACCCACAGTGTATTCATAATTAATAGTGCAGGGATATCAACCCTAAGGAATAGAACAGGTGTCTTTTGTCAATCCTCAGAGTCAGAGTCCTTTCAGACTGGTGAATTATTGATGCTACATGAAGAAGAATGTTGATAACACAATACAAAGTCTCAGTTCCCAGGTCACTACTGGAATTTGATACTGTCATGCGCTTGGGGGAAAATAGCAGTGTACAGACACTGTACAAACAAGTCGGCCAGCCACTGTACTCATCAATCCTAGAGAAGCCATTATTTTATAAATAAGAGTGTCATTCATCTCGCCGCAAAACCAACCACAATACAGCCTTTGAGGGCTAGCACAACACTTGCTTCTCAGGTCTCCCTGTTGTTTCCTGTGAACCTTTTTTGTTTAGGCTGCATTATACTCTGCATCCCATTGGGCAACCCCATCCTTTCAAATGAAGTCTCATTTGATGAATTAAAAATCAAGTGGAGTTGTGAATCCTACAATTAAATATAATCCAGTCCCTAGGGATGTCATTCCATTATTCTCCCAGCACTTTAAGAGGAAGAAAAGCAAGTGAAACCAAGCAGAACTTCCTGGAATTTGAATTGCGCACCTATTATTCTGATGTGGAACAAAAGCCCCATTCAGGGTTGTCATTGGTCAGATATACAGCCTGCATTCAGTGGAGACAGATACACAGGTGCTTATGAAATGAAACACCCGAAGTGCAAATAAGTCCTTTCCTGTTAGCTCTCATAGTCTTCCTTAACAAATGAACTATGGATATCAGGACCTGAATCAGGCAAAGGCGATTTCAGGATGTTTAAGACTCAGTGTGTATTCAGGAAGATAGATGGAAACTGTTTCCTAACGTCTAATTAGTATTAATACTAAAAACGCAAGAGTCGCCTATCAGGGGTGAACGCTGAAAGATCAGAGAAACAAGTCGGCCAGCCACTAGAAAGTTCTCACTTATAGCAATTCTCAGACTAAAGGGGCCATCCTGTCCTCAGACTGCTGCCTCAGATAGCCACCTCAGACTACTGCCTGACTGCCATGAGCTCCTGTCTCTTCCTGCCTTATAGTGCTCTCTCTGCCCAACCATATCTCTTCCTGTCTCCACCTCTTTAGTGCTGGTATTAAAGGCATGTCAGTCCAAGTGCTAGGATCACCTTTGTGTGAGCTGTTTCTCTTTTAGAAAGATCGATTTTGTGTAGTACAGAATGGCCTTGAACTCACAGAGATCAATCTGCCTTTGTCTCCCAAGTGCTAGGATTAAAGGTGTGTACCACCGACTGCCCTCTCTGTACAACTAGCTAGCATGGCTAGCTTTAAATCAGAATCTTCGGGCAAGCTTTATTTGTTACATCATAAACAAAATATCACCACATTAAACTACATAGATACCATTTTGCCTTCCTGACAAAAGTTTGATGTATTGTTTAGCTACTAATAAATATAGTTATTTTATCTGAAAATTTTAATAAAACTTGTGCATTGGAGAAAATTTTAAGAACTGTTTAGCTAACCTCTTTTTAGATGCTATATATATATATACACACACACACACACATATATATATATGTATATATATATACATATATATATAAAATCTTTCAAGATCATATAAAATATCTTATCCTGATGGTGTAGGGGCTTTCAACAAAGACAAGGGCATATGTCCCCAAAATAGAAGAAAATCCTTTGCAATAAATAACTTCAAGGCAAATTACTTGGTGACTGTTAACAAGGACAAAAATATATCAATACTGATTAGCTCCTCATTATTGAATTAATGAAGTGGGTTAGAGGAAGATCAAATCTAAATTCGGTTATGTGTAGATTTGTCTTCTCCAATAAATTGTGAACTTCCAAGGAGCAGAACTATAAACTCTCCATAGCCTTAGTTTGTCAGTTTATGAGAGAAGCCTTACTAATTGCTCTTCCAACATAACATTAAAATTAGCTCTTAATTATATATAGTAATTGCATAATTAAAACATATATCTGAATGTAAAAGCTACTGTATCAAAGTAAATGAAATGCTTAAAATTTCTTTGAAAAATAAACTACAAAAGTCTTTAAAATATATTTCTTCCAACTAATGAAAGCTTAATTCTATTTATAATTAATTTTTTTGAGATTACTAGTTCTCAATTCTATTTATATTTATTTGTCAAGCTCTAACTATACACCATGTTAGGGAAACCACTCATTAATCATATAATTATCTCTCAAATATTTTATGTATGATACCACATTTACAGAAAGGTACTACTCCTAAATAGGGTAGTATTGGGTTTTTTGCCTTTATTTGGATAAGTGGCAATCTATCCCTTTACTGTATAGAAACTGTATAATTGGGGTCATCTTTTTGTGGAGTTAACTGGGGTTGGTATGTAGGATAAAAAATATTGTCTAATAAAAAAATGACAAAAGGGGAACTGTATAACAAGGCATGGCAAGAAGGCCATGATAGGAATAAAATGACACAGGGAAGCAGTTACTGTCATGGACTTTGCACATTGTCAGTATAATTGAAGAATCATTCCTAGCAGCAATGCAACAGAACACAAAATTTCTTTTCTGGAAAACCAGGTGCATAAGAAGAAAAAACCAAGCTAAACCAACCAAACTAATCCTGGTGGATATTACAGCTATCAACGTCTTGTTCCACACCAGGAAACCATAAACCAGTCCAGATTATCCAAATCTATTTGATATGATATTCATGGAGGGATCCAAAAACTAAAGGAGGGTATAGCACCTTCCTCTCCCCTTTCCCTGAACCAAAAAACACATATAGTCCACCATCTAATTGTGTTCCTGCTTCATGGACTCTTTGCAAGATGCTAAGAAAAATTGTCTTTTCATGCTCTGATTTGTGAAAAGGAAATATAGTCATCATGAACCTGTTCTACGAAAAACAAACAACAAACAAACAGAAAACCATCATTGTTCTTTTAGAAATGAAAACCAATATGGAAGACTGACTTTTTCATTGGATTTGTTGTCTTGATCCATCCCTAGATACATAAATTACTTAAATGAAATATAGCAAGTGCCAGTTTCTTTGGGGAGTAAGACAAATTGTATGACACCATTCCGCCAAAGTATATATCCAGAGATCATTGAGCGAGAGTTTCCCAAGATCTCTGAAGGGTGAAGCCAATTGGAATTCTACCAGCTTTTGAAGTTTCGTTCTTGATGTGTTTCTTATCATGGCCCTAAGCCCTCAGGCTATAGCCATTTGAGCTTAGCAATAAAAAATGACAAATGATGCCATAGAGTTTGAGTTTTAATATTGGCATCACCTAACTATGGATTTAGTTTGCTAGACTACTGAGTCGGAGATGACTGCTTTGTATAGCTAGGCTGATTGATTTACTGAGATTAAATTCATGCTGTACGTGACTTGAGTTTCCTTTTCCATGCCCACTGCCTTCCCTGTGTCTTGAAGTTTGAGAAGCCACCTGGAGACTTCCAGGATTCCTTAGTTTCTTTCATACCTCAAGAGCTTAATTTTATATTACATACTTTGCAGTCATAGCTGACTTAATTTCATCAGGCATACAGTTAAAATATAAGGTCTAAAATTATCAGGGGGTCTTAAATTAAAATTTGAAACAGGCCACTTGTGAGAATTATGAGCAAGCAGGAAGGTAAATATAAACAAATAATGAAAATGAGGGAATTAACCAAGTACACTTTATGAATATATTCACTACATTTCCCATTTTATCTAACTTCAGTGTGTGAGTTCTTGGGGTATATAGCACATAAAGAGTTAGACATTAGTTACAATATAGGGCAAGAACAGTAACCAGCTCCAACATACAGGGTCTAAAGACTGACATGTGTGTAAATGATCACCCAGTAGCCTGAGCCAAGGAAGGGAGAAGGAAAAACACCATTTCATATACTACAAAACACCAAAATATGTAGAGAAAGATTGGAAAATAAAATTTTAGTATTTATAATTCAAAGTGTATGATCTTTTAAGGTGGGAGAAGGTAAACTGATGCTGGATACCATATTTTTGAGTGAAGAGTTTATCTCACAAAATTTAATTAATTTATTTTGAATTCTGGCAATGTGTAAACATTGGGAAATGAAGATTGCAGACATTTTCAAAAGTTGGAGAGAGGAGCTATAGAACAAGACTTTCTGAAGAGAATTTATAATTATGTATATTTAAAGGTTCTTTTTTGAACAAAAAAAAAATCAGTTTATAATCATGGCTACCATGAGATTGGACTTAATCTATCGGGGCCTCAAATGAGACAGAACAATTTAAGTGTGACAGGTTTTGGGAAATGAGGTTTTTGTCCTCATTCATAAAAACTAAAATTTTAATAACTTTGTATCTAATTTTAGGTATGTCATTAACAGAGTTCAATCCATTATCGCTGTGTTTTTTAGCTGTGACTGCAGCAGAGAGTGGATGTAAGTAATTTCAAGGTCTTTCAAGTGAGCACAATATATAATGACCAAAATTTCAGGAAAATATTTTATCTTGTCGTTGTTGTTCTAAAGGAGCTTTAGCAGATCTGTAAAGCAGGCAAGTCATCCCCTTACATTGTTCACCAGCAAGCTGCCCATAGCTTTACTGTTGTTCCCACAATGTTCTGGTCGCCTGATGCTTCAGCTAAGGCTCAGAAAGCCAGCCGAGGGGAGATAAAAACTGATCCACACACCAGAAGAAAATAGAAAAACAGCAGATGTAATGTACAATGAGAACATAATTCATTCAGACTGTATATTTTATGCCCTCTTAGGTACTTTTCCTTTATTTATATGATATTCATAATTAATTATTAAAACAGATTCTGACTATGTATTGCGTGTCTTTAATTTAACCTGTAGTATCCCTGCCTCAGATATTTTGAGTGATGGTATTGTGGGCATGTGGTATCTACCATACCCAGTTCAGATATGGTCATTATAAAGATGATTCAAAGAATAACTTTTTACTTGTAAACTACCCTAGAACTAGCTGTAAATGCATGTTTCAAATTAATGATGCAAAAAGTTAATACTTTGTTTCTTTCCATGTAGGGATAGGTCCTTCAGAAGAGGGGGGCTCTGTATTAGCCTAAGTAGAATGATTTACTTTATATCATGTGGAGTTTAGACAAGAAATCTCCACTAAGGTACTTTGCAAAGGAGGCTTTCCCAGAGCACAGTCACAGAATTTATGACACAGTTGTTTCTTTCTTAACAAAGATAGAATAAGTTACCTTCAACTTAACGAAAATGGTTGAAAGTGATTTCGTGGTAATGGTTGCCTTTTCCCCCTCTATTTTTTCCTCTTTGTTTCCTTAGGAATTGACTTTCATTCCTTCACTCCCTGCATTTGTCACTTGGCGCTTTCTGCTGACCTTGTCTTTTACCATGAAAATATTCCCTAGGTTACTTTCCCTTTCTATAGTTTTCAACATGGACAAGATGGATTGTCCAAAGCCCTTGTCTGAAGTGCTGTCCATCCACTACCTACATAGTCTGGAAGCAACCGTTGTTCTCTAGTCATGAACATTGTCTTCATACCTGTCTGTGGGAAGGGACAACATCTAAACCATGCAAATTTTCTGTAGTCTGCCAGCAACCTAATCTTAAGAATACTCTCTCATGCTTAAAATATGCCTAGTATATTCCATGCTATTTTAGATACAAAGTTAATTATAACATAATAAGTCCGGGTTAATAATGATACAATCCAAAGCAAATTTAGTATGCACAAGCAAGGAAGAAACTGAAGAATGAAAAGCTCTTAGTATCTACAAACTGTCAGGTGAATAACTACTGAAAGTTGCTAGGGACCATCTTTTCTGGTGGCCCATAAAGACATGGGGTAGTAATTGTAGAGACCACTAAACAGTCACTCTATTGGCAAAATTCCTTTGGAAACTCCACTTTGAGTTACTTACTGTTTGGATTTCTTATATTCCTGAAAATGAGAGACATCTAAGTAGAGTCTATAACATAAAACCTAAGTGAAGCCTAAGTGAAGTTTTAATACCACACAATAAATTATAAAATAAAGAGAAAATCAAATCATTTGGCACCATTAATAGAACTTAGCAATATGTCTTTAAAGATAGGAAAGAAACATTTTCATGTCAGAAAAAAATTAATCTTGGATTCTCTTGAAATGTTTAATTATTCAATTAAAAAGAATCTTTGAGTTTAAGTTGTTAATAATATAATTACTATTTAAATATAGAATGCACACATATCTACACACACATACATCCATTAACATTTCAAGCAAAAGAAAATTCTTTTCTCAGAGTGTTTCCCGATCAATTGAGCTCACTTTTTACTGACCAAAGGGCACAAGGCTATCTGGGATCTGAGCTAGAGATGTATGGAGTGACTGAGTAGATTGTTCCATTATAGAACAATTAACCAGTGATGTCCTTTTTCATTGAGCACAGATCTTTAATTAAACAAAGACAATGTCAATGCCATCTGTCCCTCAGCCTGCAGATGAGAAGCTAGGAGGCAAAAGTAAAACAAAGAACATAGATGAGCTCTTAAAGCTGTATTTATTAAGAATCTCAAATCTAGTTATTTCTGTGTATAAACAACATTCATTAACATCAACCTTCACACCTAAAATAAATTGATGCCATATGACCTACATTCAAAATTTAAACAATAACAATAGAACCAGCAATGCAATAAAAACTGTTTAGAATATAAACACTTATTTTAATATGTATGTATATAAGAACATGAGAAGACATAATAGAAAAGTGTTTTATTTATAAAGAGAATGTCCTTGAGGAAAAAAAAGAACCTACAAGTGAAGGCAAAGACAAATATGTATACTTATGACTCATAAGTCATGTGAACCCTTGTTTAAGACTCTTTGGAGGACAGGAGAGGAAAGCATGTGGGACTAAGAAGATTGAGTCAGGAGAGGAATAGATGAGAAAAGAGAAAGAGAGAGAGAGAGAGAGAGAGAGAGAGAGAGAGAGAGAGAGAGAGAGAGAGAGAGAGAGAGATACCATAAAAGAGGGAACCATTATAGGTTTGAAGAGAAAACTGACTCTACAGAAATGTTCAGGGACCTACAAAACTCACCCAAACTAACAATTTGAACAACAGTGGAAAGGCTACTTTAAATGCCCCTCCCTGATAATGAAACTTATCCACCATATCAGTAGCTGATATAAACAGAAGCAGACACCCACAGCTAAACACTGAACAGAACTGCAATATAGATGCAGAGAGGGAGGACAAGTCCAGGCTACAGAAACCCACAGAGACAGCTGACCTGAACAAGGAGGAGCTAATGGGCCCTCAGACTGATAGCTGGGAATCCAGCATTGGACGGACTCAGACCCCCTGAACATGGGTCTCAGTTAGAAGGCCTGGGCAGTCTAAGGGACCTCAGACAGGAACCAGGATGTATCCCTGGTGCACAAAGGACTTTGAGAGCACATTCTCCATGAGGGATACTCCCTTCGCCTACAGGAAAGAGGGAAGGTCTAGTCCCAACTCCAAATGCCTGGACAGATTCTGATGATCCCTCCTGGAAGGCATCACCCTGCCTGTGGAATGGGGAGGACAGGATGGAAAGGTGGTAGGGGGGGCTTGAGAGGGTGAGAGAGACAGAGGGAGGGAGAGGGAACTGGGATGGATGTGTAAAATAAGAAAAATTTAAAAAAAGACTCTTTGGACTGATGATCTGTGCCTCAATGATGAACTATACCCTAATGACAAACTGTATCCCAATGATGATCTGTACCTCAGGTGTACCAAGACCCTTGTTCTGAATGGTGGTTGTTTTTAGAGTGGTAGATTATAGCTGTAAGGATTCAGGCATTATGCTGGCCTCCTCTTGTCACCTGACAGGATGCACTCAGGCAGTCACCTGGCAGGATGCACTCAGGCAGGGTTCCATGACTACTAGTGTTCATGAAGGTGCAAAGGACCCCTTTCAAAGAAGATACCCTGCCCACTTATGTTGTCTTTCCCACTGTTCCCCTGGGGGCAGAAAGGACCCTTCCTGTTACCCCCTTCTCTTATGTCTGCTCTCTGTGTGTATCTTTACCTCTTTTCTCTGTTTTTCCTCTTCCCTGTCCTTTCTAATAACACTTCTCACTTAAGCTCTGTCTGCCTGGCCTGTTTGTCCCCTGCCTTGGTCACCCTTGCCTGCCATGGAATCTGCCAAGATTCCCCACATGCTTTATCATAACAATAGTTGTACTCTGTACCTATCTAATTCAAGCTGGGTTTTTGATTGAGGTATTTCAGAGCCCTCATTATTCATATTTTTTTTTCTGGAAAAAGTTAGAATTGTATATGGAGTCTACCAAGCAGTTATAGAATCTACCTTCAAGTGCCAATAGCTGCCATACTTCCAATCCAAGGAAAACAGTTTTTTTTTTTTTTTTTTAAAGGCTCTATTGGTTTAGAGGATCACTTCCTTCTGGAGAGAAGAGAAAATATCTACTCTCCCTCCTTGTTCTTTCTCATTGTGGTCCACAGAGAGTTTAGATGTCTAGTGTGTTTTAAGTAAAGATCAGAAAATTAGTTCTTTGCCCCAACCAAGAAGTGAATTTTCAGCATTAAGTAAGTATGGGAAGAATCTTAATGAGAGATGCCTATTGGCAATTAGAATTTATGGCCTTTCAATCAAACATATGCTAGATAAATACACAGATAGGTAGATTTGTTAATATCTAAAAATTAAGCAAATTAACACATGAGAATCATTAAAATATTCAGTTCTCCCAACCTTGTTACTGTCCTGAGCATACATCCTAAAGCATTGTTCTGAAACTTCTGTCACCACTAGGAATTAGATGCTGCAGAAGAGGAACCCATGGCAACATTCAAGAATCAGCACGCTTGGCATTTGTTGTGGGTGATTAGAAGGTGATTTAGATCACTAGGTGTCATATCTGAAGTGAATGTTAAAACAAGTCAAAGGAAAGAAATGAAAGGAACAGGGGTTTTGGATATGTCAAAGCACGTTGTTGTGTTCATTCGAGAATCTCATGCCTGTTGTCAGTCTTCTTTTGTCAAGCCACCTCCTTGATATTAGTTTCCTTCCCCACGCACAATGGAGGTTGAACATTCTGCTTCTTGAATCACTGAGCAGGAAGGATCTTCTGTCATGATCCAGGAATTGTAGGAGCAGGTTTTAACTTCTTTATCTCCCTCAGAAACAAAAGTGCATGAATCATTTTCTTTTCTCATGTATCTGCCGCAGTGAATTTTCTGGCAGATCAAACTTTTTTGAGAGGAATGGTGAGTCTGAGACAGGTTTTTTCTATGTAGCCTTGGCTGTTCTAGAACTCATTCTGTAGATCAGACTGGCATCATACTCAGAGATCTGCCTACCTCTGCCTTCCCAGTGCTGGGATTAAAGGCATGTGCTGCCAGTTCCTGCCTGATAAAACTTTTTAAAATGGAGTTGTCTTAATCCATAGAAAATGCAGAACTTATTTAGCTTTAATGAAGACCTCATAGCTAGGTGTTAACATTAGAATATAAAGGAGTCAGACATAAGCATAAGAAAAACCTCAAAGACAGACCTATTCACCAAGGCCTTTGGCTTGGGCTGGATTTGTAGGAATACTGACCCTCAAATTATTTATAAATTGAATGTTACTTTTATACTTTTATCCACATTACCTGTGCCTTCTTTTTGCTTCCTCATAGCAAACTCTGAGAGGAAGTAGCTCTCCAATAGTTTTACACATGAAAAAAATAAATATCTAGAGATGTTACATTAGAAACACTTATAATTCAAATACCTTTTTTTTGAGACAGGTTTCTCTATGGCTTTGGAAGCTATCCTTGAACTAGTTCTTGTAGACCAGACTGGCCTCGAACTTGCACACGTATCTTAAGAGAACCCTTGATTGAATCTGGGCTATGACATACAAAGATCCAGAATATTTGTACAACAAGCCAACAATAAACAAAAGGAAACAGCTGACATCTAAACAAAGGAAAGTGGAACCAGGGTCATAAATCAGCCTGTAGAAGCTTGTCTAGCATGCCCAAGGTCCGGGGTTGGATCTCCAGCACAGTATAAAGCCGATGAGGTGGAGTACTCCTGTAAGCCCATCCTTTGACGTACATAGTGAGTCAGTGGCTACCTCATGCTATATGGAATTCTCTTTCTGTCTACACTCACACACACACACACACACACACACACACACACACACACACCACCACCACCACCACCACCACCACCACTACCACCACCACAGCCGCCACCACCACCACCAACACCACCACCATCACCACCACACCACACAATTAGGGAAGGGAGGAATAAATACAGGGTCGAAATGAATAATGAATTGAAATTTCAGAGAATGAGGATGATTTCATTATTAGCAATAATAATCAAAGACAGCTCTGAGTGTACTGTGCCTTGTTGACACTGAAGCTTATTGGGTATCCTAATTCAAGCAAATTTTCATATACTTTTAAAATGAATGTCAGAAAACTTTTTAAAATTAGGTCTTAATGGTCTAAAGTGAATCATGATGTCAGCAAAATTCATGATGAAACAGAACAGATTCTTGTCATTTAGAGGGGAGGAAAGCGACTTTAGTGATTTTAGGGGCTAGTGAAACAATAGCTCACGTGGCATGGGGGATAGATGTCCGAGCACATCATCTTCAGGTTAAGAAGACACAAGTGTCATTTACTTTCCTAATTGTTATGATGTAACCCAACAAAGCAACTTAAGGAGAAAGGGTCAATTTGGGGTCATGATTTAAGAAGAGATACACTTACACATGGCCGAGTATGTTTGGTAACAGAAGCCTGGAAATGCTGGTCACATGAAGTCTGATAAGAAAGCAGAGTCTGGTTAGGTTATAGGTAGGGTCGTAAACCATCATAGATTATCCCAAGTGAACTCCTTCTCTCAGCCAGGTTCAATTTAATAAGTGTCACACAACCTTCCAAAACAGCAGAAGCAGCTAGGGACCTATTGTTCAAATGTGTGAGCCTGCAGGGGACATTTTAGATTCAAATCTCAACAATCCAAAAGATAATCTATTTAGAAAGGAACTTTTTAGTGCTTTATTGTGCTATTATAATAAGGTAAACATTATTTCCTAAGGAATTTCAAATATGGGTGCAAGTTTATCTGAAAAGGGTTACATGTCTGACAGCTCAGACTTATGCACACACATACATGCAAACACACACACACACAAACATGTCTGTTAATGCACTTACACATTGAAACAAACACATATGCTCATATATTATTTAGAGAACACATTAATATAAAGTACAGTATTAGCAAACCTGATATAAGAACCCAGTATTTGTGTATGCACAGATCATATTACTTCACCAGAAATAGAACATCTGTAACACATGTGAACCCCATCCATTCTCTTCATCTCAGCATACTGCATGGTTACTCTTCATTTAAGCATAGAATAATAGAGTAGGATAACTTTCATGAAGTGTCACAAAAACACTTCATGTGGTGATACCTTGTTTGTACAAATAAAGCCTGTCTGAAGGTCAGAAAATGAAGTTTGCCACTAGCTAACCACAGAGTTCTGTAGGTCTGTATAGACAGACAGGAAGTGAGATCGCTGGGCCGAATCAGGATATAATCAGGATATAAACAGGAACTTGCCTTCTTGTCTGCTGAGACTCTAAGAAGGTAAGGTGTGGCGGTGGTTTACTCATTTCTGATCTCTCAGAATTTTCCTCTATATCTAATCCTGGATTTTTATCACTTAAATCATTAAGAACTGCTTTTACACATCGAGCTCCCACTAATGACGACAACAACAACAAATTCATTAATACCCAAAGCCAAGATATTTTTAATAAGTTGATAAAAGAATGATACAAATTATAGCAGGCCGTCAACATCTCTGTATCCTTTGGAAATCTGTGCCATATTAAAATGTAATGCACAAAATGCATTCATTTACCACAAAGCTAAAAATGCAACATTTTAAGCATTTTCTCAGAGACTTCCTGTAGTGGGGCATGAGATGATGATATGTCATTGGTTTTCATTTCTAAATTTTGGAGTTTAGAATGTTAGAATACTTTCTTCTTAAGATGTTTCCTTACATAATAATTCATATTGTGCTTATTTTTATGTTCAAGAAGGAAATATTTTCTATAAACAGAAAAGTTCAGGGAAGAAACATAAAGAAATTTGTAAATACTATTGGAATGTGGTACTGAGAAATAACCAGCTATTCAGCAATGTTTTAAAGAATCAGATATTTAGTTGTAATATGTTCTGCTCTTACCTGATTTGTATCTTTAATGTAACAAAAATCCTTACACTGAAAAGTTAAATTTAGTTAAAATTGTATTCAAAGTTATCTCTTTTAATTCCATAATATACCCTACCTGTCAAAAAGATTCTGTTTTTGACAAGCTCTTAAAGTTGTATTACACAAAAGTTCATTTTTTTCTAAGATATGTTCTTTTGGGTTCTTCCTGGAAGGAAAGATCTGTGATTCACTAAAACTCATCTCTTTCTCACAATTTATTTTATTTTATTTTATTTTGCATTGACTCTTAGTGGTCATATAAATTGTCTTAATAACATTTAAAAAATATACAGTAATCAGGGAACCTTAACCTACTTCCAAGTATTGCATCTCATGAATGGTAGATTGGCAAGAGAAAAAAAATGGATTCCAAAAGAATGACAAACGTCCACAAATGTTCCTATTTTCTCTAAAAATGAGTAAAACATCCTCAGGTTCATGTAGTAGGTAAGATGAATATTTAACAGACTACCTTTCAGGTAACATATACTATGGTTGGATAAAATTGAAAAATAATATTTTCAGAACAATTTCAAAATTTAAAGATTGTCATTTAGTGTTTTAATAGATTTTTTTGGTTTGCCCTTTTTGCTTGATTGTTTCATTTTCCCCTTTTATTGAAAATAGTGAGATTTTTGTTAGAGCATAGGAAATAATAAAGTCATATTAGTAATAATAAAAGCACATTAGTTCCTATTTTGGAATGTAGACAAAGAATCTTATGTCCCTTGTCTGAGACAAGGAATATAAGGACACACTTGACAGTCTCAGTACCTGAGTGGTTGGTATGGACCACAGAAACTTGACCCTAATGTTGTGTTCATACAGGAGTACATAGCCCCATTGTGTTGAATGACTAGTGATGGGGGATGTTTTTCTGTAAATATGTTTCTGTTATTAGTTAATGAATAAAGCCCTATTGGCCAATAGGAAAGCAATATAGGTGGGACTAGGAGACAAGGAGGAATCTGGGAGATGTTGTAGAGGAGTACATAGCCCCATTGTGTTGAATGACTAGTGATGGGGGATGTTTTTCTGTAAATATGTTTCTGTTATTAGTTAATGAATAAAGCCCTATTGGCCAATAGGAAAGCAATATAGGTGGGACTAGGAGACAAGGAGGAATCTGGGAGATGTTGTAGAGATTCAAGATGTAAAGAATTGAGAGAGCCAAAGTCTTGACCCTCTCTCCAGTAAAATAAGACCACATGGAAACACTTAGATTAATAGCAATGGGTTAATATTTAAGACAGAGCTAGCCAATAAGAAACGCTAGTACTGGTGAACAGCTTTATATCTAACATAGTGTCTCTGTCTCTGTGTGTTATTTGGGAATGACACAGCAGTGGGACTAGGCTGGTGGGAAAAACGCTCATAACAGTCTAGGAATAGTATTTTTGACTTAAATAACACAACTGTTTCAAACGATTCTTATCTGATTGCTATGCTGGGGTTCCTGTAGATTCAACATCTATAAGAACACTACTATTTTGACATTTAAAAAAAATATTTACATAGAGTTGTGTTTCATTGTGGCATTCTTTTTTTTAATTTTATATGAAAAATGTTTATTTTTTATGGAAAAATCATGGAGCAAAAAAATTGTAATTCAAACAAATAAACAAATAACAAGACAGTGGACACTAATCCAACCTTATCAGGGATACTAAAGCAAATGGTTGAAATGAAAACCGAGACTGACAGAACAAGGGAAGAGAAAATGAGCAGCTACCTGCTAGCTGTGGGACATACAGGATTTCAAAGACAAGCCGAGAGAAGAGGGCAGGAAAGGAGACCTTCTGAGAGTACCGTGCAAAAGAGAGCTCAAGTGGCTATGTTCATATGAGATGACAGACTTCATGAGAAAAAGTGACATTACAGGCAGAAGGATTGTATTACAGTGAAAAGAGAAGCAATTTGTTAAGGTTGCAAACATTCACAAACTTTTAGAATAAAAGAATCTTCAAGTAAAACATAACAATATTTAATGGAGAACTGGGCTATTCAACAAAGCAGTAAATAATTTTAATTCATCATTTTCAATCATTTTAGAACAACCTAGAAGAATAACAGCAAGTGCATAACTTGAACAATGTTATGAAACAATTCAATCTGCAGAATTCTTTCAAACATTACCCACATCTTACACAAAGTTCCCTTTTGTTGCTCCTCTATTCCTTTTCATCCCCATTGTCCTCCTCCTTTGTACCTTGTAAATTCCGGTAACATTTTCCAATTTTATAACACATATTGTATGTTGCCTCTTCTGCCCCTCTTTTCAATACCTGTTAGCCTCTTGTGGTCTCCTATATAGTATCATACGCTAAACATACTCTCATAAACACTTAGAGATACACACATTAAAAGTTATGGCTAGTGTCATGCAAGGCAACATATTTCTGATATTAGAGATCAAATTGCTGAATCTTTAATGAGACTATTGGACCAGAGAATAAACCAATGTTTTCTCATATCATCTGTTTTTACCTGATTGCAAAGTCTCAAACTTAATGGGTGAGGACATCATCAATGAGTGATTTAAGAGTAAAAATATCCCCCAAAAGCCAAATCATATGAAGTTAAACAACAAACAGATTTCTTAGTTCCTGTGGAGTCAAACCCCATGGGATAACACTGCATAATTTTCCCTAGCATCCTTGGATCTCCAGGGAGCTATATTAATTTCCGCTTAACACTTTAACACTTAAATGCCTAGAGGACACAGACACATAGACTGTTCTGACATCCCCACCTTCACCAGGTCCTGGATGTTAAGTTTTCTTAAGGAAAAAACAAAGATATAATATGCAGGAATAGTAGTTTTGAGTTTCCCATTACTATTTTTTCATATTTAAAGTAACCCGATTGTAGTAACATTTTACCATCTTAGTGTTGTGGAATATGTGCTTAAGAATATATTGCAAATTATCTTTCCACATGGTGATTTGAAGTTTCATACAACGTCCTTACTAAAAAGGACGGTAAGTACACCAGTCAATCCTACTCACTTTACTACCTTACTAGACTTTCTCTATCCATTAATCAAATTTAGGAATGGTTTCAACTTTTAGGCAGAAACAACATTGGGAAATAATAGCAATTGTATGATAGCAAATGAAGGTGTGTTTTATGGACAACTCTTTACCTGTGACTTGGAGGCAACTGCAGGTTAGTCATCTTAGTATAATCATGGAAACATTAGAGTAAATAAAGTGCATACATGTTTGTAGACTTCATGGATCCCAAGCACCAGAATGTCTTGGAGACTGGCTTAGATTAATGGTAGGATTTTACAATTTTTTTTTAATATAGAAAGTTGAGCTTGGATTTTTTTCCCTTTGTATCTGATATCTCATAATGGCTAGCTTTGCTTAATAGCATACTTGTAATGCTATTAAGTACAGCATTGTCTTATTGTTATAGTGCCATTTAGTGCAGCATTTTTGAAACTGAATATCTTAGGAAGAATTACTTCACTCTCTAGATTCAGGTTTCATAGCTATCTACTAACATTAATAATAATTGAAACCAAATGAGAACTTCTTATTGGAAAAGCATTTATTAAACATCTCATATGAATACTTTATTTAAATGAAGAATTAACCTTAAAATCTTTATTCAGAATCTTTAGATAGGCATGAAATCAAGACCGAGTATAAAAGGGAGCCCACTCCATTCTTTTTCTTTCTTTTTTTTTTCTTCTGGCTGGAGTAGACCAGAAACAAACTATTTGAATTGTCTTGTATTTATAATGGTGCTAACTGGACTATAGAGAAGTAATATAAATTGTTGTGACTTTCTTTCAAAATGTGACTTGTATCGTTTATATTTATGCCCCCAAAATTTAGAGCATCATAAATATCAAGTTTTCTCTCAAAATTTGGACATTTCTTAATTTATACATAAGAAATTTAGTATTAATTGTTCAGTCTGTGTCCTAAATATAAATCTTGCATGATATACTGTGTGCCATAGATGAGTAGGTCTCTGCATCTGTGCCAAGTGGGGAGGTACAAGGAAAGGCATTTTAAAGTTCTACTCTAGGACAAAGGAACGAGATCCTGCCAAGCAGTTCATACTGACATAAACAAAGGATGAGTGTTAAGTCACTCTTTCTTCACACCAGCTCAATGTTGACCTAGGTATTGCTGTTTCACTGTCAAGAAACACACAACAATATTAATAACACCAAAAAACGAAACAGAGTGGAACGAAGCAAGCAAAAGAAAAGGAGCCAAAGTAAGAGCACCAAAAAAGACACATGCAGATGCAGGGGCACACACACACTCCCACACACAGAAATTCTATAAAAATATAAAGCTGGAAACAACAATATATACACCAAAGACCGGTTTCAAAAAAGAAGTCTTTGAAAAAGCTTGATGAGACAAAGTGTCATTGAATTTATTTAATGTCGTCCATCTACTGCTAGACGCTGAGCCCGGCCTTGAGTTGGCCCCTCGGCTTGAGTGCTTGAGTAAGGGAGAGTTGGCTCTGCCCCTCAAATGGGGGTGGTGGCTGGTCCCCGGAGGACTGGACTGACCCGCTCTGCAGCCACTGCCTGCAGGGATTTGAGTTGACCCACCCCAACTCTATGGCCAGAGGGTCTATTTATGACCCTCTGGAATGGCGGAAGGAACTGGTCCTGCAGAACCATAGCTCCACGATGCAGAGCAAGAGAGAGATATCTGAGAGGGGAAGCATTTCAGTGATGGCCCAGTGCTGGCGGTGTATCATAAGCCAGAGGCCTTGAACCTGGCTGGCCGTTTATTAGACAGCAAACACTTGCAGGTAAAGCTGTCTGGATGAAAGGGACTACCTTGTGACTCACCACAGCTCCCAATACCATTTAAGACGATGAAGAGATGGTTTAAAGATGGAAAAGGCAGAGCGGTGAACTATTTATTTTCTTTGCTTTGGTTTTCATTTGCTGTTATTTTGTGGCCTTGTTCATCTGTTTATGAATTAAAAAAAAATTCTTTTGAGAGGATGCTAGAAGAGTGATGGGTGAATATGGGGAGGGCTGGAAAAATAGATGTGAAATTCCTAAAGAATCAATAATAAAAAAAAATATGTCGATTGTTTTTTACAGCCAGTGTAAGGTTAAGCTGTAAAAATGATGAACGTTACAAGCTATATAGTGGTCTGTTTGAGGGAGTGCATTGTTTCAAATGCTAAGATACTTGTGACAGTACCTTACTAAAAAGCAAGCAAACAGCATGGAATCATGACATCCTCCTGCAAGAGGGATGCAGAGGACACTGAATAAGAGTCCTGAATCTTCCGTCAGTTTATGTGTCCATACAGCTCTAAAAAAACTACTGGAAAGTATGCTGACTTTCTTGATTATGGCAATAACTTCAAGTTATAAGTTTATTTTACTAAATGTTGTGTTTCAATTATATGCAACTAAACATGAGCTAAATGAGGAGAAAAACATGTCAGAATGTGTCCAACTTTATATGTTTGAAGCAAATAATTGAAAATCTGGCAAAATGATAATTGTTTTATTATGTATGTATATAGGTGGATGCATGTGGGGAGCATGTGTGTAGAGGTCAGAGACAACTTTTCTAATTTTCTACTTCAGATAGACGCTAGGGATCAAACTCAAGGCTTCAGGCTTATGTAGCACGTTTCTTTACACACTGATAATTTCTCCTCCAGCTCTGAAAATTATTTTGATTGGTAGACTAGAACACAGGAATACCCAAGGTAAGTACTTAAGGATATAGTGTAATTATATGTACTTGCATTGAAAACTATTAAGAATAGTATGTAAATACTACTTTATTATAAGACCATCAAATATTAGGTGATATAATGTTGGAATAATACAAAATATTAACTCTTCATAAAATTACTTATAGAAATTAATAATAAAGCCTTGATATAGAAATGATGTTTCAATAATACACACCTGTTAAATGATCATTATTTTCCCAATTGTTTACCAAAATAGCCTCAACTAAATATAATTATGTCATTATGAATACCAGTATTGACATTTCTAAGGTATTCACTTAGGATCTATGTCTTCAAAGAACAAAAGTAGCTGAAGGAGCTAATCTTCTTTCCCATATTAGTTGTATTTTCCAATGAGTATTGACAGTGTTATAATTACATCAATTGGCATTAATCTCTGGAAATTCCATCTGTATGACAAAACCATATGCTTAACCTTAAAGTGTAGCAATCTTAGTATTTGAATAGCAATTAAATATAGACTTCATTGAAAGATATTCTGCAACAGCCTTTGTTTAATTGTCCTGAATATTTTTTGGATTTAAATGCATTTATTTCTTCAATAGATGAAACAACAAGTTTAAAAATAACATCAACAACAACAATGCTCAGACTCTTCCTGTTATCTAGTGTCTGTTTGGAAAGGACTGTGTTTTATTTCATATGATCCTGATGTTTATTTTTTTCTGATTATTTATTTGGAAGTTGTGAAGACATCTGGACCTGTACTTAAGCTCTAAATAGTACAGTCACATCTCTCCTTCCTCAGATTCTCCCCTTGCAGGATTGGTTTTGTGAAGGAAAGTGAGGCACAGGGAGAAATGGAGGCACAGAGATCATGTCCTCAATAAGGGCTATGTGTGGCTTAGTTGAAGTTTTTCAGTGGCAGAAACCACATTCTCAGACTTGTTCTCCCCACCTACCATTTCTGTGGATAGAATCTTACATCTTTACTGCCTCGACAGAAAATAACCATCAAAAACCTGAGGAGAGTTTAAATTTCAAATATCATTGATGATATCACATTTAAAGTACCTATTTCTAGGCATTTGAAACTGTAGACAATAAGTATCTGATTTATAAATGTACACATCCAGTTACCTGAATGATCTGGGGATGGATCAAGGAGAAGCACTAAGTAGGGATTGTAAAATGAATTAGAGAGTATGCTGCTTTGGAGGTTGGAATGACAAGAGCTCACAGTGTGCCCTTGGCAGGTCCTAAGAATGTGCCTCAAAATGTAATTTTCCAGAGACCAACTTTAATCATCAATTTTATGATCCTTTTATTTATAATCCATGCCCTTAATACCTATGCAGCAAAATGGAATTGTGCTCCTCTCCCAGGGCTTTTGCAAAAAAGTAAACAAACAAACAAACAAAAAACAAAACCTCATATGGTTTTAATTACATATTGAGTAATCTATTGTGAAATTTCACTTCTAAATATTTTCTTCTTAGAAATTATAAAATCCTTTGATTAACAGATGTCCTATTGGAGCCTTTCCTTTTACAGGGTTGCCCAGTACAGCCTTAATAGAAGAGGAGGTGCCCAGTCTCATTGCAACTTGATATACCTGGCTGGTTGATACTCATGGGCAGCCTGCCCTTTCCTGAAGAGAACTGAAGAGGAGGAATGGGTGGGGGCAGGGGTGGAGTGGAGAAGAAGAGAAGTGTGTGGAGGAGGGAGGAAAGGAGAGATGGGACACAGTGGTTGGGATGTAAAAACAAAACAAAGAAAAAAGGTGTCCCTTTCAAGGTTTTACAGCCAAGTGTTTTCCATAGCGACTATTGTATTGTAATTTCCTTCTAGTTAAAATATTCCATCATGAAGGGAGGCTCATTACAAC
Source organism: Cricetiscus sungorus (assembly GCA_030556225.1). Lineage (NCBI taxonomy): Eukaryota > Metazoa > Chordata > Mammalia > Rodentia > Cricetidae > Cricetiscus > Cricetiscus sungorus. Next base: position 28,914,517 of record JANBXA010000031.1, read on the forward strand.
TTAGAAAATAGCCAGCTGATAGTGGCGCATGCCTTTAATCCCAACATTTATAGGAGGCAGAGGCAGGTCGGTTTGAGGCCAGTCTGGTCTACAGAGTGAGTTCTAGGACATCCAGGGCTGTTAGGCTGTTACCGAGAAAACCTGTCTAAGAAAGAGAAATGAAGGAAGGAAAGAAGGAAAGAAGGAAAGAAGGAAGGAAGGAAGGAAGGGAGGAAGGAAGGAAGGAAGGAAGGAAGGAAGGAAGGAAGGAAAGACTTAGAAAGTAAATACCTCTATTTCAGGATTCCATGGCATTCACCTGAGTCCTCTCTCCAATACGATCATTAAGCACAGTGGAGAAATGAACCTTTGTCCAGCTGCTTACAATACATTCAGAGAACTGGAGCTCTAGCTGGCATGACTCAGCATCCATGATAGAATGGTCATTCAAAGATGCAGGCGTCTTTAATTGGTCTGTGTTCTAATGAGCAGCCTCCAGAAACATTGATTCATCAACCTGGCCTTGGTCAGGCAAAACCATTGCTTTAGTGTATTAGAATTCTTCTTTTTTTTAATTTAATTTACAAACAATCTTATTTTACATACCAATCCATGTTCACTCTCCCATCTTCCCATCCTCCCATCCCACTGGCTGGCTTTCCACTCCTCAGGGAGGGTAAGGCCTCTTCCCATTGGGGATCATCAAAGTATGTCACATCATTTGGGGCAGGATCTAGGCCCTCCCTTCTATCTAGACTGAGAGAGTATCCTTTCATAGAGAATGGGCTCCCAAAGCCCATTCATGCAACAGGGATAAATACTGCTTTTACTGCCAGAAGCCCTATAGACTGCCCAGGGCCCCCAACTGGCACCCACATTCAGGGGGCCTGGTTTGGTCCTATGCTATTTGCCTAGCTGTCAGACTGAGGTCTATGAGCTCTCAGTTGCTTATGTTAGCTATTTTTATAATGAGATTGATGACTATTGGAATTGTTTATCCAGGATGTATAGACATTTGCTCTCACCACCCTAGAAATACTGTCAATAATAGTAATGCAAATGTTTTCATTAATAATGAAAATATTTATAAATAATTTCAGCTAAGATTTCAAGTTCCTGAGCATTGATTTTAAGTGAATTAAAATAATACACAAAGTTTGATTTCCCATCATTTGACATATTTGCATAATAAATTCAAAATTGCTTTAAAGTCATGTTTCTTTTTATGCATATCATCACACTGCAGAAAACAAGCGTTATGCCATCTGCATGTGTGGCAAACATGTTCACTTGAAAATGCTTATACTTTGGGGTATGTTCCTTTTGGCTCTCTAATTTGAAAACAGTTCTGCAAAAACACATGCAAGTAAGGTAAATGGATGCCATTTCTCTATAAAGTTAGTCTTAATAATTAACCAGACAGTTTACAATGTTTTAGTAGTTCTGTCATGTTTTATAACAATTGAATAAAGTTTTTATTAAATTACTTAATTAATTACTAACTACTTTCTGGATAATATTTAACACATTTCTATATTGTTAAATTTGATATAAAATTAAGAATTTAGTTAGTGCAGATACATGAATATGTGTTTGTATTGATGTCATAATAGAATCACTTTTCCCTTTCACCTTTGGACTATTTCCATGTGATCATAAAATAAAGGACTAACTAACCCCTTTTTGTAAATTATTCTAGGCATATGCCTTAGCTTCCCAACTAACTACATTGATAATGAATGTCAAACACAGTTGCTGAAGGTTTAGCAATATTTATAGACTCCATCCTTGCAGTATACCCATAAAAATGTATATACTTAATGTTCTTAAAAACAGCAAAGCCATTATCAATGATAACGTTCCCATGCATGTCACTGTGTTTAATTTTTAGAGTTGGCCTTTCATTGGGTGGTGGGTGGACATTGATTGACATTCCACTAATTAGAAACCTTGGGCTCAAAAGTGTGGGAATTCATCATCTGGAATCCTGGTTGAGAGCCAACACCAAAGTCTAGTTTTTTTTTTTTTGTTTTGTTTTGTTTTTTTTTTTTTAATCACAAACTTGTCCTATAAACCACTGTGAGATGCTCATCCAAAGAATGCATAGTCTCCTCTCATAAACCATGAACTCTGACAAAATCGATGCCAGTAGACTTCAGCAGGTCATCAACTATAATTACAGTTCTCAGGAGTGTTCTCAGAGTGTCAGATAACAATAGCATAGGAGCATCTAGATCAGTACTGAAAAATCAAATGAATATTTAGTTCTCACAATTAGTTCTCACAATTAGTGCCCAACCTTGATAATTCAGATAATGCTGTCCTAGATAATAAACAGTTGTGAAGACCATAAAGTAAATATACAATGTATCTCACAGCTAGTGAACAAATTCGTAAAACATTCTTATGTATTATTCCTATTTTTCTGTGCTACAGGATTTCTTCCTAGCCTAATGGAATTTTGCATTTAAAATTGAATAAAATAGATTTTGAGTACAAAATCACCAGTCACCTGAAAACAAATTCAAATGAAAGCCAAGTGTACACAAATACAATTTTCAGTATACATAAAGTATGAAGGTAATTTAAAAAAAAAATAAAAAGTATTTTTCCATAAACCAAAATCTAAACTGTGTTTCTCATGTGTACCCATTCACATGCTTCTTTATCATCAAAATAGCAAATGTTGTCATATAATTAAGTTCTCTAAAAGAGTATAAGGTTTATTTAACCCTTTCTTTCGTAAAAAGTAAGCAGTTTCTGTTTTACTGAAGATAGCATTGCTTTTAAAGAGCTCTGCTAACAATTCATTGGTGTGTACGAGAGCTGCAATGATGGTTTACACTGTGTTTTAAAACATACATAGGCTTGGGAGAGAAAGATAAAAGAAATAAAATGGTTGTAGAAAAACAGAATGTGGCTGGGTATGGTAGCACACACCTTTAATCCCAGCACTCGGGAGACAGAGGCAGGCAGATCTCTTTGATTTCAAAGTAAACCTGGTATGCAAAGTGAATTCCAGGACAGATAAAAGTTACACAGAGAAACCCTGTCTCAAAATATGTAAAAATAGAAGTAGAAGAAATAGAATAATAAAAAAGCCATGTAAAGATGGAAAGCACAGAGAAACTTTGGATATTGTATACTGTACTGTTATCTTTAAATTGTTTTATTGCTGAGGAAGTAACAACAACTGATAAAAAGAAATGCTTCTGGATTAATTCAATTTACATATTTTAAATGCTTTGACTCCAAAATTTAAGTCTATGGACAAGTTACCGGGGAAAAGAATTTCTAATTTTGTTTCCACAGAAAATGAAAAGCTGTGGATTCCATCCAGACTAATGTGGGTTGATCAATTAGAAACCTTGGGCTCAAAAGTGTGGTAATTTATCCCCTGAAGAATTATCCCTGGGACAAAGCAGCCTTGCAGACTACAGCCAAGATTTCTGCATCTTCTTAGGATCCCCATGACAGCGCCCCCAACCAGCAGGAAGTAGTTTGGAAAGAACAATGCCCAAATTCCCAAATATTTTTTATAAATGTTTGTTTACATTTAAATGGGCTTTGTTATACATGGTTAATTACCACAAGCAATCTTTTTAAAGGCAAAAAGGGAATATTTTGTTTTGGAATGGATTTTCATTTATTGATTCAAATTTAAGGTCAATTTTGTGATATGTATATTTCCCCTCTTGTTTAGGTATTATGTTTATATAGCTCATTGAAAAATGTAATGTATAATTCAGTACAGATTATAGAGAGTTGTCTATGATAGTGAAAACTTGGAGTTAAGTTAGTTAGGATTTCTAGATATGCAGAGATGTATTTGAGATGAATAGGCATTTTTCAAACCTTTCAAAGACCTACAGAATATGGCATTTAAAATAGTTTAGGGTTTTTCTTGACAATGAGGCACAACTGCTCCTGATAACATCACCTGCCTCAGAAAGGAAGATGGACATCAAAGAAACGCTTTATGGAGTTTACTTCTAATATGGCAACACTAGCCACTTGGGCAAGGTACTGCTCTTCTGGACTGTTTGACTTTATGCTTTATAAACTGGACATGCAGTACCCACAGCAAAGTGACTTCTGATACAAGATGGACAGTGCTACAGGGTTCCTGCTTAATGAAGAGTCTGCCAGACACACTTTGACCTATGGGCTGAAGATGAAACATTACAGAAGAACTTCGGGTGACTGACCAGGCAGTGAGTTGTCTCTGTCATTCTATAGTTTATATATTATACTTCGGTAGTCTTTGAAGGAGTTGAAGACAGATAGTTATGGTTATAGTTTTTTCTTAATTAGGATTAAAGATAAGTTATATATAGGACTTTAGACTCACAAAGATAGGATATATGATATTTTCTTTAAGTCTTACAAAATGTTAATGGACTAAATATTGTTAACTGTGATTCTTATTTGATAACTGTTGTATGGTATATTTTGCTATGTTAAGGTTAAAACCCTTCTCTTTATTTTAGACAGAAAAGAGGAGATGATGGGAGATGTTATTCTGTAAATATGTTTCTCATACTGGTTAATGAATAAAGCACTGTTGGGCCAATGAGAAAGAAAGATAGGCAGGGTTAGGAGACAAGGAGGAAAGAGGAAGTAGGATGGAGGAGTCAGCATGTAAAGCCTGGAGAGAGCAGATGCGGGCCCGCTATTCTCCAATAAGATGAGCCACGTGGAAATACTTAGATAAGTAGAAATGGGTTAATAATTAAGACAGAGCTAGCAGGTAAGGAATTAGTAACTGGCCAACAGGATTGTATCAAATACAGAGTCTCTGCGTGTTATTGAGGGCTGGCTGGCGCAGCAGTGGGACCAGACCAGCAGCAGGGAAAAACCTGCCCATAACACATGACCTAGATTTATTTTTTAACTTGGGTTCTACAGATCAAGCTTAAGTTTCATGCTTGCAAGACAATTTCTCCCTGCATACCCTTTGTAAATAGTTCTTAGGAAAGGGCTGTCTTAAGACCAGTCAAGGAAGCTGGCACTTCAACCAGTACTGAGATTTATGTAGCTCCTGCTGTCATCCCTTTGGTTGTTTGAAAATTCAATATGTGGAAACAAGCACAGTGTGAGGAATTCACTAAATACTATAATTATAGGCAAAATTGAACAAAGAGAAAAATCATAAGGCTTTTAAGAAAGTGCTACTGATGCCAATTTAATAGATAAAATAATGTCATTTTTTTTGTTTACAAGATTTAGGACTCTCCCTGTGAAAGTTGATATATAACTCTAATTTTTCCCACTCTGTTCTCAGTTTTGCTACTATAATAATATACGTTTAAATGCCAGGGATACATATTTGAGGCAATCATGTAATTCTTGCAAAACTGTTTCACACCATTGCATACAATAATTGTATAATATTAAATGTGTTAATATTACATGAAGGCCACTCAAATTGCAGTTATAAAGAACAGATAATAAATTGAGATCCCAGAAGGTATTGTATTTCCCGTTGAGCAAACAGATGCAAAATATTCCTCAAAGTTCCTGTTCTACACTATTCCATGGAGTACCAATATGGGAAATATTTTTGTTCCCATTTGGCTTTTCAATTGTTATGGATATGTCTGTTTTAACAGAGGATTTTTGTAATCGACTATTTACAGATGCATTTTGTTTTAACTGAGAGTATGTTACCATTATATTTCTTCTGATTACAACATCTCAGGTATAAAAAAAAAAATGAAGAAATTGTATTTCTTGCTACAATCTAACCATATGCAATTTGGGACTCAAATTGAATGTGGAGATTACCACTTTAAACTGAAATTTACAAATGTGGGAGTTTAACAAAGCTTACACAGACAGAAGTGTTAGGACTCATTTAGAGAATATAAATAAATGCAAATTCTAGTCTTTTTTCCTTAGGGAATATGTTAATTCTTGCAATCCTATTTAGTGATCTATGTAAGCAATTGTCACTAAGAATTAAACTTTTTTTCAACAACTACTAATCTTGTAGGTAGGTATCATATCTATATTCTGTCAAGTTTTCTATTATGTGAGTTACAAAATATTTTAAACATTAAAATTCTAAGTATAACTATGGGGTGAAATTCATAGGATTATAAATTTTCTAAGTAAAAGATAGAAATTAATATAGGTAAGAAGTGGATTATTACAAAACCAGAATGATTTAATGTTTAGCATCCTTCTCCCTTGTGAGTTATAACAGAGATGTAATTGAGTGATTTTATATGGTGAATCCAGTGATACCAGCATACGTCTAGTATCACAAACGTTGACCACTCCATGTGAGTTCATTTTATGTAATCGATTCCTTGTACCTAAATCAAGAGTAAATGGAGGTATAGTCCATATAAATTATGAACTTAGAAAAATTAATTCACATGTATATGCATTGGACAGAGATGAAAGAACAATTATAAATAGTATGAGAGATAAACAGTGCCAGATGGGCATGGTTCCAAAGGATAAGGGTTGGGTACTATGTGCAAAATTTAAAAAGAAGCCAGACATTATGGTTCATGATGTGGTAATATCTTGCCTATACAAATAAAGCCTGTCTGAAGGTCAGAGAATGGAGCTTGCCACTAGGTAACCATAGAGGTCTGGAGGTCTGTACAGGCAGTCAGGAAGTGAGAAGACAGCTAGGCAGAAACAAGATATAAGCAGGGAGAAACAAGAACCCATGTTTTTGTCTGCTGAGATGCTAAAGCACTAAGATGTGTGGTGGTTTGCTCTTTCTCTCTGATCTCTCAGCATTTTCTTCTATATCTGATTCTCTATGAGTTTAAGGTCAGCCTAGTCTGTGAACTGTTTTCCAGGCCAGCCAAGGCTACATAGTGAAACTCTGTCTCAAAAGAAAACAGAAATTCCAAATGTAAAACTAAGACAGCCTAGATAAACACACACACACACACTCACACACACATACACACACATACCATACATATAGGATTTAAATACTGTTCTGTAGTGAAATTATATTTCATAATTTTTAAATATAAATGACACTCAGTAACATTTCATAACTAATGTGATAATACCAACTCATATATGCTAGGCTTTTATATGAAATATGTGTAATTGTCAGTTATGTCTGAAATTTGTCCACCATTTATAAACTTTGCTGAATGAATTTTGTAGGCACAATAATGCCACCATCACTTATATTTAACCTGTGTGTAGATCAAAGCATTTCTTTGAGATGATGCTCTGTGGAATAAGCAGAGTTTGACCAGACATTCTGGATTAAGTGAAAAACAAAAGAAGTCCCTGAATGTATTCATCTAGTCAAACAGTTGGGGAGTTACTAGTCTTTCATAGTATAGGTATTAGAGTTTCTTATAGCCGTAATATGAATATATGTATTTTGTTTACCTTACTGTGTTATGTTTAGAGGTAACTTCCCATTGTTTTATAAGATAACTAGTATTATTTCCAATATATTCAGTAACAATCTTGATTATTTGGCACTTCCTGCCCCCATCTGTTCCTCAGAGAGTGTAAGGCCTCCCATAGGAAGTCTAAGTCTCTTCCATCATCTATTTGAGGCAGGACCAAGGCACCTCTCCAATCCTCACAATCCTGTGTGAAGGTTGAGCAAGGTATCTATCTCTCCATATATAATGGGCTTCACTATGTCAGTTTGTGTGTTAAACTTAGATCTTGGGCCTTCTGTCAGTGGCCTCACATATTGTCCCATTGTCATCTATACTAAGGAATTCTAGGTTGATCTTATGCAGATTCCCTATTTGTCAGACCAGATTCAGTGATCTCTCACTAGCTGCAGTCAGCTGAATCTGTGGGATTCTCCAACATGTTCTTGACTTCTTTCTTCATATTCTCACTCCTCCCTCACTCCAATGCATGCCAGGATCTTGGCCCAATGATTAGTTGTAGATTTCTGCATCTTCTTCCATCTGTTTCTAGAAGAGGATTCTAGCTTCTCTGGGGTTGTGGATTATAAGTGGGAGTGCAAACTTGTGCATTGTGGAAATGAGAATGGTGACTTCTTAAGACCTGGAAATACCACTTTTGGACATCTACCCAAAGGAGACACATTCACACCTCAGGGACATTTGCTCAACAATGTTCATAATAGCCAGATCTTGGCAACACCTAGATGCCTCTCAATTGAAGAATGCATAAAGAAAATTTGGTACAGTTATACAATGGAGTACTTAACAGTAATAGGAAACAATGGCATTCTAAAATTTTCAGGCAAATGAACAGAACTAGAAATAAAAAAAAAATCCTTCTGAGTAAGGTAGACCCAGAAAGACAAATAGAGTGTGTACTCACTCATAAGTGGACACCAGACATAAAGCAATCTAGAGTTTTAAGAAATCACTTCTCAAGTCTTCTTCAGCTGCTTTCAGACTGAACTGGCACAAGGAGGTTGTTAAAATCTAAAGTCTAAAATCCTGAGGTATGTGGGAGGAATAACTTTACCTTCAATCCGCATAATAAAAACAAGAAAAAAATGTAGTTCTACAGGAAAAGTGCACTGTTTGAGTAGTTATACCATCATGTGATTGGCCGCAGGATGTTATAATGCTGACAGTGTCTGGGCATTAGTGCAGAAGAGATTATATCATATCAATGTGGAACATCAATAGGAGGACATTAAGAAGACAGGGAAGAATGGAGAAGTAGATGACTAGATTAGGATTTGCACCAAAGGATGGCATTTCTTTGCACAGGGCTGGTTAGGCTATAAATTAGTAAATTCATTATGGAAAACAGAGTGGAGGGTCCTCAGAAGATTAAGAATGTAGCATCTTTGGATGCAGCAATTGTTCTCCTGACTACACATCCGAAACAAACAAAAATCTGTGTGCTGAAGAGACAAATTCACTTTCGTGTTTTCTTGTAATACTGTTCATAATGACTACCAAATGAAAACAGTTTAAATGTCCATTAGTTGTAGGTGGATAAAGATAATGTATGCATATTCACATAGACATACCATGCAGCTATATCATGACTGGAATCGTCTCATTAGTAAAACTGGAGCAACTTATGTTAAGTGACATAATATAAACATTAAAACCAAATACTACATGGAAAACCAAAAGGGTGTCTCACAAGGTTTCCAGAGTAAAATGACATTCATTAAGATTAAGAGGACCTGGGTAGGGCATTGGTGGCACATACATTTAATCCCACAGGAGGCAAAGGTAGGTGGATCTCTATGAGTTCCAGACTGGTCTGGTCTACAGAACCTGTTCCAGGGCAGCCTTTAAAGCAATATAGAGAAGGACAGGCTTTAAAGCAATACAGCAAAACCCTGTCTCCAAAACCAACCAATACCAATCAAACACACACACACACACACACACACACACACACACACACACACACACACACAAGATTAAGAGGAAGTGGGTGGAGGGATGAAGTTTGTTTGATGGTACAGTAGGACAGCTCCACATAAAAATAATCTAACATGTAAGGGATTTGGGATTCAGGTATTTCAGGCATATGTTCAGGTGATTTTATATAATCTGAAGAATCAGTTCCATCTAATGGGGTAGAAGCATTGTAGATATACAAGTATGAAAAATGACTTATTACATTAGTAATTTCACTTTCATATGTCATAGAACAAATTTTATTAACATTGTGGCAGAGATATTAAATGAAGAGCATAACAAAAATAAAAATATATTTGAATAGTGGTTTCCTTTTTTTTCCTATCACTGATAAACCTAGGGGCAAGATTAAAAGCTTAGAAGCTTGTGGAAGGCTACAGAGGTAAGACTCCAGGGAAATGTTAAAATCCTCACTATAACACCAGTGACAGGATCAGAGAGCAGGGACAAGGGACAAGGAGTACAAGTGCTCTAAAATGGAATATGTATGTTCTCTCTCTCTCTCTCTGCCCGTGAAGCAAATGTCTTAAAGAATCTCAAAAAAAAATACGAACTAGTTAGTATGAAAGGAAGACTTTGAAGTTGGCTTATAGTTTAGCAAATGGCACTGGTCATTACAGTTTGGGTTATATTTTGTAAAACAACTTTCAGGACATTTTGAGATTTGATTTTAAATCAGGTTTTAGACATTCTTGAAAAAGCAGTTTAATACTCCATACAATTTTAAATAAATGTTCAAATAGCAGTAATGACAACTCTCAAAAAATAATTATGTTATAAAAGTCCTGTGAAGGAAAGCAAAACTGACTTAAATCTTTTTTAATTGAAAAATGTGTGTGTGTGTGTGTGTGTGTGTGTGTGTGTGTGTGTGTGTGTGTGTGTCATATATATATTTTCTCACAATACAATTTGAAATCACACAGGCATAAAATGAAATGACTATGAATAAACAAAACCTGGAAACACCAAGGCACTAAGACGTTCCCCTTTATGTCTATAGAAGCAGTCAGTGAACATTTCAAAGGCCTTGTGGATACAAGCTGAGATTCATAATTACTTAGAGAATTTGAGCAGCGCTCATGCTAAGCCAGCTGCACTATGTATCAACTCAAAGGCATAGGAAGAGTCCATGTTGCTGACTTAGGCATGGTACTTAACTTCCTTAATTCCTTGGTTTTCTCAATTGCCCATTGTAGTATGGGTATGTATGTGTAGCAAGTATGTTGTCTTTTTCCTGACTGTAACAGCTAACAATATCTACTGATGTCTGCAGTTATTATTAAAGGAGTTCACTTGATGTGGGGAATTGTGCGTCTGTGTGTGTGTGTGTGTGTGTGTGTGTGCATGTGTGTGTCTGTGTAACAGCAATTTGTAAAAGGAGAAGAAAGAACAGTGATTACATGGGTGTGGTCAGAGGGAGGAAAGGGATGGAGATAAATGGAATAATTATATATGTTGAGACAGGGTCCTACTATTTATGTAGCTTTGGTTTTCTTGTAACTCACTGTGTAGATCAGGCTGTCCTTGAACTCAAGAAATCTACCTGCCTTTACTCCCCCTCCAAGTGCAGAACTTAAAGATGTTGTCTAATATTTTCATTTTTACATTAAATTGAGGCCCCAGAAAGCAAAATAAGAGAGGTTGGCATCTGCTTAAATCACTCATTTTTTGACTAATTTTTGAAAACTACAATATTCCTTATACCTGAGCAATGTGATCCTTGAAGATTTCATTGTTGGCATCATAAGCCAGTCCCACACGTTAGACATAACTTCATGTTGTCTACATGTTAGAAAAGACAGTGTAAGTAAAATTATTTACGTGATAATCATTATTTTTTATGACTAGTAAAAGTTGTTTGCAAGCCTGCCAGGTGTTGGTACTATGAGTTGAACATGAGTTTTTTTTTAATGGAATAGTGACAATTTCACATATCATGTCATGAAGGACTCTTTAGACATAGTCAGTTTTAAGTACCTTGCAGCTATGGAAACACAGGTAGGAGAAATAATTCTTGAATTAAAATGTTCTTTGTTTGGTTTACTTAAAAATACTTACCTTTTCCCCTTCATTCATCTGAATGTCTGATATTCCAAATACTATTAACCTAGCACACTCATTTAATTATTTGAAAAGTATTATTTTTGAGGCACATTATTTTATTTTCCAGCCCTTAAATGAAAAGCATTTCAAATACATTGTATAAAATTATAAATTTCCACTTTATATTTATGATCATTTTAAGTAATATAAGTCAGAACAGGCCACAGTCTCCTGTGTGATCAATGTATTTTACAGAAACACTGACACAAACATATGCTAACATCTAGAAACATGGCATTTCATATAATGTTTTTCCTTTCTTAAGTACTACTCAATGTCTGAAAAACAGAAATAAAGTGCCCAAAAAGGTGCTGCATATTTTTAGCACCTTTAACAATTCAATTTCCATTGCATGGTGGCTTCCTAGGGAAACCTTTCAGCAAAGGGTTTCTATTCAATCAGCCTACATTAGTTGAAATAACTGGGTCCATATTGATTACAAGAAGAAAACATCTCCTTTCTCGTATTATTCCAATACGACATTATGACAGTGAGGTGAGTAAACCCTTGTTGCATTTCATTAAAGTTTATATAACACAATTCTAACTTAGATGCACCACACAGCACAGGCTTAACAAACCTAACAATGTGTATGTAGGTCACACCTCTCTCAGCTGTCATTTCCTGAGATTCACATCCCAGCCCACCATCCCAGTGCATATAACAAAAAGAATGGGCACAACAGAAAAAGACAAAACCCTAAACAAACAAAATCTTTTCTATGTCAGAGGATAATTTCCCTAGTTAGATATTCCCAAAGCAAATTTTATCACTTCACTAAGTATTAAAACATATAAAAAAAAGTAATTAGCATTTGTATTTATGAGGGCCTTTCAAACTATCTCAAATCAAAAGAAATATGTAGACCATAGCTCTCAGGAGCACTTCTGTATTTCTTTGACACTTTTACAGTGTACCAAAAATATGTTATCTTCTTCAGCAAGCAAACTTGGAGCCAATGACTACATCTTTATTTCCAGATTTCCTACTATCAGGGGAGGTTTAAAAATCTGGAGTGTTATAAAGAAAAAAAAGAGAAAGTCAGATACTTCAAGCTGTTAGTATGATTTGTCTGCCACCCAAATGAACTAACCATGAGTTTAAAGAGCTCCTTATAAAAAGTTTTCAACTAAGGATATAATCGTTTTTTATTTCAAAGTATCGCTACGGTGTTTGTCACTGATTAGATGACTGGGAATATCATTATCTTCATAATTGCATAGAAGGGATAAGAGGCATAAAAGTGGACATGAAGTAAACAGGTCAGTAAAGTTGTGGAATTTGCCTGCTTCATATACAGGATGGAAACGAACCTGCAGGGACCACTCTACCAGTGGCCTATATGGTAAATGGTAGTATTATTCACTCAGGATAGGAAAGTGCTTGTCACTGAAATAAACATCATCAATAGGGCCATGCAGAAGGAAGCAACGAGAGGGACACTAAGGAAGTCACAAAAAAAAACTGCAATTCCCCTACAGCCTATTACACGAAGAATAGCAAACATACTCAGTCCTTAATTGTAAACCTGCAGAAATTCTCTTGTAGTTGTTTCTTCAATTATAAATAATGTTATTATGGGAAATTACAGTATGTTGTGGTTTTAGATGGCACAATAATAAAAATTATCTTCTCTGCTTCAATTCTTGAGGAGAAAGGGACTTAGATGGAGCTCAAACATTAACTTCTGTACAATTACAAATGATATGGAGACATGGGAGTTAAATGTGAGACAATTGGTTTATCATTCTTCATTCTAACATTGACAGATTCTCCGGCTATTGGAAGAATGAATCAACGCCATTTTCTTCTCACCACCACTCTTACTGCTCTGGCTAATTCCTCATGTGTATCTGCCTACAGGGTGGGGCTTTTCTGCAGCTAGCTAGGAATGTAAATGAAGAGAAGTTCACCATGATCTCTATGCTTCCCAGTGACATGCAGAGGTATTCCTACACCTAACCTGGAAATGAATGAGGGACACGTTGGCTCAGAGGCTAAATGTTTCCAGGTATAGTTTATTCTTGATAAAATTAACTATTATGACCGAGAAACAGGGCACCTTTCTACATTCCAATATCTAGTGTGTGTGTAATCTCATAAGAAGATAAAATCCATAATTTCAAATGTTCATTGTTTTATAAATCATCTTGTTTTCCAATTTAAAATAGTTAAAGTTATCTAATTACTGTTCATATATGAAAAATAGTAAAAATATAAACACATAGCTTCCAAAACAACTGAGTAATGAATGATTATAGACATATATCTGGTTTCTGATAGCTGCTTTTGGGAAAATACTCATCTCTCTGGAAATGCTGGTACTATACAGTTTAAAGTAAAGATATTGACAGACAATTTACTTCACACACAAACAGTTTTTATGGTTCACATTATTGTGTACTCTGTTATTTATTTTTGAAATAGTAGAAAAGGTAAAGCAAATCATTTTTTTAAATCAAAGCAAATATGTGAAAACATGCGCATTCATATTTTATTTCTTCATTTTATAAATATCAATCACTATGTTGATATCATATGTCAGTTATCCCTTTATCTTTTAGGTTATAAGGTAATTATATAGTTTCTTCCTTCCCTTCGCTCGCTCCAAATCCTCCCATATAGCAATGCATACCCTCCTTTAAATCCATGGCCTCCTTTTTTATTAACTGTCATTTCATACATCTATGTTTGTGAGTATACATATATATTCTTAATTATAACTCAGTCCATATAATGTTACTTCTGTATATGTTTTCAAGATTGGCCATTTGGCAATAGATGATCAATTTATATGCTCTTTCCTGGGAGAGACCAACTCTTCTCCTCCCAGCTTTCTTTAAGTTGCCTATAGTTCTTGGTGTTGGGTTGAGGCTGTATTTTCTCCATCTACTTTGGCATGTTCCTTGGTGTGGTCAAAATTTAAATTTGTCATTTTGTAGCACATGTGTGTCTGTGTGTATTTATTTATTTATTTATTTATTTATTTATTTATTTATTTATTGCGTGTGTGTGTGTGTGTGTGTGTGTGTGTGTGTGTGTGTGTGTATACATTCACATTCATATTGGAGGGCCTGTGCATATAGAAGCCAGGATTTTAAGTTGTGTCTTCCTTTATTACTTATTGCTGTTGGTTTTGATACTGTCTATCGCACAGAACCTGGAACTAAATGTTTGGCTAGACTGCCTGTCCAGTAGCCTCTGGAGATCCACCTGTGTTGTTGGTTGATTTTTTGTCCCCTTTGACTCTTTGGGTAGGGGTGCTGCCATGCAGATCCCAAATAAATCACAGGGAGGATTATTTTTGTTTATAAATATCTGGTCCTAGATTGCCTTGTTTCCAGTCAGCTTTTCTTTACTTAAATGATCCCATCGACCTTTTGCCTGTAGGTTTACATCTTTCTCTACTCTACATAACATTCTCTAGTTCTCTGTGGCTTGCTGTGTTAGCTGGTTGGCTGAACCCTGATGTCCTCCTCTCCTCTTTTTTCTCATTCCTCAATCTTCTCTTCCCAGATTTCTCCTCCTATTTATTCTCTCTGCCTGCCAACCTCGCAACACCAACACACACACACACACACACACACACACACACACACACACACACCACAATACACACAAGAATCCTTTCTCCTGCCTGGCTATTGGCTATTCAGCTCTTTATTTGACGAATCAAGTGCTTTAGACAGGCAAAGTAATACAGCTTCACAGAGTTAAACAAGGGCAACATAGAAGAATGCCACACACCTTTGCATCATTAAACAAATGCTCCACAGCATGAACAAATGTAACACATCTTTAACTAATAGTCTACAGCACACCTGTCTGCATTCAATCAGAAGTAGGCTTACAGATGTGCACCATGAGATCGGATTTACATGTATTCTGGAGGTTTCAAATACGGCCCTCGTGTTGGTACAGGAGGCAGTTTAGCAACTCAGCAATTTCTTTAGCCTATAGTTAAAATGTTTAGTAAGATTACAGATTAGATTTTCTTTGAGAATCTTAAAACATAGAATAAATGTATATCCTCTCCTTTTATAACAAATAAATATACCATTAAAAAGAAAGAAAAGTAAATCAGGATTAGACATATCACAGGACTTTTATCTTCCAACCAGTGTACATTTTTTTTCAGGCAGAAAGGCTGATTCCTTCACTTTTTAAATATTTATTAACTCCCTTTAGCTATTGAGATTTATTAATTCACACAAACAAATAGAAGCTTAAAGAAATTACAGAACTTGAAAGTTGGTGTTTCTCCAAATAATGAAAGATATATTATAAACCTGTTTTAAAGTATAGTATATGTAAAACAGTTTTGAAATTCTCACAGATGCCAAATTACACATGTATAAATGCATGAAGGCTATTTGAAAGGTGTATTAAATATATGGGAGTATGTTTTCTGAAAATTGGTCCCACTTTGTGGTAAATAATTAAGCCCTAAAAATTGTCATTGCCCGAAGGAGTGTCAATGCCCGAAAAAAATAATAAATGTATTTATCTCCAACCAGTAAGGTTTTTCTTCTTGCTAATTTGCAGTATCTAAAAGAATGTATAACACTTTTCCCCCATCAAATCCTGCTCATCAGAAGCATATTTTCAGATTTGCAAACTCACTATTCTAATGCACGAAATATGAAGAGACGGCACTTGATTTCAATAATAGCTTTCATATGTTATATTTGAAAATACCACTTTGCTGACAATATGTGAATTTAGGAAATAGAAATGAGATCAATAAGCTCCCATTTCATGTTTGTTTTTAATCACAGTCTCCTGTACAGCAAAAGTCCTAACTATGAACTTAACGATAAGGTGAAATTGTTAATTAATACTATATGACATATGAATATGCACGTTTGATATAAATGATGCCATACATTATGTGTCTCTATATTTTACTGTAAATTTAAGCTACATATATGTGCATGTGTCCATATGAGCCACATATGTAGCAGTATATTTGTAAGGTATTATTCAAATAAATGCAAAACACATTTCACAATATGAGAGTCAAGTAAGTCACATGAGAATGGTTCCATAAGAAACACATGAATTGGCCTCTGTGAGTAAACACTTAAGTGAAAATTCAATAATATTTAAGCGTCAAACTTAATAAGTTCTAGCTTGGGCCCCTTGCCGTTTAGGACAGCTCTGTAAGTCTTAAAAGCATGGTCTAATCAAATTTACCCCCTAGTGGTAGAGTGCTCCTCCTGAGCCTTTCATACAGATTTTCACACAAAAGAAGCATACGCTTCTCAGCTGCTCAGTGCTGCCTCATTCTAATTATCACTTAGAAATAGATTATATTATTATTTGATCTAAAAAAATCTTCTTTTAAATTAAAATGTGTGTACAAAACGTAGGATGAGCAGCATTTACGTACATGCCCAAGGCAGCAATAAAGAAGCAAGTCTTAAAGCAATGGTCTCCTGAAACTGTATCTTATAAAATTCAAAATATTAATCATCTGTATAAAAATGCCTTTTATACGACGCCAAGTTACTCAGGAAAAGGATGTTTGAGCATAGTCATCGGTTTTTTTCAAAGCAAGAACTACATGAGTTTTCTGTTACTTTTTGTGTCATGATGACCCCTCCTGGTTGAGCTGTTCATTAACTTAGATTCATGAAACTAAGTCTTTTTTTTCCTCTCTTCTGCCTTGAATCTTTCTAGGTATTAAAAACATAACTATCAGACAGTGCTTCAAAAATAAGTACAGCATAAAATTAATATTTTTCACTATGTGTAAGAATAAAAGGGATTTGAAAGTTCAATCACATCACTAAATTCTGGTATTACTCATTATTAAATTCATTTCCAGGATTTAAGGCAACTTTAGGCTTATGTCTCAGATTTTAAATTCATACATACTAAAAACCTATCTCAATCCATTGAATATTCTAACTATTTATGTTATATAGGATAAGAACTAAGTAAACCTTGAAGTTCAAATGCAAACATTTTAAAAACAGTGATTTTTTTTATCTTTCACTTAATTCTAAGTAGTAAAAGTTAAGCAAATACTTCTGAAATAACAACTTTTGAATCTTTCAATTATAGCCATGTAATGAAGGCAAGTAGACCATTCAGAACACATAGTGATTGATTTAGATTGACCCATTTCTGCTAAGACATACAGAATTATGAGATACAGAATTCTGGAAGCTATTAAAAAGTAGGAACTCAAATTAGAGAATATAACATTCTTTAACTTTCAGTGAGCTAATAGGCAATGTGGCAGCAAATATTTTTGAAATGGAAATTGAAATTCCATCAGAATAATTTCCAATGGGTAGTGTTACATATTTTTGGAGATTTCAACATCAATCAGTCTAGCTTTACAATTTCCATTTAACTCTATACAATCAACTTAGATAAAAACAATATGTGTTTTTTAAGTTTGTGCCCTGAGACTATCATAAAGTTTCTTTTCTCTAAGTCCGCTACAACTTAGCTCTCTTTATTCTTGTATCTCTCTGTCTTTAAGCACTGCAAAGAAGCTCATAGAAGGTGGTTGGGGAATAGGTCAAAATAATACTGAAGATAGCACTGTAGACCATTATTGATAACAACATATGAAGCCCATTTTATGCTCTACTCATTAATATTTTGAACAGTGTAGTGATAATATTAATATTGAAATATAAGCCAAAAAAAGTGAGCATGAAAACATCCACAGAACAGTAAACAGAGGCTGAATCACAGGTGAGGTATCTGGAATCTACTCAACTTTTCTATCCTAAGTGGAGAACATTTCCCTCTGAACTCCACAGCTCCACCCTCTTTCACCAATGGTTTCACTCATCTTCAAGAAACAAGGCTGTGCTTAGGAACACTCTGCAAAGTAGTAGAGAAAATCGAAAATCGGTCCAGCATTTAACTCTTTCTCAGCCAAAGCCAACTATTTCCTTTCCTCTCCTCACACAGTGCTCATTTCTAAAGCAATGCAGAAAATGAGCCGGAATCTTCTGTTCCTTCCAAACCTCATCAAAAATATGCATCATAGCCTCTTTTTCTCTTTAAAATCACACATTTTAAGCAACTACATATTTTTTTTTCCTAAAAACTTTTAAACCATCTCTTCCTTTTCCATTAATAACATTCTCACTGGCAGTCCCAAGTCATGGCCTGAAATGAGTCATGCTCATTACCCCAAACTAATAATAAGTAATTAGCACATTGTCAGTTCCAATATTAGACTTATTTATATATGTATATATGTGTGTGTGATATAAAATGGTAAATGAGCATTAACTTTTTAAGAGCGCAGAGGAAATTAATGAATGCATAGGTGTCCACACTGCTTGAATTATGTTCCTCTTTCCTCCTCAGACCAATGCGCAAGTTAAAACGTTAAAACCATCATTAAAAAAAATCAGAAACTTCTCATTTTCTACACTACCCAAGTAAAATGTAAATTGTCTTCACTTTGCACAGATCGGTCCCAAGAAACGACTACACTCATCACTCTAACCCAAGCAGTTGCGGAGCAATCCTCATGACTAGAAACAACTTTCCAGAAGCATCCAGCACTGTGAAAAACCATCTCCACTGCATAAGGAGCTCCCTGGGTTTAGAGTTTCTCTGCTTTCTCTGCGGCAGTAGCTTCAAGTGCTAGGCACCCGGCGCACAGACATGCACACAAACATACACCAGAGGCAAAAACTGCTAACGCTCCTCCGAGTTGATGCCTGGGTGCCCTCACACCAATGCGGCACTCAAGTGGCTCCAGCACCAGCACGGAGCCAAGGAGAGGAGAAGGGCTACTTACGGAACGTGGAGGGGGCCATCCGGGCTCTGCAGATGAAGCTGCTGAGAATCCAGAGCAAGAGCGCTGCCCTGCAGCCTGCTCTCAGAGCCACCACCATCCTTCTCCTCCGGGCAAGCGATACTCCAAAGCTCGCTGCAGAGATGCAGTCCGCCTCTCTGTGGGGTTCTTGAAAGAAGCCGGTCTGTCCTCAGATGCGAGAGAGGAAGCCAAGCTCCTCTGCTTCCTTCCTTCTCCCCTCACCCCCTCCAGGTTCCAGTTCTGGTCTGGCAGCAGCAGGGGAGGCGCAGCTTTGCTTTCCCCTCCGTGTGGGTCTGGTCTCTTGCTCTGCGAGCCAGTGAAATGCCAGGGGAAGAAATTCAAACCGAGAAGGAATAGGAGGGGTGAGAGAGAGGAGGGGACTGACACCTACCCCGCCCTCTCCTCTGGAAAAAAAAAAATAAAATCACGAAAGGACGCGTGGGGGAAATCTGGAGAGCACTGAGCCTGCTGGAGAGAACCGGAGAGCTATGTGTCCAGCGATGCTGCTGTTGCCACTGCGGGCAAGCGCTCGGGTGGCCACTGGGCAGCGGGACTCAGAGGGGTTTCCAGTAGGCTGTCAGCTCCCAGGCTGAGATCAAGGATGTGCGGAGCGGAGCAAAGCCCCGGGTGTGCTCGCTTGGCCTCAGCTTGGAGCGGCACTGATAAGCATCTCTAGCTGGAGAGTCACAGCAGCAGTGGCTACATCAGCCAGGAGCTGGAGACGCTGCTGCCTCCAGCAGCGCCTGCAGACCCGGGCGAGCCTGGCAAAGGGAAGCCTTCCCCCCTTCCCTTCTTGCTCCCCTCCCTTCCCCGGCCCCTCCTCCTCCTCCTCCTCCTCCTCCTCCTCCTCCTCCTCCTCCTCCTCCTCCTCCTCCTCCTCCTCCTCCTCTTTTCCTACCGTACTCCTCTTGCTGTAACAACCTTTCTGCCCTGCCCTTCTCTGGTTTGGAAGCAAAAGAGAGAAGGAAGCAACCTGCCCGGGTACATTAGCTGGAGTCAGGGCCAAGGCAGGAGGTAAGCGCCTCTCTCTAGACGAGAGGTGATGCTGTCCGCGGTGCTGAAGTTGGAGATTTGCTGCGTAATCTAAGGACCCTGCTCCAGAACTGGCTAGTCCCTGACCAAGCGGTAGGAGCAAGAAACCGCTTGCTGGGATGCTTTCTCTTCACCTTCTCTCCTCCCCTTCAGATAGAGATGGTACAGGCTCCTGGAGCTTCGAACCCACAGGAATCACCATCCGGCGTCCGAAAGGCAGTTTTCCGAGTGGTCCTAACACCAAGGGAGAGGTCTAAACATCCTTACTGACAGGAGCAGAGAGCGAAAATTGCAGACTTACCTAATGAAGATGTTTTAAATGTGTAATTAATTCATATTTACTCGTATGTATGCAGACCCATTCATATACACACATTCACCAAACACATGCTGCTTAGAAAACCATACTCTGCCAAGTACAAACACAAACAAACCCAATAGCAAAAACTAGAATAAATAAGCAGTCAAATGATAATGACTCCAGGATACTTAAGGCATTGCAGGTATTAAGAAATATGGATGCCTATAGAGATGATGTTTTCTTTAATCATTAAGATGATTTCTACAATAAGTCTCAAGATTTCCCCCTTAGCTCCTATCTAGCCACACTTTACACTGATTTGTTTTCCTAACATCTAGCCCACATGAAGTACTTGGATTCTTTCTTCCACATAGAACCAATCCTTTCGCTGACTTTACTGACACAATTAAGAATCATAGGTCTTCTTAATACCTAATGATGTTATGGAGGCCTGAGGAGGAGTAACCATGTCTTTCAGTGTTATGCAAGGAATAAGCATTTGCCTTTCATGATAAATAAAATTTTTATGAAGATTTGCCTACTCCCAGAATAGATTATGAGTTATGGTTGGGTCTCAGAAATATCTGTTGTAAACAGCACTGTGTATTCACTACATAATCAGTGTGGTGTTAATGGGTCTGATTCAGCATTAATTTAAGCTTTTTTTTTCTTACTGATTTAACGGCATGAATTGTCCTAGTAAGAACTGTAGATTGGGTAAACTCTGGAAATATAAGAAACACACGGCTGTGCAATGGTGGAAGGAACAACCTTACTCCTCATGTTATGGACCACTCTTTGCACCGCAAAATAGGATGAAGACACCATTTGTGTGAATAAGAAAATGTCACAAGTCAATGAACCATTGCAAGAACTCTAGACAGAGCCAGCCATCAACCAATTGTAAGAACTCAAAGAAACAAAGCATGATGAAAGTATTGTCAGAGACCACAACTTTTTGCACACCCATTGTTTAGGTATGTCTCTCCATTTTAACTGTTGTGTTAGGTGCCACTGATGTGGTCCTAAAATACTTCAGACAGAAGAAAAGAAAGAGGAACAAATTGAAAGTACCATTTTTCAGTATTCTATTGGGTGTTATTAAATGTGTACAGTAAGCAGATTGTAGCTATTGTATATATTAAAACGTTGAGCAAAAGCAACAGTGATAGACATATCTAGTTAATTGTTATATAACATAAAATGATATCCTCCAAGATCATAATCAGTTTATAGTCATTTTGGAATGACTAAAATCAAGCTGTTCTCCTTTTTAAACTTACAGACCACATTGTATCACTTTCATGCTATCTAACATGGGCTGATTTTATGTGTGAACAAAGAAGTTCCTAGATGCATTGAGTGTCAGCTTGAACATCATTATGTGATTCTCAGCTTTCCAGTTTTGTTAACTAGATTTCAGTGTTAGGAGACACATGGTACAATGGAAGCAGTGAGACTTCGATGGTGATTTCTTGGATGCTAAGGCATCATTCTTACTTTTCCTCGCCATTTCATTATTTAAATAATTGTGAAGAAATTTCATTATCTTTAATAATGAGTGTCTTTGTTAGTGAGATGATTAGGATCCCTAACTATGTTTTTTCTTCTTGGTCATATATTGGTCATATAATTGAAGGGGTGTTCATAGCCTTACTGATGTGTATTATATATTGACAATCATGCCCCAGAGAGTAGATTCAGGTCAGTATCTGCATTGCATTTGTCTTTTTAAAATGATTGTATAGAGTTGGAAGTGATCTTAATGACACATTAGCTGGATATAAAGTAAATCAAAACTTGAGGCTAGCACTAAAACACTGGCCAATGGCATACAAAAAGAAAATAAGGGCATGCTTGTAAAAGACAGGAGACATGTCTCATCATTTTGAGAAAAATAAAATAGTGCCATTCAATTGCTTGAGTAAGTACTTAACAGAAAGAACTTGACAAAATAAAGATGCATTTAGATAGGAGAAAAGCAACACTTGGAATATTAACCATGTCCAACCGTTCTGGAAGGAAGAGTAAGGCCTGCATACACAGAATAGCAGAAATGACTCAAGGATATACAGAGTGTCATCTGGTGAGAAGTCCCCTGGGTATTAATCATAGAGAATCTGTGATAATATCTAATATATTCTAATGGGAATAATGCACTGTAAAGCATGGGATGGATAGATCCGTCTTTACCATAAATAGAATATACTGGTGGACGAAGTATTACACAGTGAGATGGGAAAAGAGTGCTTGTCAAAGTCTGCCTTTTACAAAGAGATCAGGACATGGGACCCTCTTGTAGAAAAGGGAACTGTATAAAAATATATCTTGCAGACATGAAATAATTGCCAGGGTTTGAACATTGTTGTCCTTAAAGCATCGTGCCCATGTCTATCGCTTTTACCTTTGTAGCTGCAAGTAGCTGCCAGCTGACATAAGTGCTGTGAGAGCAGGATGTGTCTGGCTCGATATTTAGTTACGACTCCAGACACGCATAACTCTACATCTAGAATAAGGTTATACAGGGGGGTGGGAAGATGTATTGGGGAAGCATAAAGGGGAGAAATGGGACCTTTCATAATAATCAGGATGTATTCCTGAAATTGTGATGTATTTCTTAAAGTAAAAAAATAGAAGCCAATGATAAAACTGTGCATGTAATACCCGTAAGAAAAAAAACAAAACAAAACAAAAAACAAAACAAAGAAACAAAACAAAAAACAAAAAAACAAAACAAACAAACAAACAAAACTCTGTTTAAGTATAAACACAGTCTGAGCTATCTGAGAATATTTGAGTGTTATCGAAGTGGTGGTCAGAAGTTTTCCTTGTGCCAACACCCATTCCCAGTCTCAGGACCTGACCTAGCTGAGAATGGACTCCAGGAATTTTCAAGTGAAAAAATCTATTGAATGAAGCACTGGAAATTGCAGTACGTTTCATAGATGAAAAAGTTATGGAATTGAGTTTAATTCTGGAGTTCAGATTACCAAACTCTGCCAAGAATTTATTAGGAGATATATTATACACACACACACACACACACACACACACACACACACACACACACGTATGTACATATGTACATACATACATACACACACATACATACATACATACACACATACACACATACACACATACACACATACACACATACACACATACACACATACACACATACATACATACATACATGCATAACTACACACATACATATACATCCTTGATTCTGGTGAGATGACTCAGGGGTAGAGTGTTGGCTTTCTTGCCAAAGACTGATTTAATCCTGGCACCTGCATGGCTGTTCACAACTGTTTTCAACTCCAGTTTCAAGACTTCTAAGGCCCTCTCCTGGACTCCACAAGCCCCATATATATATATATATAGTGCAGGCAAAGTATTCACGCACACACATTGTTTTAAGTATCCAATTAGAAAAGGAACCCTGCCAGTCTTATACTCTACCCTGAGAAGACGAGCACAGATTTCTTTGAAGGTACTAGAATATATCTGAGATACTACAATGTACTATTTAGTGAGAATGGATTGAGCTAGGTTGACTTACACTAACACCTTTGGTGTGTACTGCATTTACCTGGATTCTGAACTTAGTTAGCAAAGGTTGAGTTAGCAGGGATTGAGTATGGTAAGATTCTTCATATCATAATCAAACACCAATAATTGAGGAAACTGATACAGGAAAAAATCTACAAATTTAAGGTAGTCAGAAATACCACTTTCTTTTGGTGGTCAAAAAAAATGTGGGATGTCTAGCATTATTTGGAGAATATTCTTGAAAATCACTTGTTTAGAACAATGCAAACATAATTCATTTACCAAATTAACAATCAATTGAATGTTTAACAATAATTAGGACATTGTACTCAGAAAAATATTTAATGCATGTAGTAGAATACACTTGCAATAAATAATCAGGCTTAGGTACCTGTATGAGGTGAAGCAGGCAGACACACACATGTATGAAAGTTAGGATACTGAATATTACCTTTTAAAAATGTATTTTCCAATTACAATATTTTCCCTTTACTTTCATCCCTCCAACCCCTCCCATATCCCTTCTCTTTAACCCTGCCATGCCACTACCTCTCAAATTGTTGTTTTATTTTTCTTTGCTTTATTGTTTTATAAACACATTCAAATAAAAGAAAGAATACACCTTCCAAGTCCATTTTGTTGTATATGATTTCTGGATTGATCATGTAGTGTTGGGTAAGCAAGAAAGGGCTTCCTCTTTCTGGAAAATCTGAATCTTCCTCTCTCCAGTCATTGCCTGAAGCCCTTTGCCTAGGGTTTGAACCTCATAGGTTTTTCCCAATTCTCAATTATCATGTCTATTGAAGTTGTCATTGTTCAAGTCTTAGTTATGCCAACACCTCTAGCTGATACAAACTCACAGAAGACTCCCTGCCCCCAGCTCCTACACTCTTCTCATCATCTCCTCTCTGGTGCTCCCTGACTGGCACGTGTACCAGTTGTGTTGTAAATGTGTCCTGTGCAGCTTGGCTCACCACGTTTCTTTGATTTCTACACAGTGTTCAGTTGTGGTTTTCTGTAATGCTCTCCACATTAAGTAAAGAAAATCTTCTTTGGTTCCTTTGTTAAAGCTACAATTGCCATGCATATAAAGGATAATCATGAAAATGCAGCTAGGGATTATGCCAGTAAAACCGTGTGGTTTTAGACTCCTAAGGTCCATGGCTTTCTAACCACAGTTACTCAGATATTATTCTAGTATAAGACATGGTTTCTCTCCTGTTAGATCTGCCTTATGTCCTATTAGATAGCTGACAGTTATGGATCTTTAGGGATGGGTATCTTACCATGATGAACATTGTGTGTCATAGGCATCATCATAGCTTGTTAGGACTGCTGCTCACTTCCTTCCCTTGGTAGCTGGCTCACAACTTTGGCATCACAACACTTTTTGATACTATGGGACATAGATCACATGGAATTAAATGTCAAGTTTTATTTACCTAGTCAAAATCTACAGGGTCTTTGTCCTAAGTGTCGACATCTTGTTTCTTAGAGTCAATTATGGATAACAACATTGGTCTATATTGTTTTGAGAGATACCCTGACCAACAACTACAACATAAAATTCATCTCTGGTACTGGGTTCATTAGATTGTATTTTATTTTACTTATAATTACATGTATGCACCCCTGTGTGGCGGTGTAACATATACACAAGTTCATTCTGGCCTGCAGAGGCCAGGAGAGAGAATGAGAGCCCTTACAGCTAGAGTTGCAAGCAGTTATGAGCTTTCAAATGTAATTGCTGTGAACTGAACTCAGGTTCTACGAAAGCAGCAAGTGATCTGAACAACTGGCTCATCTCTCCAGGCCCTAATCCAATCTGCATTTCGTTGATTTAGAAGTATCCATACAGCTCTGGTTTGCTTATTCTATGACTGTAACGAAGATGAGGCACACATTTCAGAATAACTACACTTGGAGGATAGCAAATTAGAAATATGAGTTATTTTGGCGAGTTGTAGTTTGGCTCTGCCAAATGTAACCTAAAATTTATGAAGTGATTATATTGTAAAATTGCTCATTACTTGATTATGCCACCGATTAATGAAAATGAATATCGCAGATAGAAGGCCATAGCAGCAAACATAAAATATGTGATTTGTCTTTGTAGGAAAAGGACTCCTGATTTCAACGCATAAGAAATATATATATATATATATATATATATATATATATAGAGAGAGAGAGAGAGAGAGAGAGAAATACATATATTTTACATGCTAATTTGCATGTTAAAGTGTGCCAATATGAAATAATGATTTAGAGGAAGGAGAATAATTATTAAGAATTCCATTTACTTTAATTGGCTGACAATGACTACTTAATGTGGTTTTTTTTTCAATTTTAACAGAGATGTAACAAAAAGTAGAGAGCGTGAGAGAAAACATGATTAATCAGAAGAGAAAGTGCAACAAAATAATTAAACATATACCTACAAACTGGAACCTCCCAATTATTGTAAATATATAACCATTTCATGGAACACATGACTATAATATGACTATAATATAACACAGGTATTATATGGATACATTTTATTTTTTTAAATGAAAATAACTTTCAAGCACATTTAATTCCTGTAAAATCTTATTTTGACCTTTAAACCAGAAGTATATATGGTTAAGATTTAAATTTAAAACATGTAAATGTTTGCCAAAAGTCTGAAGAGATAAAAGTTACTAAAACTGTGATCAAGGGGCAATAATGGTCTTCTAAAACATGCTGTTTGGAATGCTGTCATCACACAGGCTTTAGGAAAAACAAATGGTGGGTGGATTTGTTTGGAGTTCTGTATTGTGTGGCAGGATAGACCTCTGAGTGGTCTGATATGCATGTCCTGGCTTAATATTGACACTTATAAATTATAAATGCATTTGCTTCTATGAAATTGGGCTATTTTGAGAATATACTGTGATTTGTGTGTAAGATATCTGGCACATTATAGTTACTTCTACACATTAATCATTATAAATATTGTCTAGATTAATGAACACAGTGGGGAAAAAGTAAGTCACAGAATCTCAGGTCTTAATTAAATTCCCATTGCAAAAGCATCCTGAAACTTTTGAATGAAAATAAGGCTCTTACCAGCAGAAATTATCAAAAATCATCTGGACAAGAACAGTCCATACATTATTGTTAGACTAGTAGTTTAAATATTGGATGTATATTAAAATACAACTTTGAAATCTATTTAGGATTCAAGACTACTGTGAGAAAATAGGGTCTATCAAGACAGGAGGCAAGGGATGTGATATATCAACCTAAACTGGGGCTTGTCGAACTCAGATACCTCATAAGATTTTGAAATAGGAGATTCTAGTTCATTTCCATATGCTCTACTCATTGAGACTAGAACAAAGTTGTCTTCAACAAGTCTGACCCATATTGTAAAGCAATATGTAACGTGGATGGAAGGGGACTAAGGAAATTTCACATTTAGAGGTTAGTGCCAAAGAAGTCAGACCAGCAGATATCTACTTCCAAGGCTGTATTCAAGCTTCTCCCTGGAACAACCAAAGTTTGAAACTGTTGGCATTTGATCTTATCCATACATCTGCTACTGTGGAAGGATTTACAGAAGAGCAACTGTTACAGAATGAGTAGTAGGTTCACCTTTAATATTTTGACATCAAAGGTGTGTTTTAGTGAGACATATTATGGCTCACACAACATGGCATCTTTTAGGTAAGAAAGAAGTAGATATCAGGCTTAAGATTTTGGGATTTTAAAATACATATCTCTTGATTCTACAGACTCGTCAGTTGACCTGAATCGTGCTGAAAAATAGCAAATTTGGATAAAATGTCTCTGCAGTTTGTAATGCTCATAGTAAAGCTGTAGAAATATTTTAGGCTGACTTAGAGCTACATGCTTTTATTACTTTTAAAATTTGTTGTATGAAGTTTGATACATACTTCACTGGACAGAAATGGTCAGTAAATATTAGATGTTTCCAGTGATGCCATGACAAAAAAAGACAGTTCAATATTTTAATCACAAAAAAGTCTTTTTTTGCAGAGAAAGTAGAAAGTATCCAAACTGAGAAAAATTAATTGTATATTACATTATTTCATCTCTTTGAGAGCATTGTTATAAAAAGAATAAAGGGGAATATAGACAGATTTATGAGCTGTCTGAAAGGAAACAAAGATTCAAAAGCCAGATACAGAAAACAGAAAGTTGTGTGCAAAGAACGGTGGTAAATACAATTTCAGATGATTTGTGAGAGGTGAAGAAAAATAGAAGCAATTGCTGAGACAAACCCACCACACATTGTCTGAGCAGCAGAGCATTGCAGAGCCTTTCTGAGTGTACTTCCAAGGCACCCTCTCTCACATAGTAATTCATTCTGAATGTGAAAAAAATAGTAAACTTCCCAGAGAAGTAGAAAGAGACAACCATGGGTCTTATGTAGACAACTACTGACAAAGCATACTGCAGAGTTCATTGATTATAAATGAGTTTGGCTTTATTGGCACATCCTAATATGAGGATACACAACTCAAGGAAACATCAATATTTAAAAGAAACTTAGAAAGAGCATGTTTTTAATGTATATGTTAATATCCTAAGGCAGAGGCTGAAGGTTTGGTCTTAGTCTGGTTGGACAGGTGTAAATAAAGACACCCAAAGTGTGGCTCACAGACAACACATGTTTATTTCTCAGTCTTCAATGATCTCTGGGAATATTTGGATTTTAGTGAGAGTTTGTTTTACTTAAAGCCTCCTCTCCAGCTCTGCCTTTATCTAGAAGAATGACAGAGATGCTCCCTCCATTCTCTTTCATAAAGGTTCTAATCCCACATTGACTTGTCAACTTTCACGACATAAAGATTATTAAGCATATGCTTTGTGTATCGTCTGGGAAGCCAAGGTACTTAATTCTATCTATATATTCAATTACTATAACTTTAATTTGCAGTGGTAAAAGTATATGATGGAACAGACACAGAGGTGATGATTTCCGCTTAAATGCTGTAAGCTAGTTTGCATATGTACTGCCAAAACATTTAGCACCCACTGCCATAGTTCACCATGTTCCTAAGTCTATGTAAGTAAACACTTATTCAGCTAGCAATAGGAAACAGAGATGCTCTATTAACTGATGCAGATTTGAAGATAATTATGCAACTCAGAGTCGTCTTTTATGTCAACCACATAAAACAAACATTAAATTTTTCTTTAGTTTGAATTTAAAGACAATTACAAAATGAATTCTGAAAATGGTTTTATTCATACACAGCAATATACATGTACTTAGTGCTTCTTTTTAAATATTTTTCTCTTGGATATAGGAACATTAAAGTCACTCTGTCATAGTAATTTTAGCAACCATTATTGCAATTTTATGATGATAAGGTAGCTTATATGATGATATAATAAATGATTGTATCTTGGCCTACAGAGATATACTGTTTAACTACCATTTAGTGGAAAATTGAAGAAGAAGTTGAACATAGTGAATTCCTTATCTGACAAATCTTTGTCTGTCTTAACTCCATGCACTGCAGTGTATGGCAGGGGGGATATGAGATTAGAATCATTTTTTTGTAGTTCTTTATTATTTCTGTTGTCTTTGCTTCCTTAAAAAAATGCTGGAAAGGCTATGTTGTAAATTGAGACACAGTACCACTTTCTTTACTAGAGTGATCTCACAGAATCTCACTGGCCATGTTTCAATAAAATTGTAATTAGAGAGTTATTTGCCTTTTATGCCATTTTGCTTGAATCTTTTCAGAACTTGGCTTGGGATCTGTGACTGCCTCTGGAATCATAAGACTCACTCTCTTTCATACTTTCAAGTCAACTACATGTGTTTTAATCTTAATATTTTAATGTATGTAAATTTAATGAAAGCAGCAAAAGACAGTGCTCCTTACTGGTTAGTTTCAGCTGAAGTGTTTGTAAGTTACTGTTTGTTACGCTATAGGGGTAGAGCCTGACTGGTTCACATTGTCTGTCCTTAAAAGTTTCTGAATGCTTTCTTCTCTTATCTTGAAATTCCCAGCAGAGACTAAATTATTTTTAGAGGTTTCTGTATCAGGAATTTTTAAATAATTTAGCTGCAACTTCATAAATTCCTGAATTAATTAAAAGTATACGTGAGAGTAAATAGATGGAGTGTGGAATACACAGGTATTGAACCCTTGACAGAGTCTGTATATCATGCCTCTGATTTTATATGTAAAGCATTAGTATGTTTCACTTTCACAATAAGTAATGTCCCTATTTAAATATAATCTGGCAATATGTTCCATATTTAACTATTATTAAATCAATGTTACCACTCAGGTACAATTCATGGGGCAACATGCATTTCACTGTTGTATAATTGGAAAGCTAAGTATGATATCATTTGCTTTTAGCACATTTGAAATATGCCAGTGGCCATTTTTGCAATTTATATTATCCAGAGTCAGTGCAAAAAGCTTTCTCATATCACTTTTTAAATTCATGTTCTGAAGAAGTTTTACTCACATTCACATTGGAGCAAGTAACTGAAAGGATGGGCTCAAGGGAGACTTTTCTTTCTTCATTCTAACAGAATCTATTGCTTGAATTCCACTAGAGGCTGAGAGAGGCGGATTGCAGTGGAAATGGATTGAACTTCCATTTAATAGACACTCAATAAACTATTCTTGATTGATTGAAATATAGTTCTTGATCTAAGCCATTAGTTGTTAGCTCCCATGGATGATTGCCTCTGTAAAGATCCCTTCAATGTTATTAACTACTGAAATCCAAGAACTTTTTTTATTTTTTTATTTTCAGATAATAAATTTGCCCTAAAATTTAAAACTTGACAATATATGCAACCCTGATGATTGTCCTGAAAGAAGAATGAATGTATGAAAAAATGCAGCTGAAATATGATGAGATATGCCAATGACTCTCTCAAGGGTGTTGGTTATCAAGGACCTATCCTGACGTGTGTTTTCTGCTTTCTCCCTGTCCTGTTGCCTACATATTAAAAACAGGGTCTATGTCTTTCACCCTTCTTCTATTGCAGAGCATCACACTCTCTACTGAATATCTGTTTGATAATTAACACCTTTCCAAAACCTGAGGAACAGAGAGCTACATAGAAGTAAATCAGCCTGGACTCCTATCATGAGCATGGCTTTTGTACTTCTTAAATTTAAACAATTTTAATGTTGTGTTCACAAAATGCATCACCTATACTTTAGCAAATCTCTCGGTATAATATCTCTGTGTATATCAAGCACATTCATAGTTATGACCGAATATCTGAAAAAAAAACAAATTAGCAAGAGGAAGATTTGTTCTGGTTCACATTTTCAGAATCTTTCAACCATAGGTGGCTGCCTCCCTTGAGTCTGAAGCAATATATTATGAGACAGAGACATGATACACTAAAGAGATTTGCCTCATGGTAGCCAGGAAACTAAAAAAAAAAAAAAACAAAAAACAAAAAACAAAACAAAAAAAAAAAAAAAACAGAAGACCTCCTGCCAGGGCACAGTGCACTCTTCAAAGCATGCTCAGGTGACCTGCTTACTCTGACATGGCTGCCTTCCTAGTAGTCCAATCAATAATGACTAGGATGGATTAAAATTACCAGATTAACACACAGGTGAAGATGGCTGAATAGTGATCCAATTACTGCTCAATATCATCACCAGATGAAAAACAAAAGTTCAACCAGCATGTGACCCTTTTATTTTTTTTCCCCTCCTTTTTTTCCCTCTATCTTTTTTTGTCTTTGTTTTTTAATTTTTATTGTTTTGGTAAGTAGTAGACTTTATTTTACTCTAACTTTGATTGTCTCCACACTTCAAATTTAGGAGCATTTAAAATTCTAAACCTTAATCAGATATCTCTACCCTTAATGAAGAGAATAATAAACACAGTTTTACTGTGATTAATGTTCTGGTAGGGACCTTCTATAAAGAAATGCTTTGTCAAATAAAGGAATGTTTATCATTTGAGATCAAGCAATGTAGCTGGTGCTATTCATTCTGATTTTCCTACATGCACCAATCTTAATAGTGTATTTCTTACAGCAAATTTCTCAACTGAATCCTTTCCTCTGATCACAATTGGAAGTAATTCCAAAGCTTGTGTAATTCTTCATATCAACTAAGAAGGTAACTTTTACTCTAGATTTTTTTCCAGAGAGAATTAAACAGGAGGAAATTTAGTAATCACTCTAAGCTACCTGACTTAAAATATCAGGTAGTGTAAGAGAGAAGAGAGAAAAGTGAGTTGAAGAAGGGCGGAAGAGGAAGAGAGGCATGGAGAAGTTCCGAATTCTCATGGTAAAAAGTGAAGGTGCACAACTAATAGTAAACAGATTCATTCTGGCTTAGTGCTGAAGTGATATGTGACTAGTTAATAGGGTTGGCCTTCCTCCATTATTCAAGAATTTATTACCATGGAAGATATTTAAATAAGAAGATGACATTCCTACATTTTTACTTTATAATAAAAACTATAATCAATAATAATAATGTCAAAATATCACCAGCTCATGAAGCCGTCTATAAAGGCTGTACTCTTAGCTTTTAATTTTTAATTTAGGTTAACATGTTCCTGTAACATTGCATATTAAAATCAATGGCATTAAACTTAGTGGAAGGACAGTGATCTAAAAATTACTGCATTGTCATATATTTCTCCTGTGTATGTTTGCATTAATTTGTGTGTGTTTGTGTGTGTGTGTTGCATGTTTGTATATATGTTTGTGAAAGAGAGAATATTAAAATAAGGGCTAGTTAAAAACATATTAGGAGTTACAAAGAAATAAGAAAGTTTTTTTCTTATATGTTCTAACACAAAGACTAGCAAAATCAGCACTATTTTGAAATATTTAGGCATGAAAAAAATTCCAGTGAATAAGAAAAGCGTCATTAAGCTATTGTCTATTCAAATTGTTATTCCCTGTCTTTCTACAATCTCTAGTCTAACAACCTCCCATACCATGAAAACACAGCCAAATACTCATTCTTTGCACTCAAAGTAAATTTTTTTAATATTACACAATCATGTCCTTTGTAGTGTTAGAGTCAATAAGATACCTCCAAATCAACATGGTTTCTTTTTTAAGTACTATTTCTATCTTCACTGGCATTATTTTGATGATAAGGAAGTGAAACAAATTTTAATGGCACAAATATTTCATGTTCATATATTTTCTCCTACTAGTATTTAGTGAATAACCACATAGTGCAAAGTGTTCTATGTATTTCATTAGAGCACAATCAATAGGTTGCCTGCTTTGCTAAGACTTACACAATAATGAGTTCCGGAGAAACGTTCCACAATGGCAAATAAACTGTTTTTAAAGAATATGTTGCAGATCTAGAGCCCAGAGGGCTTTCCAACATTGATTAACTAAGAGTATGGAAGTGATTCTCAAACAAACATGCAAAGAACCCTAATTGTGATTTCTATGGAGAAGCTGTAATGGGCATGATGGTTAACTAAGTATCAACATGACACCAATAGCTCCTTTGTGTAGAAGTTAAGGACTATGTAGACAAGCAACAGATCTTGTGGTCTTTGTAGTATATAGAAGCCCTGTAGAGTGTCAAAACATGATGGGCTCAAATCAATTGGAAAGCTAATAACTAGTTCAGAGATAATGTTGGCTTGAACTATTCTCATTCTAGCAGAGCTGAGAAACACAGATGCTTTGGGTCAAATTTTGGAGCCAGTGTTTCAGGACCAGCTGGTGGATTAAATGGGAATAAGGGAAATCAAGAGTGGATGGTATGAGTATGTGCTCATGAGTTTATATTTAATTTTGTATCTAGTAAACAAGTATATTCTGTTTATCAGTTACTGAAATAAGAACAACTGAGACAGAAATTTAGATTAAAACTGTTGTATTTTGAAGATATTTTAATGCCTTTGGTTAGCTTTGGAAGTAGGACATGTATTCTTCTAAATATAAAGTTTTAAATAGTGATTAGGGACAAAAGGGGCATATACTTCTCTAGCATGTGTTCATTTGTTTATGCCCCACGTTGGGCTTGATGAATGGGTGTGTATTGGGGACAATTACACAGAAAAATAGAACTAACTGCCAAAGCATTTCCCTGCTTTTTCTACTGGACCCCCTGACCCAACAGAAAAAGCATATAAAGGAAAGGCACATCTCAAGCTGCTCTCTTTTCACTTCTATCAGCCTGAAGCCACACCCAAAGGGGTGTGGCCACGTTTTCAGGTCCACAGAGCAGATACCTACAGACAAGAGTACAAAAGTGATGAAGATGAATGGAAGAATTGAGTTTTAGAAGCCCCCAGGATTTGGAAGTTAAAGGTTAAGGGAAGGGTAGCAGAGGTGGCAGACAGTTGTCTGGGAGATGGTGTGGAAGATAACATAGCATCTTTTCTCTATAATAAAAAAAATCCAAGTTGAGATGAACTCAGCTGAAATTATTGCAACAATACATTTATCATTCCAAGTTTTATAAGCTTCCTTCTCCCAATCCACTTAGAAACATGCCCATAATTATTGAATTTATGTGAATATTTATTAGCGAAAAATAAGTCTGCATTAAGCTTTTAAATTGTAATATCCCTTCATACCAAATGACATGTCTGTAAATTCTAGGCATATACTCCCAGCTTCAAGTCACTATATAAAAAGAGATCCTTGCTTATCCTTGTTTATTGTATAATGGCTTACAACACCAAATTATTGTATTAGCCTAGGTACTCAGACAAGAGAATTAATAAAGAAAATGTGGTATTTGTAAACAGTGAAGATGCATTTAGCTATAAATGATAAAAATATATCATTTTCTGAGAAATTGATGGAACTTACTTGAGTTAAGCATGTTAAACAAAGAAAGCCAGGCTCAAAGGCAAATTTCACACCACCAAGACCATGATGGAAACAAATGAGAAAGGCAAAGAGAAAAATCCCAACTGTTTTCTTAGTTGTCTAACCTTTGTTTTTGTTTTGTTTTGTTTTCTAATACTTTCCATATTTGTTAAATCACCTAACTTATGGTTAGTGGAATCTTGCAATCTGTTTTGTTTGTCTGTTTCTTTTGTTTTTTGAGTCAAGATTTCTTTGTGTAGCTTTGTAGACTGTCCTGGAACTAGCTCTTGTAGATCGGGCTAGTCTCCAACTCACATTGATCCATCTGCCTCTGCCTCCCTAGTGCTGGGATTAAAGGTGTGCATCACCACCACCCAGTGGAATCTTGCAATCTTAAAAGAGGGGAAAAAATACAAGTTCAATGCAGACACAGAATTTAAGGTAAAGCATTAACTAAGTCCAATCCCGAGCCATGAAGTCAGTTTCTCTCCCAGTCCCCGTGTTTCTCTTGATGTATAAGAATGAGAGTCTAACAACATGAGCGAAGCCGTGTCACTTAGTTGAGTAGTCAGGCATAACATCCGTGGTCAGGGCCTCTATTACTTTTGCTGCAATAGGTCATATGTGGTTAAGTGTTCAATGAAGCTACTCTGTATTATAGATTGCACCAGATTGCTAGTATAGAAATATGGAAATGAGGTTAACTCATGTGCAGTCTCCAGAGTGCATCTGAGAGCTCCAGTTACAGACAGGACATCTTTACTCCACAGAAATCATCCTAATATAGCGAGCTCAGGGACCTGAAACTTCAGCTATCTTCAGAACTCAACTATCAACAATTTCTTCTCCAAGGTTTCTTAGCAGTGTCTTTCTGAGTGCATCACACTGTGGAATTTTATCAAGCTATAACAATAGATTTATTTTCAGTTCATATAGGTGTATTATAGTTAGGAGGAAATTTTCCTAATATATTAGATACTTAGAAGAATATAGAAGTGATTATTTGTGATCACAAAATGTTTAAGCATGTATTTACTTATGGAGTATGTGTATTGTTATCCTGTACTGCTTATGGTATGTTTGATATTCGCTGACTTTATGGCTCAAATTCATTTTAAGAAGAATTAAAAGCTTTTCCTGAATACTATTAAAATATACTGAATTCACCAAAAATGCATTTATGGTACTAAATAGAAATTGTAAATAAAAATTATAGTATTATGTTTACATCTACATAACTCTACTCAGAATTACATATTACTTGAAGCAACTGTAAAACAAATAGCCATAGAGCTTGAGGTTCTCATGTTTTATTTTGGTAGGACCACTGCCTCAGTTGCCGGTGACTTCACATGGGCACCTAACTTAAAGGGCGTTAGACAAAGACAACTTTATTCTACATTCTCCAAGTCAAGTATTAAATAGAGAAATGCATATTGTTTAATCCAAACATACTCTTTAATTATATTTTACTGCCATTAGAGTTAAGATACCACATAATTTCTTGGAATTTCTGAGGAGAGAGACAGAGAGAGAAACAGAGACAGAGAACATATTTAGGTGAGAAGGTAAAAAGCAGGAACATATGATGGCATTAAACAACATCTGGGGTTGTCTATTCATCTACCTGATGTCAGTTGCTGTGTGTAACTCAATCTTCTTTTCCTTACACATCTCCAAAAAAATTATCTTTTGAACAATTTTCATTAACAATGTTAGAATGCCTAGAAATGAAGGGTGCATGCATTAAATTACTCAGAGAGAAGAAGCTTGTGCTGAGGGTAATTACTAACTCTAGAACTGACGAACAGGATGAGATCAGAATTCCAGTGAGGTAAATCCCAATATGATATCATTTGCATTTCAGCTATTGCCTCACTCTTAGACTTGAAATTCACAATAATTAGTGCGCTCTAGTTTTGGCTACTCGGAACTATTTTTCTTCCTGGCTAAGTTCCAGGAAGTGAAGGAGTTTGATTTATTATTCAGCAGGTTTCTTCAGCACTTGCATGAGCCTCTCAGAGACTTAATTACATGAGCTCATCATATTCTTCATAGGAACTGCTTCATTCAATTATAAATAACAAGGGGGAGTGTGAAGATGCCTGGTTAACTTGTTGAAAGTCAGCAAAACCCAGTATTCTAGTGTCATTTTGTTGCTATGATAAGACACACTGTGACAAAAATAGCCATTTGTGGTAAGAAGGGTTTTATTTGACTTCCCTTTCCAGGTCACAGCCAATCCCTAAGGAAAAAAAAATGAGTGCAGGAACTCAAGGCAGGAACTTGAGTTAGAAAACATGAAGAATATTGCTTGCTGGTTCACTCAATCTCAGACTCGTGAAGAAATGAATTTCTTATAAATCCCAGTTATATACAACTGGGATTGTATATATTACAAATTATATTACAAATTATAGAGGTGGTACTGTCCACTGTTTTCCATACTTGCCTGCAACAATGAACAAATGTACCAATCCCTACAAAATATGTCCAAAAGCCAGTATGATCTGTGTGATTCTTCAATTGAGATTGCTCTCTCAGGTGAGTCTAGAGAATGTCAAGAAGCTAATTAGAACGCCTGCTAAATTAGAAGCTTGATATAAACCTAGGTGTTGTAGGCCTGGAATCTGGAGCTTCACCTGTTATTCTTTCATAGTCACCACAGGAAGGAGAAAGAAGGTTCCATCAGAAGATCACCGAGGAAACAGAATCTGGCTGGCTCCATGATTCATTTCATGAAGGATCATTAAGTTCTCACTTACATTGAGTTGATCATCCTTTATCAGGTATGAATAGTAAGAAGGTCAT
The DNA here is from genome assembly GCA_030556225.1 of Cricetiscus sungorus. Lineage (NCBI taxonomy): Eukaryota > Metazoa > Chordata > Mammalia > Rodentia > Cricetidae > Cricetiscus > Cricetiscus sungorus. The sequence continues at coordinate 28,952,274 of JANBXA010000031.1, forward strand.
ATCTATTCACATAAAGATTTACTTAATTGTTTATAACGGATGGACAGCCATAAAAATGTCAATTGAAATTTCCCATTTAATGAAGAGAAAGAAATAGTGAGCAAAATTGCTCTTAGATGACAGATTGTGAAAAAAGAGGAGAAAAGGCAGGAGGAAGATGGTAGGGTGATAGGCAAAACGAAGGAGAGAGGAGAGACAAAAGAGGGATTAAAAATAAAGACTTGTAACCTGAAGGAAACATGTGAAAGGAACTATGGGTTTATGGGTAGAAAATCAGCTATTCGTTTTTTATGTTGTTCACAGAAAATTTCCAGCGTTTGATATCTCTCTCTTCCCCAGGCACAGATGTATTCCATGTATTCCAATGCCTTTTTTTTTTTTCTTTTGGACCAGCATAAACCCCCAAAGAAGCAATCATGATTTTCTTATTTACAGAGTCTGGCTGCACATTCCTTTTCATACATGAAAACGTGTTCTCTTCCAAGGACATTCCCCAATGTATTTTACATTACCATTCTAACTCCACTCACAGGTCCTATTTCTAAAAGTGATGAAAAATGCATAATCATTTAAGAGAATGATTTGGCATCAGTATGTCAGTGGCTACTTATGGAAGGAAGTTAATCTATTCATTCAAATTCTTCATGAGAATATTCTGGAGAAGACAAAAGTTTGGAAAGAGGTAAAATATTAAAATGAATGCTTCCTTTTCGCCGAATAAAACACATAGTAATAATTTTTTTATTCATTTTAAGGGTTTGTTTTGTTATTGTTTCAAAAACCTTACCAACACTTCAGTGTTCATTGATCATGCTATACTTCATTGGTTCCTGATCATCAGCGTTTCGTTAATATTTATATTCTCGTCATTTTTATATCTTACATAATTTCATGGTAATGTGTTTACTATATATTCTTATGCAATTCAGATTACTTAGAATTTGCTATATGTTTGTTTTATTTTTCTGATGCTTTTATAGTATTGGTACTACTTGTTGAAATTTCAAAATTTGCTGCTATCATTTATCTATTATTTAGGGAAGCATGTCAACATATATATATATATATATATATATATATATATATATATATATATATATATATATATACTGGAAAGATCATATGCTTAATTTCCCCTGAGATTATTAGATAATATATTTTATCTACTGTGTCAGGATCATCAAAGAAATTTTCCCAAATTTTCTGATGATAAAATTCAGATAATCATTTACACAAACAAATTGATTCTAGGAGAATATATGTCTGTTTCTACTTGAACTCTGCACACCTGAGACTAAGATACTCCAGGTGTGTATGCATGAAGACATTTCATGATAGACATGCAGAGTTTCATTATTAAATCCCTAAATGGCTTCTTACATTAGTGACAGTAGTAAGACTTAATAGAATAGAATATATTTTACAATTAAAATACATACAAATAGAATTATTGAGAGATGATTTAGTGGTTAACAGTGTTGATCCTCTTGCTGAGGACCTGAGTTTGGTTCCTAGAAACTAAGTTTGGCAGAAACAAGTACCTTATAACTCCAGCCTCATAGAATCATCCATACTCTTTTAGCTTCCACAGACACCTGTACTCATGTGCACATATGACTACATACACAAACATACACACATATGCATGCACGCCCATGTACACATACTTAGGGTATTGTTTTAAATTATACAAATAGTAAGTAAAGGGAAGGAAAAATCAAAAATTACATGTCAGTGAATGCACTCAAAATCATAGTTATTGTACATAGATAGACTTAAATTAGAAGATGCCCATCTAACTAACTTAATTTGGTAATAGCACTAAATTGTGAAAAGTCCCATAATCATGGTTTCAAAAGCACAGTGAATATGAAATTATGGGCCAGATGTTTTCCTACCTATATTCTGTTTACATTAATTGGTTTTCATTTGTGTAATGAATAAATATATTTTATATTTACCAGATCATCTCACATTTTCTTCAATATAAAGATTCTTTACATTTATTTTAGATTTTTTATTGTATTTTATGTGAGTGTATATTTGACCTTCATGTATGCATGTGAACCTCTTGGGTAACTGTTTCCAGCAGAGATTTAAAGAGGCATCAGATACCCTAGAACTGGAATTACAGGTGATCATGAGTCATTATGTAGATCTTGACAACCATGTCTGGGTCCCAGCTCTTAATTGCTAAGCCATCTCTCCAGGCTCATCAATGAAAAGATCTTATTTCTGCCATGAACTTGGAACAAAACACTGCAAGGAGAATGTAATGCTTTATAGATTGCCCCATCTTAAGACCATCTAAACGCTTAGATCTAAATAATTGCCAATCAATAAAATAAATACAAAGTTATTAACATACACACATTTTATGACCTTCTCACCTAATTCAACAAATGTCTTTTAAGAAATTTTCTTTTATAATATTCTTTGATTTATTATCAAATGTCTTCTTTTACAGTTTCATATATATATATCCATATGCATATAATATTCCATGTCTAAAAACTCCTTTATTATCATCTATAATTCTTTTATCCTTTCTGCAAAATATCTTCTCTTTTCAAATCCACTTCTATTTTAATGACTTGCACTGCATGTGTGTGTGTGTGTGTGTGTGTGTGTGTGTGTGTGTGTGTGTAACTGCAATGTTTCCAAGTATCTAAAAATCTCCTAGCTATGTTCATACTTACATTCAAGAACAAAGTAGGTACCTGTGTTGTGATAAGACTTTTTTCTAAAAAATAATAATAATAAATCTAGGATGTTATGTAAACTATGAGCAAGAATTAACAATAATGGTTCAAAAATTTAATTTGTTTAGACCTATATGCCCTTTCCACCTGTAAGTCTACAATCTTAGACCCCCTGGCATATCATGACATAAATATCATGACGTAATGACCTGAAAAGTTTGATAGTGCTGAATGAAATAGCAACATTTACTCAATGGGGTGAGTTATTTGGTCATTTGAATGCCAAGATTTTTTTTGGTAGTTTTCCTAAATGCTCAATAGATACAGTGACTTTTAGTAACATAAGTCATCAGACAATATTTTTACTATACAGAACAAATTATGTTATCCACTTTCTATACCAAGACGAATTCTGTTAACCAAAAGCAACTGCCTAATAATAGTTCCGGAATTCTCAATCAATTCACATTTATTGTTCGTTGTTTCTTTGATAGTTGTTAGCAAGTTTGATCTTGGCAGCTGTGGGTTATCAAGAAAGGGCTGGGTCACCATCTGAGATGGAGTGTCTCACTTCAGCTGATATTATGGATCACATCATTTCTCTTAGCAGAGGGAGCTTCATGGGAGTTTAAGACTGCGAGGGGTCCTGTGGCAGGCAGAGGAATGGAATATGTCTTAGAAGATGAGACACATGAAGCTCGGATGCAGCTCATTTGGCTAGAGGTAATGGAGTGAGGGAGAGGTAATGCTAGGGCCTTTGAGGGGTTCAATGAAGTGTGGAAAACATAGATAGAGAGCTGACACATCTTCTGTAAATGTGTAAAAATTTCAGTAGAAGGACTCAACCTGGAAGGAGCTGTGTGTGGTATCTAATGTGCTTACTTTACGTATGGGCTTGGCAGCACTGGCCTGCCTTCAACAGGTCCTGTGTTTTGAGCTGTTAGGGTGATATATTTACCCTGTGCATCCTGGCTGTTCTCCATAAGCATGAGCACAGGCTAGGGAGACATCTGTGTAGGGTTAGGAGGGCAGCTGAAAGCTGTTGAAAAGGGTGGGATGAGCAGGCTGGTGCACAAATTACACTTGTAAGAAAGGCACTGTCAGTGCTTTGCTAAAACTCTGAAAAACCAGAAAGGAAGATGAAAAAGAAAGTGTTTTAGAGATAGGGAATGAGGAAAAGAATGGGTAGTTGATGGTCTGGGAAATTCATCAACAATGTTTCCATGCATTATTTACAAGAAAAAAAATAATGTACCAAAAATCATAATCTGTATTGAAAAGACAGAGACACTTAAATATTCATCTAAGCATCTATGTTTAGGAAACTAGATTTGCATTTCAGAATGTTGTTTCTCTAACACTTAATACAAAATTTGTCATTGAAGAAACACATTGGTGAGATGCAAAAGAGGTAAAGAAAAAAGAAGGGAAAGTTAGAAGCCTCAGATATGTCCAGGGGCAGGGTAGATTCAAGTCCTGAGTTCCTTGTATGCAGCCAGTTTGGCAGGAGCTGGCCAGATATATGTGACCCTTTGGCTCTCTCGGGAGAATGTACAGTTCTGTCAGCTCATCCATTTGGATAATTATCAGAAGATATTATTTCCCTGCTCCATCTGCTTGCATTTTTCCTAATGATTGGAACACTGAATAATGTTCCTGAGCCCTTCAGCTCACTCTATGTCATGACAGTGGAACACAGCTCTGGAAGAAAGACAGGTCTAGTGGAACATAGGTACCTGGGGGCTCCTGGGAGGCAGGGGAGTGCAAAAACCAAAGAGACCACCATTGCAATTCAAACACACAGCAGGACTTAGCATTCATGGAGTTTACTATGTTCAATGTATGTTCTCTTTGAAACCACAACTTTCATGCAAAATCAGGTATGAAAAACCAGTAGGGTACATAAAGGGAAAACATAATATCCCTGTAGTAACTGCTCTGTACTAATGAAGTAACTTTAGGACACTGACATTGAAAGTAACTTTAAGACATTTAATAGTAACATAGTATGGAAATAAGTATACTTTGTAAAAAGCTAGAAAGACAAGTTAAACTGAAAGTAGTCTTGGATAAAAAAAAAAAAAAGAAGCAAAGCACTTACTGATTTAGGGGCATATTATAGAAACAAAGATGTAACCAAAATAGCAGTACTATCACCATAACAGATACACAGATGGACTGGAGATAGGAAAAAAAAAAAACGGAAATAAATCCATGTGACTGAGGACAATTGATTCTCACAATACTGCCAGAAACTTTCAAGGAAGAAGCACCAATAATGCAATCAATCCTAATGGCAATCTTGACTTTGCAAAAGATTACGACTCCAGAAGCACAGAAATCTACAGCAACAACAACAACAACAAACAAACAAACAAGCAAAAAAAACATGAAAAATGAGATTAAAGTCCAAGGTGAAACACATCTGTAAAAGATTGTCATTGGAGGAGAAGAAAAATCTACAGCATAAATAGCTGTGATCCAGATATCTGACAAGGGTGTGGCACCCAGAAAATATGGGCAACAGCAACTTAAAAATAGCAGCAGCAGGAATGTATATGCTCTCTGCGTGCCTGATGCTCGCTCATAGGAACCAGAGGAGGCCATCAGGTGCTCTGAAACTGGGGTGTGCAGTTTTGTAACAGCATCAGCAAGCACTTTTTACTGCTGAGTCACATCTCCAGCCACGAGAAATTTAGCTGAGTAAGTACCTCTCAAAAGAAGTTATACATTTCCCTAGTGCCAGATTTCACTTAAAGCCTACAATGGCTCCCTCTATTATGGTATCTCTTTTCTTGCTCTCCTCTATTCTTTCCCTGACTCAATCTTTCTGCTCCTTTATGCCCATCTCTCCCTTCCTCTTCCCCCAACTCCCTCTCCCCTCCACCCACATGATCCCAATTTGCTTGTGAGATCTTGTCCCTTTCCCATTCCACATAGAGAGATACTCCATCAGCCTAGACACACTGGGGAGGGCCCTGCTCCTATGCTCCAAATGATACGACAGACTTTGAAGACTCCCCATGGAAGGCCTCACCTTTTCTATGGAGCAGAAAGAGGATGGGATGGGGGTTGGTGGAGGAAACTGAGGAGGGGGAGAGGGTGTGTGAACTGGGATTGACATGTAAAACAATCTAGCTTCAAATTTAAATAAAAAATTATATATAGAGAAAAAGAAGTTATACAAATGCTCAGTAAATATATCAAAAATTCAACCTCATTAGCCATCAGGTACAAAAAGTAAAAGCCACAATGAGAACATCTTCATACTTTAGCTATTATGACTATTAATAAATAAATAGTAAGTACTTCAAGAAAAAGGAAGATAGATAACAATAATACCTTGGTCATGGCAGTGTAAATTTAGTGTAGTTCTTATGGAAAACTGCATGAAACTTCCTTTAAAAAAATCCTAGAAAGAATTCCACAGTAGTATCCAAGTACACACATTTGATGGGGAAAATGTCCTTCTGTATGTATGTTTCTCTTATCGATTGATGAATAAAACACTGATGGGCCAGTCGACATTCAGGGAGCATAGGCAGGGCTAACAGACGAGGAGGAGAATGCTGCGGGGAGGTGGCAGAGAGAATCCTCAAGGATGCTATGTGGCTCCTGAAGGAGTAACCGGTCCGAATATTCTGCAGTAAGATAAGACCATGAAGAAATACATAGATTAATAATCATGGGTTAACAATTAAGAGAGAGAGCCAGTAACATGCCTGAGCCCTTGACCAGTTTGTAATTAATGTATGTCTCTGTGTGTTTAGCCATTCGTTGCTAAATGGCTGTGGGAGCAGCAGAAGAGAAGCTCAGTCTACACACACTTTTGCATCTACATTCAAGGGAAATGAATCAGTGCACATCCCAGTTACTTACAAACCCATGTTTATTGTAAACTTTTCACAAAAAACAGTCAGTTACAGAATAAATCTACATGCCCATCAACAGATGAATGGATAAGGAAAATAGCACCTATGTGAAATACTATTTTGTTAGAAAGAAAAAAACCTTCTCATGAAAGGCAAATACTGGATGTTCCCTCATGTGTAGAAGATAAACAATTTAAGAATCAACCTACATGCGGAATAGTGATTACTAGAGGCGCTGTGCGGGTTGGTAGTGCAAGCACATATTAGTATAAGACACTGAATCCCATCAATATATAACAATGATAATCCACCGCTTTAAACTTTCACCTAGAGAAATCTGTCATCACGGTTCTCTGATGAATAGAAACTATTAATTAGTTCAGAAACGGGTTAGGGTTTGTGACTCTATGAGGTGCATAGATCCGTTCGGTGCACACTAACACACTAAGTTACGGACAGTAGGCCGGCTGACTGAACACGCTCCCAAGCAGAGAACAGAGTGAAAAGGAGCAGAGAGGATGTAGGTTTGCATTTTGAAATTACTTCTCCAACTCTGAGACCCCTCTCCTATTTTTTTTTTCACACTTCAGCCTCTGAACTGAATCTTAATGGGAAAAAAAGAAATTCCTTAAAATTCGCTGAAGCATCAACCTTTCTGAGAGTCTGAGGGTTTTACTGAGAATGAGCAATGTGCTAACATAGCACATGTGTGGGTTAACCCCACGCTTCCTAAGCAATCATTGTGCTCTTTTAGAAGTTGAAGGTATTATCGTCTAAAAAGATGCATGCATCACAGTTCTTAACATTTGCAATGTGTTTCCATGACACTTTAAGGTTTTATTATTAATAAGTAATAAAGACAAGTGAAGTTCACTCTACAGGAGATATATAATTTCAGAGAGCTCATCCCACGGAAGTTACATGTTTTTGATATTTGGGTTGTTGTTTTCTTTCTTCATAGTTTATTTTATTATTTTATTCTTACCTTCAAAGATTCATTAAGTGACAGAGTTTGGAAAAGAACTGAGGTTTTTTGTTTTGTTTTTTAAGAATTGATGTCAGATTTTTTTTATTCTTTCTGTTTCTTGTGGCAGAATGGTGTTACTATTTACTTCAAAAAGAACAGTTTTGCATGATAAAAATGATTCTCTAAATAGTTCTTTCATGTTCCAATTAAAATGTGATAGACTTTGAAATATAAATATCTCTATTCCAAAAAAGTTTTGAGTTTCAATTCTTTTACATGTAAAATAGCAATAAGTAGTCAGTTTATATTACAGAATTAAAGAAACAAAATAAAGCCAAGCAGTGGTGACACATCCCAGTACTTTAATCCCAGTACTAGGGAGGCAGAAGCAGGTAGATTTCTGTGAGTTTGAGTTCAGCCTGGTCTACAATAGCTAGTTCTAGGACAGCTAGGGCTACAGAGAGAAACACTGTCTCTAAAAACAAATATATATATATATATATATATATATATATATATATATATATATGTATATATATGAAAGAAACAAAATAGACCATGTTAAACTATTCAATTTTTATAAAATATATACTTCATCATCAATGTTGTAATTTTAAAAGGTGGCATAAGAAGGAAGGACTCCATTCCATAGAGTTCAAGCTGAGGTTTTATTTTATTAAGGGAAAGAGATCATAAAATTGGGAAAGGGTAGTGGGGAGATCAGCCTCACAGCCTCTGGGAAGAGAAGCAGCAGGAGAGAGGAAAGGGAGAGGAAGAGAGAGAGGGATGGAGGGAAGGAAGAAGAAAGAGAGAGAGAGAGGAACAGAGAGAGGAAGAGAGAGGGAGAGAGAGAGAGAAAGAAAGAAAGAAGGAAAGAGAAAGAAAGAAAGAAAGAAAGAAAGAAAGAAAGAAAGAAAGAAAGAAAGAAAGAGAAGGATGAGAGGTGGGCATGGCCCTTTTAAAGGGAACACAGTGAGTAGGCACAGGTGGTGCTCTTATTAGCAACAGCTGAAGGCATGTCCTGTTTGGACTCCAAGGACAGGCTAGCACAGATGCCTAAATACTAACAGTTAACCTAGTTGGTATATTTTTCCTGAACATACCTTAAAAATGATTTTATGCAATGAAGTTGACACATTATTGATATACTCCATATCATCTTAAAATAAAATTAATAAAATGCATATTCATGGTTTCGAATGCTAAAGTCGGGCCATCTCTTTTGTCTTAAAACACACCAGGGAATAAAATTAGATTAGATTTTAAAAATCTACCTGGTCATTAAAATCAATGTTCAGCACTCTGCTTAAAAGATGAATATAATCATACCTTAAAAGCTTAAGAAACAGGCCAAGAAATGGATGGAACTAGAAGAAACCAACCTGAGTGAGATAACCTGGTCACAGAAACACAAATATGTTATGTACTCACTCATAAGTGGATATTAGACATAGAGCAAAGGATAACCAGCATACAATCTATAACACCAGAGAAGCTAGGAAACAAGGAGAACCCTAAGAGAGATGCATATGGACACCTCCCCTCACCTCCATGAAGAGGAAAGGCACAAGAACTCCTGAGCAAATTGGGAGCATGAGGGGAGGAGGTAGGAAGGGAGGGAAAAGAGGGAGTAGGGGGGAAAGGCAGGCGGGAGGAGAACATGAGGGAGAAGGAGGGCAGGGAAAGAGAAACCTTGATAGAGGGAACCATTGTGGGCTTAGGGACTTAACGAGAAACTGGGCACCACAGAATTTCCCAGGAACCCACAAGGATGACCCCAACTAAGAATCTAACCAACAGTGGAGAGGCTGCTTAAATGCCCTTCCCCAATAATGAGATTGATGCCTACCTTATATGCCATCCTAGAGCCTTATCCAGTAGCTGATGGAAGCAGAAGCAGACACCCACAGCTGAACACTAAGCTGAACTCCTGGAATACAGTTGTAGAGAGGGAGGAGTGATGAGCAAAGGGGTCATGACCATGCTGGGAAAACCCACAGAAACAGTTGACCTGAGCAAGTAGGGGCTCACAGACCCCAGTCCTACAGCTGGGGAATAAGCATAGGACCAAACCAAGCCACTTGAAGGAGGGTGTCAGTTGGGGCCTTGGGCAGTCTCTGGGGCAACTGGAAGTGAAACTAATTTTATCCCTAGTGCATGAACTGGATTTTTGGAGTCATTTCCATATGGCAGGATAATCTCTCAGGCTAAATATAGGGGTGAGTGGTCCTGGGTCCTGCCCAAAATGATGTAATGGACTATGGGAAGCCTCACACTCTCTGAGGACTGAATGGGGGGAAGGGTGGGATGGGGAGATAATGGCTGGGAGAGGGAGGACAGGAGGGAGAGGGAACCGAGATTGGCATGAAAAATAAGATTGTTTTTAATTTAAATAAAAAGTAAAACCAACAATCCGCTTTCAAACTTTGTTTTTTTTTAAATGGGGGGGGGCTAAGATCACAGAGCTAGGTCAATCACCTGAATTTTATGGTGAAGTTGCTGTCTTCCCTTTGATAGACTCACGGATGTTTAGTGTCTAGCCACCTATAGGAAATACCTTCTATGGTAGCCAGTGTTTATTTCCATCATATATATTGCTAAAAAGACTCATATCCGGTATCATCTACACAACTCTGAGGTATGAGTTGTAGGTATGTATACGTGCTTGCTGTTTTACACTCTTTCTGCTTGACTGTTGGGCTTAGGAGTGACCTCAACAGTAAATACAAAAGGGAGACACTGAAGTGGTGACTTAGTGAATTTTGACTGTGTTCTCTGATGATTATTTAATTGAAAATTCGTATAATTGAATTTCATTAATGGCTGAAATTAACAGTTAACTCATTAGTTTAGGAATATTATGTAATTAATACATGGATCCATTGCTCCTGTATCTGATACAAACTCAAACTTGTGTCATTATATGTCTAAGAATGTGATTAGTTGACATTTTGTTGTTTCCAACGTGATCCTGAGTGTGTATGTGAGAGAGAGGGGGGGGGATGGAGATACAGAGACAAAGACAAAGACAGAGACAGAGAATGAAATGATGAAATGGACTAATTCATGTACTACTATAGTGTAAAGGACAGAATTGACTATACAAAATTTTAAACTTCAAATTTCACACCATCGCATGTGGTTTCTATTCCAGTCTGTTCACTATAGTTGTGGTGTAACATTCTGACACAAAAGCAGCTTAGGGGAGGGAAGCTTCCATTGCCACTTACAGGTTAAAGTCTACCACTGAGATAAGCCAAGGCAGGAACAATGACTGAAGAGCTGAAGAACAGACCATAAAGCAAAGGGAGCTTACTGCTCCACAGTAACTGCTGACCTACCCTATTGATACAGCTGAGGACCACCTAACTAAGAACAGTACCACCCACAGAGGGTTCAACACTCATCTTTCAAGTAGTAGTAGTAGTAGTAGTAGTAGTAGTAATTGACCTCCACACAAGCGCACAGGCCAATCTGATGGAGGCCTCTGAGTTCTCAATTCCTCTACTGAGTTCTCAATTTTTCCAAATGTGTCAAGTTGACAAGTCAGAACAGCTATCATGGGTTCTTGAAGCCATTTACTTTCTTTACCACGTCTTAACCTGTTCCCTCCAGAAACCAGGGTCCATTTCATGGTTCTCACTGCTAGGTTGATTTCCATATCTATTGAGTCATGATTCAATTCAAAATTTTTCAAATGAAAGCCTTTCCAAAGTCAAGTATATCATTCATAGTCTTACACTATAGAATAATTTCCTTGTCATTTTGCAGTGATTACATGCAATAGTAAGTCTGTATCCTTATTCTCATCAACTATATTTTAATCACCTCATTTGAAACTATATTTTAATCACCTCATTTGATGAACTACATTGTGTTTTCACATTCATTTTTGGTTATTGTTTTCTGCTTAGTGATAGCAATGGTTACTTAAGATAGTGTTCATTTATGCGATTCAAAGACTTTTCTTGTCAAGCTGAGAGTGACAGACACAATTGTTCAGATAGTACCAAAGCAGATAGAAAATGCAGTAATGTAAAGGAGAGAGTCTGGAAGCAGATCAGACAGCAACAGAGGCTTCCGTTAGGAAATAATTCTCTGCAGATTGTAGGGCAGTGACGCATGTGTCTGCACTGGGTGTGTCTGCTGAGTGAGGCGCAGCTGAAGGGACGAACCGAGGAAACTTGCACTGGGAGGATGCATCCTGGGAAGAGCTGGTGTTGTGGTTAGAAGTTCAAAGTCAAGAGAGCTTAACAAGTCATTAGATGTGAAGCTATAGAGTGACAAGTACCAAGAAATCTTAAAACAGTGGTGACCCGCATGGTAAACCTTGACCGTCCTTTCCCGTTTCTTCCACCTCATTGCCTCAGTGATGCTGGAGAGATGGGCTCTGCTTGGGCAGCCTCACTGATAGGTGGATGGTAACGTGAATCAGCCAATTGGAAGCTTTTTGTGAGACGTTTAAGTGTCAGCAACACCTACCCCAAATCTTTGAACAGCCAGCTGATCCTTGGCCCCACATCATGCTCAGATTCTTCGAACTCGGGGATTCTTCGAACGTGAAAGCATTTCCAGAGACCAGCAACATCGGAGTGGGAGGTAGAAAAAATACTAATAAAATACGCATGTGATACAACAATTAATGAAGAAAGAGGCCATGGATGTGGAAGAGAGGAAGTGGGTGCAAAAGAGAGTGCTTGGTGAGAGTAATTGGGAAGGGATATTCAGTAATTATATTATAATCTCAAAAAATAAAGAAGTAATAATAAAAGGGAGAACTGCATTATTCATAGCTACTGGTAGAGTAGATTTTTCTGTCAAAATTGTGAGGAGAGCGCATGACCACCCACCCCACCTCAGTCAGGACTCTAGAAGGAACCTAGTTCCATGGGTACATGGCTATGACGCAGTCTTCATTGACTTCCCCATGTTTAGATAGCAAAATGAATGTCATTAATAGTCTGGTCACTTGCCCCGAAGCACTAAACACACACACACACACACACACACACACACACACACACACACACACACACACACACACACACACCTTACTATTGTAAGATGCGTTGAATACGTTATATATATATTCTAGAACAGAATCATAAAAACGGGGACATTGCAGGGAATGCCCACTAGGTGGCGAGTGTGCTATGTCGTGTCCACGCACCTAGTGGAGGTGCTGCTGATTTTATCTTGTGTATCAAGGGATCATCATATCAGATGGTTCTGCTGCCAAACAGATGCCTGGAATCGATTTTAGAAGCCAGATAAGAGTTTACAATTATTAGAGAGCACACCTTTGTGGGTTACATGCCTTCCCCAAACAATATTCAGAATAGAGCGCCTCTTCTTAACGGTGATGTATTTTTAAACCACTGGACACTACTCCATGTTTGTTTTTTCAATTTATTCCATTCCATTCACATCTCCAACATTCTGTAATTTGGAGTTACGAGAGCCATCATTTCTGCATTATCCTGCATACTTGTGGGCAGTTAATTAGGCAAACAGACCTGGGATTCTCCTCCTGAAACAACCTTTTTGCATGAAGTGGCACATTTCTTATATTTTTTTTCTTTTTCTTCTTATTTTACAAATCAATCCCATTTCCTTCTCCCTTTCTCCCTCCTTCCCTTCCTCTCACTCATGCCCTCCAATTTAAGCACTATACAAGTAGGATTAACACTTGCAGGCTTGAAAGATAGGTAGACAGCATGGGTTTGTGGATAGCCAAAACTGCAGTGTGGTGAAGTTTTTTGCCTTAGAAACCTTCCCCCTTAGGCACTCTGGGAGCAGAGGGCAACAGTTTGTGTTGTGTTAATTTTTGGTGAATGGAGTCTAACTTTTACACTTTCTTAAGTATTTATTCTGAAAGAACTGGCTCCCTCAGTTATCAAGAATTGTGTTCTTCCAGCTTGGATATCAATTCTTAGATATTACCTGCTTATTTTTTTTATTCATATACAACATTTCTGCTGGAAAGAAAATGTGGTGTTCTGGTTCACATAACCACTGAGTTGTAACCAGTTCAGGGAAGTTAGCATCTGTCCCCTTAAACGAGTATCTCTATTTTCAGGTACACAAGGCAGCATATGTCTTTTTTTTTAACCTATCTTATAAGCTATCACTGCATAATAGTAAATCTATATCTCATTATCTTGCAATATTGCAATTTTCTTTCCAATGTGATCAATGATGCTAGTATGAATCTTTCATTGCTCATTGCCTCCTCTCCAAATTTGAACACCTTGATTTCTGATAGAGTTTAATTGGTGCCAAACGTTGGAGAAAAGTCAAAGTCCAAATAACCATGCACCCCATGCAATGTCTCCAGCGAACCATGAAATTTAGATTGGGTCCACCTAAGTGTCATGAGCAATTAGTTTACATATCTCTCCTCTTTGTCAGGGATCTTGATTCTGTTCACCTGATAACCTGCATTGTATTGTTAACAATTCACAGGTGCCTGCTCTTCCTGCTTGGGATTTACTTAGTAAGGAAGGAATGCCTTTGAAGGAACTTTCAATAGAAGCTTCATAGGCAGTAATCAGAGTCCCTTCCACACATCTGCATTATCAGTGTTGTGAATGCAGTCTAGCCATGTTGTGTGTTCTTTAGAAGCTCTCTGCAATGGGAAGTCTAGGCCAATGTAGTGAAGGGAGTCAGACAAATAGAATCTGGGCTCTACCCATTCTTAGCAAAGACTGAATTGATTGTGTAAATACAGTGGCTCTCCACCAAGTAAAGATTCTAAATTTCTGCTTCATAGGCTAAGGAAAGGGAAGTGATGTTGCATAATGACAAGACACCTATAGGGACACTGGGTTCCGGGTGATTCAGACACATACCAACACATCACACTTTTCCTGCTCTACAGGAAGTTGTGACTCACGGTCACATCATTGGCTGTGACAGTAAATTGGTAAGCTCACATTATAAAGGCAGAAATTTCAGCTTTATTAAAACTCCTTAGACATATTTTTTCTTAAGAAAATTAATTCAAAATATTTTAAAACTAAATTCTTTTAATTATTCATGCTATGTGAATGCAATTTCTACGATATTTTAGTTTTCAAAGGAAGATAGAAGCTTGACTTGGAGATATTCAGTGTCAGGAGACCATTCAAATATCATTTAGACAAATAATTGCTAGTGTTTCTGCCACTTCAGTCCCTTAAGGGTGTCTCATGTAAATTAAAATTTAATGCTACTCCTAGAAAAACATAAGATGTAGACCAATCTAATTGTGGATAAAGAACTCAACAAAAAAACACTATCAAGCCAGGCAGGGTGACTCCTTTCAAGACAAGGCTGCCCTCTCTCTCCATATCTCAATGTTGTACTTGAAGCTCTAGCTACAGCAACACAAAAACAAAAGGAGATTAAGGGGATACAAATTGGAAAGGAAGAAGTCAAACTCTCACTATTTGCAGATGATATGATAGTTTACATAAGTGACCTGAAAAACTCTACCAGGGAACACCTACAGCTGATAAACACCTTTAGCAAAGTGGTAGGATACAAGATAAACTCAAAAAAAAAAAAAAAAAAAAAAAAAAGAAAAGAAAAAAATCAGCACCCCTACTACATACAGATAATAAAGGTACTGAAAAGAAATCAAAGGAACATTACCCTTTACAATAGCCACAAACAACATAAAATATCTTGGGGTAACACTAACCAAACAAGTCAAAGACTTATATAATAAGAACTTTGAGTCTTTAAAGAAAGAAACTAAAGAAGATACCAGAAAATGGAAAGATCTTCCATGCTCTTAGGTAGGTAGGATCAGCATAATAAAAATGGCAATCTTGCCAAAAGCAATCTATAGATTCAATGCAATACCCATCAAAATCCCAGCACAACTCTTCACAGACCTTGAACGAACAATACTCAACTTCATATGGAAAAACAAAAGACACAGAATAGTCAAACTGGTTTTAAAGGATTTTGTGTTTGTTTGGTTTTGTTTTGATTGTTTTAGCATACTTCCACAATTGTAAGTGTTCAAAGGGTTCCAAATCATTTTCTTAGTAGATACCTAAACAAGATCTATGTGAGTTTGGACCTGTCATACTGTTCCATCATGCATGGGGGAGAGAGTCATGAGCCTGCAACCCTCACTAGGGATGATGGGCACTTAATCATTGCTAGGGGATAAGGGGACTTTCCCTTCAATGGCATAGATTCTGATAATTTCCTCATGCTCCAATGAATAGTCTCACAATCTGGCTTGTGCAACAAATCATAACTAAATTCAATTAAAAAAAATTAAAGTAAGAGGAGTATTATAATTACAGGAGTGCTGGAGGGTTATGAAACAGGGTGGTGGTAAGTAGAAAATACCCAAATTCAGCAATATATATATATATATACATATATTATTATATATTTTACATATATATATAAAATAATTCTCAACAGGTAATTTTACATGCAATAAATTTATAATTATATAAAGATTATTATTAAATATTATTGAATAACATGAATAATGAACTATCTTTTATACAATATATGGTACTGTATTACAAACTTTATCATTTCATAAGTGATAATGTAAGAGGTGATGTAAGTGCATTGAAACATTGTGGAGACAAATGATAACTCTAGATAGTTAACAAGCTGTGTATTGTAACAACAGTGATATATTGTAAAGCACAAACTGCTAGAAATTTCTCCAGATTTGTTATTTGAGACCTAGCAGCACTCTACTTAATGGCTTCTATTTAAAGTAAAACTAAATGTCATATTTTGTGTATAAGTTTTTCTGAATGTATTCTTTCATATATTGGTGATTTTATTTTTTAAAAAGAACATATGAGAAACTTTAAAAAAATCATACAATTTAAAACATGTTGTTTCAATCACCACCAGGGAGGTATTAGCTCGGATTTCTGAACTTATTTCTAAAAGTTTTAGAACATTGTCAAAGAAAACAGTGTTTGTTGTTGAAGTTAAATGTTGAAGTATCATTTTGTGCATCTAGTCCTTAACTGTGGATATTTGCTCTCTTTTTATTCAATTAGTTATCTATCTCTGTTTCTCATTTACGTATCCTGGGTTATGATCAAGCCATGGTAGATTGTATGCAGGATTGTAGTTAGATGTGCATCCATCTGACATAGCAAAGGTCCAAAGAGATGATCACATACCTTCACAATTTCTATCAATGTTTTGAAAAGAAGTATGTGGGTCAGGCAGTGTTCGACCACCCAGGACCAGTCTTGTGATGTACTGCTTTGCCAGCAGGCGTGAAGGGAAGCCAGGGTGATAAGGGTGGGGGATAAAAGGGAACGTTTCCTTTTCACAGCTCTCTGGGTCTCTTTTCAGTCCTTGAAGCTGGAGCTTTACTGTCCCTCAGGTCCCTTGAATTCTTTACATATCACAATTGCCATTCTTCTATTTTTGATTCAGTGAATTTACAGAACACTCCAGTTTGGGGTACCAAGTGGTTTCCTAGATCCTTAAAATCTACAATATTTTAAAATATGTACTGTATCATTAGGTGCACATAATACCTCATAAAAGAGATCATTCCAAAAGTATATTATATTAGTCATAGAAGAGGCCAGCACTCAGATGCTACTGAAAATAACTAAAGAACTGTAAGTAAATGTTTGACAACCATTATAACACTATAAAGTTTCCCTAGCAGCTAAATATGCTGTGTGGAAATTTTTTAAAAATCATGAAATATCGATTCTATTTAAAGAAGTCTATTTTTCAGATAATTTTGTGAAATTCTCTATTTTTAGAGGAAACATACATCAACTCAAATTAAATACATATAAGAATAAATACATATGGGGAGGTGATATTTAACTTCACTTCTTTAATGAAACATGTTACTGATTATACTGGAAACTTAAATTTATACATAAAATATTTAAAATAGACATCAAATGCAGATTGTCATTCAAATAACACTGGGTGGTTCTAGGTTGCAGGTAAGTCATTTCTGCTTACTTGTAACTAATATTTTTAAATCAAAGTTGAAGAAATATAAAAAGTGATAACAATATTAATAACCTCTAAATAAAACAGTTAAATTGTACTATAGGCCAGAACAACTTTTAGACAAATATATATATAAATACATATATATATATATTTAGACAAATATATATATATTTGTGTGTGTATGTGTGTATGTATGTATGTATGTATATAGGGATGCATTATGTATTTATTTGTGTATATTTTCCATAGTTTCTCTTATTCATTATCATTGAGTTTGGATACTTTCTAGATGAGCTTTACTTTTTGGCTCTTGTGGTGAACATTATAACCTTAATGTAACATTGCTTACAAAGACAATTTTCTTTGTTGTGACTATGGGAAAACAGGAAGGCTTAAATAAAATAAAATATGTTTTACTGTGAAATAGAAGAAATAGCAAAAGGCCACTTACCATTTGTGTTGGGTTGACCTTGACACATATGACTTGAAACAAAGTCTTAAAAATGCTAAAAGTTATATGTGTTAAGATAAACATCATGTTTTAGAAAACTTTTCTCATGATATATTTTAATGATCAGGTTCATAAAATACATGGCTCGGGAGGGTTGCAGATAATTCTCAATACTTACTCAAGTGCTGTTTACAGACTTATGCCTGTTATTGAATAACCTATTAAATAATTTAATAATCTATTACATAAGTCTAGATTACATAGAAAGAATAAGCTTTTGCAACATTATTAGTCTAGCACATTCATGTAATATTACTTTTATATAATCTACATTATTTCATAAAACAATCTAATATTGCAGGAAAGAGATTGAGAGATATATTCTTTACCTATATTTGAACAGGTGCTTTTTAATATAAACTTCTGATTAACAAACTACTTTAGAATTGAAACATCGCAGCGCTTCATTAATACAGAGGAGCTACATCTGGTATAAATGAGTATTAGTAGTTGTTTGGAATGTATTATTAATTCAGTGAATCATACTTTTCAATATTAATTATCCATTGCACGGTTTTTCAGATCCACTCTCATTAATCACAAGCCCTAGGCCAATATGCTAATTTAAAGTCTGTGTAAGAATTAGTAAATATTTGTTCCTTGTTAATAAGGTACTAATTGTGCAAAGGAGACTGCACCATGTCCGAGGACCCTAGGGTTAAATCCTGAACCTCATTTCTACACTGCTGCAACAGCCAAGAGCTGTGGCCCAGATAAACATGATTGCTGCATGAGTAAGTGCATAACCTCTATATTTTGTGCTTATTTTATATTCTTTTCTTTTGACCATTTCTTTTGCATCTTTCTTAACTCTCTCTCTCTCTCTCTCTCTCTCTCTCTCTCTCTCTCTCTCTCTCTCTCTCTCTCTGTCTGTGTGTGTGTGTGTGTGTGTGTGTGTGTGTGTGTGTGTGTGTGTGTGTGTTAACAAAACATTACATCCAAAGGCTGGTCCCAGGTGACCTGGTGACTTAATACTACACTGATCCACATACTTTTTCAGAAGCACCGATAGACATTGTGAAGGATTTTGTCATATCCTTGGACCTATGCTATGTCAGATGGAGACACATCTAACTAAAAATCCTGTGTACAATCTGTCATGGCTTCTTCACGACCCAGGACACCTAAGTGAGAAACAGAGATAGGTAAGTAATTGGATAAAAGAGAACTAATATCCTCAGTTATGGAGCAGATATCCTGCTCGTAGAAGTCAATTTTCTCCTTCCATATTGTAGGTTCCAGGAATGAGTAGCAGAACGTCAGTTTGGCAGACAAGCATCTTTATCTACAGAGCCATCTCACAGGCCCTAACTGTCTGTAAATTTCAACAATGATATTCCTTCAGTTTTCGATGAATCTACAATATGAAATGTGGAGTGTAACCCAGAATGTGTGCACGAAGACATGGACAGATTTTCCTTGGGGCTGTCGGGTCACAACAAATGACACAGACTAATTAATTGTGAAAGTTCAGTTTACAGCTTAGGCTTATTCCACTAGCTCTAGTAACTTAAATTAACCCATTTATATTAATGTATGTTTTGAGTTGTGGCTTTTTACCTTCTTGAGTCTTGCATCTTCTATTCCCTCTCCATGTCCTCTGGCATCTCCCTTGTGTTTACATTCATCTTCTCTTCTTTTTCTGCCTGTAATTTCCACCTAACCTCTTCCTGCCTAGCTGTTGGCCATTCATCTCTATTAAACCAACCAGAAGTTACCTTGGAAAAAAATGTATCATCACAGCATACAAAAGATTAATCCACAGAATGAATATCTTAGTGAAGGAAGAAAATAACTCTCTTGTGCCAACCCATATACTGACTCCTAAATATCCTTTAAAGCATCCACAAGTTCTAGTACTTGTGGAGATTACATCTAAGGAACCAAGTCTTGGGAAACTGGCAGACAGATATCTCATCTTTCCTTCCCATACAAATTTGAAAACCAGGCCCTTGGCAGCCGTGTTTCATCTTTACTTTCCATTTCTCTTACTCTTTTCTTCAAAGTTCTCTGAAGTCAATATCTCTAGTATTTCGACCTCCTGGTTTGAAAAACTAAATAGTGGAAGTGGTTAAGAGTTAATACACCACTCTTCAAGATAGTATTTTTTTTCCAATTTCCCATATAGTGCTTATAGTGAAAGGGTTTTGTGCTAGTCCGTTTTTATTTTTATTTTTAGGTAAATGAACCTTTTTTTTCTGGGACAATGGCAAAGCAGAAAGATCAACTGGCTATCTTCTTTGCTTCTGGCTCCCAAGTCCCATTGGTAAAATAAAAGATAGGCAATAGTAGTTGCCGCCCTGTGCGGAGGAACCTGAGGCTGTAGCAGTGGCCGGGGTGGCAGAAACAAGGGCTTCCAAATCTGCTGCCTCAGCAGTGGCTGTGGAGGTGTGGTCAGTTGCAGAGACAGCCACAGGATCAAGTGCAGACACTGTGCAGTGGGTAAATCAATTTGCCCGGGGATGAGAACAGGAAGGATCAGGTGGTGAAGGAGGAAAGGAGAAAGGGAATGTTGGGAGAGACGTCTAGAATAGGGGTGGTATTTAGAGGCAATGTGGAAACCTAGCGTGATGCAAACTTCCTGGAATCTATGAGGGTTAATATAGGAAGAACTCCTAGTAACGGAGGATACAGAGCCTGAATGGGCCATCTGCTGCAACCATTCGGTTCCAATGGTGGGACCGGGACATCTACCCAGCCACAAAATCTTTGACTCACAAAGTGTCATGCCTGCAAGATATGCTAGGATGATGAAGGCTGAAAGCTTTTGGGCGGGGCCAACCAACTTGAGACCCAAGGTATGAGAGGGAGCCCAAGCCCAATACTGTTTGGGTAGCCAGCATCTGGAAGGTGGGTGTCGCAGAGACTTAATGTAGAACCAAATAGGAGTAACAACAATTACAACAACAACAAAAGCAAATGAAATGATTCTTAATGATATCCTGTTATCTTCTATTCTCATAGATGGGTGCCTACCTAGTCCAATTGTAATCAGGTTCTCTGATAACTAATGAGACAAGGTGAAGAGACTCCAGAAGCCCACAGAAGAGGGAGAGGAAGGATTGTAGGAGTTTGCAAGTAAGGACACCAGGACAGCACAGCCTACAGAATCAACTAAGCAGGGCTCAGAAGGGCTCACGGAGAGTAGGTCAGCAAGCACATACCCTGCGTGCATCTGAGCTGGGACCTCTGCACACAGGCTGTGGTTGTTTAGCTTGGCATTTCTGTAGGACTCCTTACAGCGGGAGTGGGGGTGTCTCTGGATCTTTTCCATGCTCTTGGAACCCTTTTCCTCCTACGGGGTTGCCTCATCCAGCCACAACAAGAGGGTTTATGCCTTCTTATTATATCTTGTTATGCCCTGTTCAGGTGATATCCATTGGAGTCCTGCTCTTTTCCGAAGGGAAATGGAGGAGCAGTAGATCTGTGAGAGGGGAGAGGTAGGGGGAAGCTGGGAGGAGTGGAGAGGGGAAGAGACTGTTGTCGGGATATATTGTATGAGAGAAAAATAAATTAAAAGAAAAGAAAATAACTAAAATTCAGTAAGTCCCAATATGTGAGTCATTAATTTTAAGCACTAGTATTTGAATATTTTTCATAAATACTACCCATTTTTCCAGAATTATCAAAAACTTATGTGTGATTGATATAGGCATCATTTTATCACTGTCTTGTCCATAAGCTTTATATTTTCGAGAATGAATTCATCTTTCCTGATAAAATAAGTATTTGATCACTTTACTTTAATGGTAAAAGGAAGACACATGAAAAGGCATGATACTTGGATTTTCAGAGACACCTGTCATCTATTGCTGTTTTTCAACATACTGCTCGACACTGCACTAGCTTAGGTCAGAGTTTTCTAATGCTCAGAGTTGGAAATGCTATGATCATTGGGATAGGGTGATGCTGTACTAACTAAAGCTTTAATGACTATAAACAAAGGAGGGATAGTGGAGAAAAGAAACTGAGTTAGACCACTAAGTCATGAACAAAGAGCTCAGCTTTCTCAGCAGCACACAATAAAGTATTAGTATTCAAATGACAAGAAGCACCATAATTCAATTCTTTAACAATGAAATATAATTACTTCTAAACCATCTAATATTTTCATGTTGTGCTTATGTATGGGCATGCTGCAGGATGAACATGTGGGTATAAGTAGAGAACTTGTCTGTGTTCATTTCTCCTCCTATTTCATAGATCATGAGGATTGAGCTCCAGCCATCAGGCTTGGCAGCAAGGGCTTCCACCTATAGCACAGTCTTCACAGCCCAGGATAATATGCTTAGGCATTACAATTACAACACACTGGGATATAGTTCCTTGGAATTTGAGGGATTTTTCTGCCATGAGTGTTACCATATACGTATGAGTTACATTCATTTTTATTGTGAGTTTTGGCAACAGATTAGAAGTCAGATGACAGTTCTTTACATCTTTCAGATTCTGAGATTGATGAATCCTGGTATATAGGAAGACACTATCATCATTTTGCTGTGATCACAAAAGTTATACAAGCAGAATCCCATCTCAGACTCATAAAAAATTTAAATTCTCTATAATGAAGATGCAGTTGATGAGATAGACTTTACAGTATATTAGTTTTATAAAAAATACAATTGACCTGAAGAAAGTCTGCAAAGCTCAAGTCTCTTTCATTTCCTATAAAAATACAAAGCAGAATGCATTGTAGATCAATATCTATTTTTACAGCAAAGCATCACATAAATTAGTATGAATGAGTTATGGATTGAATGAGAAATGTCTTCCCATAGGATTATGCATTTGAACACTCAGTCCCAAGTTGGTGGTGCCCTAGGCAGGTTATGGAAGTCTTGGGAAGTAGAGGTTTGCGGAAGGAAGCATGACACTTGGGAGCAGGCTTGAGAATTTATAGTGTCAGCAAATGTTTGTTTTGTTTTGTCTTAGTTTTGTGCATGGATAGAGATGTGATCACTTATTTCTGGCCACCAGATGCTCTGTAACCTCTGCCATTATAAACTCACCCTTTAGATTTACCTGTGAGTCAAAATAACCCAATCCTTCTTTAAGCTGCCTTTAGTCTGAGTGTCACAGCAATATAGAAATAATCGATGCATAATTCATTCACTATATACCTTAATCTTATGGCTTCCATCAGTATCTGAGATATATATATATATATATATATATATATATATATATATATTCTCAACAAATATAATTTTAAAGTACCAATAACATTAGAATTATTATAGATTGTTATAATAGAATATTATACTTATAAAATTATTATAATAATATAGAACTGTTATACATCAAGTATTTCACTCTGATTCTTTGGGTTATTATGCAGCAATATTAGTTGGATTTCTCACAGGACATAAAGTAGCTGTTAAAGACAGTATCATCTGAAACAAAGGCTGCATGACATGCCAAGTTCACTTTGTTGGACTCACTATTCTAGTTACTGCCACAGGGAAGTCTGCACATGTTCCCCTATCTTGTGTTCTTATTGAGACCATTTTAGTTTTAACTAGAATTTGATCTCCTTGATGGAGAATCCCATTGAAAATTATTCAACTCAAGTCCTGGGTCAAAATGTCTCAGCTAACCTAACGTTAACTGCTGTTAAACTGGCTGCTTGTGTAAACCTACCCCCTACAAGTAACCGCTTTTCTTAGCTTATGGTACACTGCTTGCTTGTGCAAAAAATCTATAGCCACTGAGCAATATACCAAGGTGTAGATTTTGCCAATAAAAGTTCCTTGTTTTAACCCAGGGATACACTTGGGTTCTGAATACAAGAGTACAGTCCAAGCTGTCTGGAAGAAAGCCTTTCAGTTGGTTAGAAACTGTGTCTGAGTGATCATCCCTGGTAGGCTCCCTGTAACATTATCCTCTGAAACATTTAGAGGGATGATATGCAAGCTGCTTCTTTACTTGTGTAACTATTATTTTCTCCAAATTAAAACACTTCTTCTTAAAGGATGGTTCCTTAAAACTAAGGAATTAAATGAAACTTATGACACTGGGGGAGTTATGAAAACTTAGAAGATTAATAATTTCCTGTCCCAAGATCATGAAACATTTCGATTACTAGGAAATATAAACTCTAGAACCAGCCAAGGTGCTTGCAAGACCTTCAAGGATCCTTCGGGGTCATCACCTATATTGGGATGGAGGATTCAGTGTGTAACTGCTGTTAAATCAGCCACACCCCTGTAAGTAACCCCAATATCTTCATCAATTAATCCAGCTAGAATTGCGTTTGATCATTTCTTTTGTCTGATTCACTCGTGACTTACCTAAGACAGATACTTGCTTACAAATTTGCAGGGAAGGTCACACAACAGTTGTCCATCCAGAGACATTTTCCCACTATATTAAGGATCTACATAAAATAATGTCACATGTGAGTCTTAAATAATAGACCATCAAAGCACGTGCTCACAATTATGAAATGTATTACTATTGAGGCCCTTCTCAGGAGATGTTTGTATATTACACATATTGGAAGACTGTTGCAGGAAGATGGGACAATTGAATTTAAAATTGCTCATGGTGACAGTTAATAAGCGGAAAAATTGAGTACATACTCCTCCAGACATTTGAAAATTCAAGAGTCATAGTTGTGGCTAAATTTTAGCAGATTCTCTTTCACTCACATGTTAATATAGCCACTGTTTCGAAGTATCTCTGCTTTACACTACTAGAATACCATTGTTCTAATAAGATCAATTCTTCAACAACCAATGTGATCTCATTCCTCAAACTCATGAGGGTGACTATGAAGTCTTAATGCTATATACTTGGATAACATGATTGCTATGATGGTATTATTTCTACAATCATCCTTTATTGTGCTAGGGACCAAACACAGAGCCTTGTATATGTTTGGCAAGTATAGTACCACCAGGCTTCATCATAGGTCATTAAAACTAATGTCTCATGTTAAAATTACTGTGGTGAATATATGCTTCTATTTTTTTCCCCTGGAAAGCCCCTGAAGCCTTTATACACACACACATGAAATACAGCATTTTTCATTTAATAACCAATTGCCCATCACAAACACTATTCTTATTTAAGAAGCTTCTATTTATAGAGGTTAATCCTGCTGAGAATAGGACGGCTATATTTTCAAGTAGATAAAGGGTAAACAAGCCTAATGAATTGCTTTAAAAGATGTTTGCTGAATCTTTTCCAGGTGCTTCACCTACACATACCTGCTAACAACATAAAGCAGAACTGCTATAATATTATTCATGCACCTCTCTCCTCTTGCCAACACGTTTTTAGCTCCACTATTCCTCCTTTTCTTTGCAAGCGTAAACTGTCAAAGAAGATTCAGGTGAATCACAACTGTTTCCCAGAGACAATCTTTACTAACAAATCAGACTTTACCATCAAACACACAGTACAGAGGGAATACTCCTACGCCAGATGTGACTGAAAACCTCGGCAACTAAAAGGGCCCTCTTTCTTCTTTCTTGGTAAATAATTTATGTGAGATTAACAGAGTGTTTCAAAGAAGGGCATTCAGTAATGTTATTTATTACTGCACCCTGTGCCGCAAGGTCCTAGAAAGTGGTGTCTAGGGAATTAATAAAGGACAGATACACATACAGGACATCAGGGGATGGAATTTACCAAGAACTACTCAGAAACCTGGAACCTGAGTATGTTTATTATGTATGGCCCCTGTTGGCTTGTATCAGTAGGAGGTTTCCATAGGTGAGCGGTCTTAGTCTGAAAACAATGCTCTGGAAGGGGAAACTGAGGTTGCAAGGGGTTGCATTCTGTCAACATTTATACTAGGACAGAGGAGGCCTTTGCCGGTTCTGAGACTGATCCAACGTTCTGTGAATACATATGTACATACATATATGCATATATATACAATTAAAGAACATACATTCAAAACAGTTCATCTTTTCTTATTCCCAGATGTGGTGTAAAATTCTAACCATGGCATTTGTTTCCCACATCCATAACAAACATACAGCACTTAAGTAGTCGGTGCTTCATGTGTCAGTGGACATTGCCTTTCCTCTGCCTGTGTCATAACTGCTGCTTAGAAAGTGCTGTTTATTTATGTTCACCTAAATTATTGACTAGGAAGTGCAGTTGACACAATAGAAATGACTTTTTAAAAGTGGAAAGTTTAGCGAGCTCATGCAAAAAGTATACAGTTGCTGATATGAATAGATGATGTCCCCGTGTTTGTGGATCATCTCAGGAATGCATCTCTGAACCTAGGCAGGTGGAGATGCTCTCAGAGAAGTGAGTGCTGCCTGATATGCTCACTCTGAATTGCCATAAGACAAAGAACCACATATACCCAGAAGCAAGCTGCATTGCTTGAGAGCCATTCGGGAGGAGTCAGGACAATAATCAATTGCCACTTACCCATGAGGACAAGTTATTTTAAGCCCTTCCTTGTCTTGAAGAGCCTTTTAATATACTCCCTTTTCTACCTCTTGGATTCAGTGATATGCACTTTTCTGGATCTTTTATCACAATTTGTTGCAATCAGTTTGTGTTCTGTGTCTCCCATCTCCCAGAAAAGATTGTGATCAACCATCACTTCATTGCTTCCCCATGAAACACTTAGGACTTGATTGATCAGTGTAAGGATAAACTCAAAATACCATAATCGATGAATCAAATCCACTCCTTATTCATGGCTCAGCTCAATCAGAACACCTCAAGGCTTTATTCTCTACCTGAATGCATCACAAATTTCTTTCTACAACTCTGGTGTTCCATTCGGCATAACTTAATTTGTATCCTCCTTGCTACATTTCTTCGTTCCAGAATATTGCTAGTACGAAACATTTGCTATCACATGCAGGGTCAGGCTTCTCACAGAGGTCGGATAAAGGTTTATTGAGATGGTTCATCTGGTAAAGGTAAAGACAGCCAACCTGAGCTTGATTCCTGGAACCCTTGTGGTTTAAGGAGAGAACTGTCTCTTGTAAATTCATTCTCTCTCTCTCTCTCTCTCTCTCTCTCTCTCTCTCTCTCTCTCTCTCTCTTTCTCTCTCTCTCTCTCTGTTTCTATCTGTCTGTTTCTGTCTCTCTCTCCCTCTCTTTCCCTGTTTCTCTCAGCCTATCTCTGCATGTCACCCTCTTCCTCTCTCCACATAGTTTTGCTTTTTTGTTTTGTTTTGTTTTGTTTTGTTTAATTCAAAATGTCAGTCCAAGGTATTTGCATTCACCATGACTTTATACCCACATTTTCCAGGTTGTACTAGCACTTCAAGAATACTGACATATGCCCTCAATTTACCTCTAGCAATTACACTATCAAGCTTAATTTAGAAAATGTTGTAGTATGAATACACATAGCTGTATCTAGAGATGTAAAGCCAATAGTACCTTTTTTGTGCATGAAATGTAAGAGATATTTTATGTTCTTTATTATATGATTTTTAAAAATACATTTTCTACTATTTGTGTTTATATTTTGCAATTTGGTTGAATTATGGAAAAACCTTACAGTTTCAGAAGTTTTATGACCAATTTATTATATGGGTACAATATTGCCCAGTGAACAATTAAAAAGTACATGCAAGTGCAGAGAGATGCGTTATAGATTACAGAGGACAAGAGAACATAGCAAAGTCTTTCCTTATCCCAAAGAATAGTGAAATCTAGTGTAGAGACAAAAAGTTCATAACATTAATATAATGTTATGAATAATATCCAGAGCCACTGAAGATTTTCAACACAGAATGAATTTCTAAAGTCATAATATTGTGATTGGGGGTGGTGGTATACGCCTATATTTCTATCACTTGATAAATGAGGAATAAGGGTAACCTCAAAATCAATGCCAGCATAAGCTACACAATACATTTCAGGACAGTATACACAAACAGCAATCATGTTACAAAAAGAAGATGAAGAAACAGATAAATATATAAACATTGCAAAATGTAAAGCAATAAGAAAAATTTAATTTTTCTTCATCTTTAACTGGTCTATACTCATTGTACATAGTGATGAGTTTCATAAAGACCTTTTCATCCATGTAGGTCACATGCTTTTTGTACACTCAGTTCTTTAATCCTTTTCTCCTCCCCCTTCATTCCCCTAGACAGCCTCCTTTCGCTTGCACATCACACACACAAATGATTTTATATACACATGAAATCTAGGTTCTGTGGGTGAGAGAACACATCATGGTTGGTTTTTTTTTTATTATTCTGATTGACTTTTCTTCATATGGTGCCTCTTGAGGCATCTCCTGAAATCAACATAACTTATTTTAAGTAATACAGACTAGCAATGCCAACCTGAAAAACTAATATTTTCACAGATGAAAACAGAATGGATGTGAGACCGACAATTCATTTTCCAGGAAAATATCAAGAATGAGTAAGGTTGCAGTTTAGGTTGATCTTAAGTTGGTTACAATCAAACTTTTAATTGTATAGACCACTCTTCTATGTTGTTTTATAATTAATTAAAATTCATACATGTATACAGAACATTCTTTTTGCCCTCATTCCCTACACTCTCTTCTCTCTCTCCACACTTCTTAGTCTTTTTCTTCTGTTTTGGGACACACCAATTTTAACCAGGACCACTTGTGTGTTCACAGATCTGAAGCTATCCATTGTAGTCAGGTAAGTTCACCACACAATTTTAAAGTAAGCATACGAAAAATGTAAAACTAATGTTTTTATTGAATATGAATAATTTCTAATTATCAATAACTTCATAGAACAAAAATTAACAAATGAAGTGTTAGATTTTGATTATAGTATTATTTAAACAACATGTGTTTTGGCAAATAAGAAAGAGTATCTCATTGACTTTGTTCACTTAGTAAGTGTCAAAATCAAAAGTGTGCTTAAAGCCTGCTTCTCTGTGTCTGTCTTTATACTGGGGGTCTAAGGTGTTCTGTGTTGTACACTGATTTGTTAGTGCACAGATGCTCTTTGTGCCGTGGTTTGGAATCAGTTCTGCTCACGAGAAGAAATTACTACTTTCATCTTACCATGTGCTCATATTCTCAGTCTTTTGTTCTATCCTATGTCATTTTACTGCATTCCTTCTATGCATAATTGCACGATGCTTTCAAGGATATATGAAGTTCTGTATTATAAAGAAAATTCATTCTGTCTATTGAGTTCCTGGATATTCTAGTATCTATTACATGACTTTATTTAACATTGTGGCTTTAAATTATTCCTTGCTACTACAAATGGCACCCAAAGCCTGTTATTTTTTGGTAGGAATCAGTGGCTTTCCCTGGAGTAAAAATGTCAGTTAACTATTAATAAAGATTACCTGTCCCCTTCTCTTGAGGAATAAAAAGTACCTAAGACAACTTTGATCTCCCTTCTCCCCAGTTCTCTTCTTTCTGCTATTTTTGTGTAAAGATTTATCATTTTCTTATTGTAGGAATTGTCACCTCACTTATTAAGGAACAGAGTTATTTTTGTTTTAGTTTATTTTGTTTACTTGTTAATTTTGATTTTCCCTCTCTTATTCTTTTTGAGATTGGGTTTCTGTGTAGCCCTGGCTGTTCTACATAGTGCTGACTTTGGGGTTAGCACCATCCTTTTCCCCTAGATAATGACAGAAACCATAATGTTAGAATTCCTATAGGTGACGATGAAGTGGGATTTTTTGATGTTGTCTTTTGTCTTGATTTCATTTTCACCTTCCCCATCTTTACTCCTGTGGTTGTTCAGTCTCTGTTTAGAAGTTCTAAAGGTTTGTAGTTATCATGGCCATGCCCTTATCTGAAACATGTTCTGGAATATAATATGACAGCACACCTGTTTCCCATTAGAAGCAACCAGTGCTTTCACTAAAGGATGGCAAAACAACCTTGTCATTATGGGAATTTGAACCGTGAAACAATTTCTTTTTTTTTTCAGCAACAAATAAAATCGATTACTGTTTCCTACCATTCTATATCCCACAAAACTACATGTATTATTTTTAACATTTTATTGCTTGTCTCTAGATTTCACATCATGCATTCTGATCCCATTCATCTCAACATCCCTTCACATCTGCCCTTTTCCCTTGCAAATCCCCCATTCCCCAAAAATAGTCATGGCCCAATGAGTCACATCATATACCCTTTAGTCCAAATATCTTTACTTGCATGTTTAATCACTGCAATGGGTCATCGGTCTGCTTCAAGGCATCTCTGGCTTCTGCTGCACTATTGACACTGGGCTCTCACTGAGACTTCTCTTGGATATCCTGTTTTTGCCCTATGTGATGGAGATCCTGCAACTTTGGATCTGCAGGACCAGACACCTTCACTGCTAGAATGGTTCACCGATGGGATAGATGTTGGGGTGGACCAACTTATACTCCTGATAAGTGGCCTGGGTGATAGCTGAGTTGGTCAGCGGTCAGCCCACCAAGTCTCCCTCATCCTCACCAGTAGGGTGAGCTATCCTGAGCAATGTCAGAGAGCTCACCCAGTGCTGTAGGCAGCAAGTGGCAGGGCCAGCTTTCCTCTGGGGCCTGCTCATCTGTACCCACCCCACCAGGGACAGTTCCACTGTGTTACCAGATGATGTGCAGAACCCACTATCCTGAGTGCAAAAGCTGGGAAGAGGAAAGGCAGCTCTTCCACTCTCGTTTATTTTCATAGTTTAACTCATCTGATAACCAGTTACTGAAAAATTAGGTATCAATGGCATTAAAATTACAAAAGAATATTGATCCACATTTTAACTGTAGATATTAAGTACCATGTTTTAAATTGATTATATTGTTAGGACTAGTAATCTTATTCCAGGAATCTATTAAGAGGAAAATATCAGGAATGATGACTTTAATAAGTGCACAAAATTGTGTCATATTTTTTGATGCCTAGAGTCTCCTTGCACTTGTTACACAGATGACTTAGCAGCTGTGAATTAGAACAGTGTTATATTACTTACAAAGGAACTCAGTAGTGCTTCTACTAGATACCAGAGGCAAAGCAAACAGAAAGATGATAGGCAGACAGACAGACAGATCTATCTACCCAGTTGATAGAATGGGTTACTACTTTCAGAGTTGTCACCAGTGAGGTCCCTTGAACACTCAAGCATTTATTGCCATTACTCTGATTTGTTTTGAAACTAAAACATAATTACATTTTTTTCCTCCCTCCCACTTCTCAAGCTCCCCCACTGACTACTGTCTCTAAATACAACTTGTGCAATCTGTACACTGTTGCTTGTACATATATGACTTCAGGTATGACCATTTGGTACAGAAAATAAATGTTTCCTTGCAACAGACAGAGACATTAGAGAAACAATATCTCATCAAAATGCAGAGAATTGGTGACTATGTGATGTCCAGCAACAATGGACATGCCTACAATGCAACCCCTGAACCTAAGACCCAGGAATCAAAGAAGAGTAGGTAGAGAAATTATGAGAGCCATTATTCCTGGTTAATACCTGGTATTTGGCCTTGAGATCCTATTGCTGAAGACACGGTGTACTTGAGTCATACAACATGAAGAAATCAAACTGGTACTGACATAGAAGAATCATCTCTATTGGCTACTTTTAATAGTGCATGTGCATGCTACTGATGGAGACAAACCATAATCAATTATACTTGGCTGTGAACTATATGAACTACAGGAATGACTGGCCCGATAAGACACTCCCACAGGTACAATAGTGGCTCTAATATCAGGAGAGTAACCATGCATTCTGATTGAATTTTATTCCTGTTCCATAGTGATATCCATACCTTAATCCATAATTGGGCAAAAACAAATTTATGGCTAGACATGTTATAGGCCTTGGGTTGAACCTACTACTGTTATACTCATATATATATATATATATATATATGTGTGTGTGTGTATATATATATATATATATATATATATGTGTGTGTGTGTGTATGTATGTATGTATATATACATATATATATATATATATATGTATATATATATATGAGTCCTGGTTACTTACTGATACGCCAATTGATCAATACCTCTTTTAACCTTCATCTCAGCAGCATCTATTTGCAATGGGTGTGTTTTAAACAGAGATTCTAAACTGGCCAATGTGCAGAGAATAAGAGAATACAGAACACCAGCACTAAATTAAACCCCTCTAGCATGTTCTTCCTCCTAAGGTGAAGGACTCATTTTCAAAGAAGGGGCAGATGAACAACTTCAAGAATATAATATCTACTGGACACAGCAAAGCAGTTTGCACATATGAACTCAACAGTAGTTTCAACAGCATGAACAAAACCTCTTCAAGTATTACCAGCATGATATGGGAGTTGGGCATGGAATCCCACCTTAAGTCATAGATATATTGGCAATTTCCATCTTCAGGGAGAGGGACAGGTAGTTTTTACTTAGAGTATTCCTTAGTAAGTTGACTACAATGTAGTAGAAGATGATTCAAGATTTAGGCTGTACAAATTTGGTCTTGATTGGTTTTTAAAAAGCCACAAATTTGGTTAAGTAGGTAAGGGGTTTTGGATCTGGGGAGGAGGTGGAGGAGAGTTGGGAGATGGTGAATATAATCAAACACTTTACATGACAGTCTCGAAAATCTAATTAGACATGAACAGTGAAAATCAAAGTGATAATCCCAATGTAGAGACATGGTTAAAAACAAAACAAATGTCCGCTTTTATGCAAAGAAGAAGTTCATATAAGTCTGAAAGGATTTCTGGAGAAAAAATTAACAATACATACTAAAACACATTTTTTTATAAACATCAGCAGGTTGAGAGAAGAACTTTTAAAGTTCAAAAGAGGCAGGAAGAACAATGAGTTGCTGAAAAGTGAAGAAATACAAATTCTGATGCAAGGAATATCTTTCTTTTACAAATTTCACCACAAAGCAGAGCCTGCCAGTCACTCAGGATGAGGTGTTCCAAATGTAGCAAGTCATTTTTGCTCTTGTCTCATACAGAGGTCTCAGGAAGCAAGTATTTCTCTTCGGGAAATAGTTGTAGTTCATCTCTGAGCAAGCTCAGTAAATGGAAATAGTTCACTGTCTTTCTTTAATGGATACCTGATTTGAAAACTCTCAGGCTGGGGATGGAGAGATGTGTCAGTGGCAAAGAATACAAACTGCTCTTGCAGAAATCTCAAGTTTCTTTTCTGGCACTCACCTCGTGCCTCATAAGTCCTGCAATGCAAGTTCCAGGGACTTGACTCTTTTGATCTCTACTGGCACCTGTGCTCATGAACATATTCTCACATACACAAAATTTTAAAGTAAAATTAACCTTTTTTATAAAAGTCTTTCGGACCTACTTGCAACAGTTTTAGAAAAAGGAATAAGACAACTAAAGGAGAGCTTTTGTTTTACCTTCCTTACACTGGCTGTTCTTTAAACTACTAGGGCCCAGCCACTAAGGTCTTAGCCTGCAGGGAGTTCTGCTATCCCAACAATAACTCTGTCCCTAAAGCTAAAGGTAGTTCTAACTAAATCTCTACAGTGCAAATAAA
Source organism: Cricetiscus sungorus (assembly GCA_030556225.1). NCBI lineage: Eukaryota > Metazoa > Chordata > Mammalia > Rodentia > Cricetidae > Cricetiscus > Cricetiscus sungorus. Next base: position 28,985,743 of record JANBXA010000031.1, read on the forward strand.
AATTGAGAGTCGATGCCTAGAGTGAAAACCTGTGAGTTTAGGGAGTTACTGTTGCCACTGGTTAAGTTTCTCTCTTTACTGGCATCCTTGAAGACACTCCCTTCCAAAGAGCCCTCACCCCCCCAAAACAAAACAAAACAAAACAATAACAAAAACAAAGCAATAACAAACAAACAAACAAAACAAAAAAACAAGCTAAGTTCCTCCCTGCTAATTACTGTCAACCAGTTCCTAATCACAACTTCCTGAGCCCAGGTTAATTTTATTTAATTAATGAAAATGCAACTTATCTTTAAATAGTTAACAAATGGAGCATGAACAAGTGTAACAAATATTTGTCTGGCTAAACAAATATTCCATAACAGAGATCAAGGGAATACAGATTGGAAAGGAAGAAGTGTAAGTATAGGTGTTTGCAGATGCTTTGATAGTATGCAAAAGCAACCCCCAAGATTCTAATAGGGAACTCCTAGAGTCGATAACTACCTTCAGTGAAGTGGCTGTTTACCAAATAAACTCAAAGACTCAGCAGCCCTCTAATATACAAACAATAAGCCAGCCAAGAAAGAAATTAGAGATACAACACCCTTCACAATAGCCACAAATAATGTAAAATATCTTGGTGTAACTCTAACCAACCAAGTGAAAAAAAAACGTATGTCAAGAAGTTTCATCTCATAAGTGGTTTTTTTTCGATTCCATGCTCTTCCCACAGACACAAAGGTTTGCAGCCTCTCTCTTGCTCCGCTGGAATGGAGCATCATCCATTTTCTCCTTACTCAGAGAGTTTACCCAACATATCGCTTAGTCTCCTCATTAAATTATACATATTTTTAAAAAATGGTCCTTAAAAAATGCAGAGTATTATATTTTTAGAATATGCAATTCTTCAAATATTTGAACCTTTTTCATGTCTATATTCTTTATATAGAGAAGACAAAGAGAAAAATATCCTTCTGTGAATCTCCTATCCTGATTCTCTACTCTCCTTTGTTTCTACTTGGCAGCTGCTGTGTAGTAATCCTCTGACAGCCATCTCCTGAGAGTCTGAAGTTAGTTTCAACTGTGGCAGTCAAAGCCCAGTTTTAGATGATACCATGAAAATGAGATCATCTTAGAGTTCACAGTTCCTAAGCCAGCTTTTGGAGCTCAATGCTACTGTAAACATTGTTTCCTTTGTCTCACTAGAGAATTCCTCAGCAATTTATTTCATTTCTTGACACACCTAGTACTGGAGAATGGGCAGCCACCCAGGTGCAGAATCTTTGACTAAAGTACTCTTTCTCTCCTAGCATCCATAAATTGCCTATAGCTCCTCAACTAGGGGTCGGCCTTCCTGACCTCCTCACTCAACCTTGACACTCCTGTGACTTAATTTTGTGCAGATCTTGTTCAGATACTTAGACCCCCTGCCTGTTCATATGTGCAACAATCCTATTGTACCCAGCAAGTGCTATTTTGCCATACTGGTTTCAATAGGTTATTAATAAGAAGGAAATATTCTGCTATGTTCATTTGAGACCAAAACTTTAAAAGTCTCTGGTGACTTTGCTTAAGAAGTTTATCCTTCTTTCTGCTAATTTCTCTTCCCAATGTACTTATGTTCAGCACTATTCACTGGAGATATTAGCGTTCTTAAAGCATTTTAGAAATAAGTATTGTACTGCATTTTAGTCCTGGAGTTATTTGAGACAGTGGATCTAAAATTTAATACAAATGCCTGAAGCAATTGTATCACGTTTGTGATGCTTAAAATAT
>JANBXA010000031.1:29592500-30032500 GCA_030556225.1 Cricetiscus sungorus
GCAGGTTTTCCTTGTTCACCAGAGCTGTCATTCACTGACTAAGTGGTGATCTGGTTTCCTATGGATGGCATGTTGAAAAGGAGAACATGTTAATCTGTCCCATGGACTCTTTAATTATTGAGGCAGAGACTGTGATAGTCTATTTTTTTTCCTACTGCTTTTGAAGGATGATATTCTCGTCTCCTTTTGATCCAGTAGTAAATGTTCTACCAACAGGGATGACTGAAGGCATGAGAAATGCCAAATCTGATATTTCACAAATCTGACTCCTAGACAGGCTTTATTTGTACAAGCAAAGTATCACCACAAATCCCGGCCATAGCATTTGCATTTAGAGGTACAATGTTAAAATTCTTATGAAATGCCTTTTTCTTCTTCACTAATTCACAGGTAGTATATTTATTATCACCATAGGTCTTAGTAACCTTAGCATAACTTTTGGTAGATTGAAATTCTCTTGTGGTTAGAGCCCATTCTTAGTAAAACCCAGTTTATTTGGACACAAGCCACTGTCAAGCCATACTTGCAAGCTGGGGAGGATATGACTTATTTATCTTATACTTCCAAGTTACTGTTCATAACTGAAGGAAGGCAGGACAGGAACACAAACAAGACAGGAACCTGGAGGCAGGCAGGGTGCTGCTTACTAGCTTGCTCCACATGGCTTGTTCAGCCTGATTTCTTGTGGAGCCCAGGATCACCATCCCATGGATAGCACTGCCCACAATGGGCTGGGCCCTCTCCTAATAAGGACAAATTAAGAAGATGCCTTACAAGCTTGTCTACAGTCAAATCTGATATAGGCATTTTCTCAACGAGGCTTGCATTAGGACTTTAACCTCACCATGTGCCAGAAGCTCAGGGTACCACTAGGACCCCCTCGGTGATGTCTGAGAAAATACTCAGAAGGAAACAGCTCAAGGGCAGAGGAAAACCAATATAGGAATTTGCATACGTGACTAGCAAAGCACACCTACAAACTCCCTTCTCCCATAGTTCACCCCCTTCCGTCTCATTACACACATAAGACCCTTACCTCATCAATCAGGTAAACTCATTTGCTGTCAATGACATACTCTCATGTCTACTCATTTATCCTCCTCTTCTGTTTTCCAGTCCTTTTGTCTTTGTTTTATACTCAATGAAATTCTTAGTTGTTCTGTAACTGGTTATTATGAGAATCGATGTTTTTATAACTTACATCCAAAAGTTTGGAAAAATTAAAAAGCTCGTTAGATCTATAAAACACTATTCCTGTTTGGTGTGCAAATGTGTGTGCATGTTTGTGTGTGTGTGTGTGTGTGTGTGTGTGGTGTTTATGTATATATGTATGTGTGTAAGCATGTGCGAGCATTTGCATGTGTGTATGTATGGATGTCTATTTGCATATATGCATGTATGAATATGTGTGTGCAATACAAGTAGATATTATACTAAGGAATACAAAAAATTATGGAAGAAAAGATGACCTTAGATTAACTGCACCAGGGCAACTAAGAGAGAATGATTAACTTGAAGGAATCACATGTTAGAAAAATATTAGTATTTTAGTCATGAAGTTGGGGCGGACCAACAAGGCCCAGCAGGGCAGGCTTCCTACTGTCTGCTACCCAGCAGGGCAAGCCTTGTTCTTGCTCTTCTGTTCCCAGCCACATTGGAACTGACCCACCTCCCCTGACTATTAGAAGCATTCTTTTTGGTCTCCTGTTTCTTTGGAATTGAACACCTTTCTCTTCTCAGAATGACCTCTGTCTCTCCAGCTTGCATTTCTGGGCTTATCTTGGATAACTGGAACTCTCCATCCAGAGCCGCTTGATTTCCCCTGAGGAAAAGGGAAGCTCTTGTTTATGTAGTGCAGTGAATCAGTAACATTTTCTCAAAAGCATCAGCAAGGTTCAATGAAGGAGGTCGCTCACAGATACAGCCAGGGTCAGATGCCCCACATAACTGCAAATGCAGGCATATTGCATGATATACTACACAAATCACAAGGTATAAGAAATGAACCTGAACCAACCATCATCTGTCCCAAAATATTTGGCAGATGAAAGTCAGGGATGAATATTTACAGAAGACAAATTAATAATCTGCTTAATGACTATGTGCCAGAGGCCTTCAGCGGGGTGGTACCTCTTAACAGAAGACATTTACCCTTCCTCTAGGAGCTCATCCTACTGCATGCACGCCTACAGGACTTTTCGTGGTTATGTCCAGCCCTTCCTGCTAAGAAGCAGGGTGACTAAATGAGCACTTTGATGTGCAGATGTGAAATGTAAATTCATAAGCTTTGTAGATGAGCAATGGATGGGTGAATGAAGCAAAACTAAAATGCTTAACTCTGCTCTTACATGGACTTTCCAGACTCTTAACATATAAGACAAAATTCATGCAGTTATTTAAAGGCAAACAGGAAGAAATCTTTAAGGTAATATAACCTAAGAACTGGATTTAAAAATGAACAGTCAATTTAGAATCAAATACTTATGCATCCCTTTTCTGCCAGAGTTTTTAATAATGCAGCATGAGAGAGTTTCATATGACAGTTTCATATCACTTACTAGCATATCTTTATTTTATAAAAGAAACAACTGACCAGATCCTAATGTTTTATGTGCATTAAACACTGGATCACAGGTTTCTCGGTTTGAAAATCTGTGATTTCAAAAATTTACTCATCCAGATGAGATCTGGAAAATTTTAATTATTCCTGTCTGGCTCTGAGTGTGTGATTTCAACCGCTAACATTATGTTCAACAGTAACTGGTTTAACAACTAATGCCTTAGTGGTCACAAGAAGCATGGGCAAACCAGGTCAAGAGAAAGCCCCTTTGCCTGAAGATAAGCAATATCCCAATCACAAAAGAAGACCCAGACCTCAGGTATTTGTTGCTCCAGAAGACCTTTAAAATAATGCCCACAGATTTGCCTGTCCACTGCATTTAAACAAGATAAATTTAAAAATTACAAAGCAAAAGAGAAGTCGCATGCTTTCTTCTGTAAGTTTCTGCTAAACTCGGTTGTTCCCTTTATATTAAGTCAAGTCTGGTTTCTTCCCATGTTGTTATTAAGATGAATACTTGCATTGTTGCACTTATGCTTTGAACATCAAAAGCCGCATTCACCCTGTAGCTGGACTAAGAGCCAATTTGTGCCTCCCAATCTAATATTGTCTGTTACTCTCCAAACCAAGATCTCCAATGTGCTTTGTGGTTTCTCTCTTTTCCAGTTCATGAGGGAAATGGAATATTGTAACTTCTCTGTATATCTTCAATAGACTATACAAACTATAAAAGTTCTCTTAATGATGTAAGCATAAGATGGTATACTAATTTATAATCGTTTTAAATTCTTAACAAAGCAAACATCACTTCTCCCATAACAAAAATTCACTTATATAATATCTAGAATCTAGAATAGCAAGGAAAAACACTGATTTAGAAGCAGAGAACCAGAAGATTTCCAAGCTGCATCTGAAAACACAAGGAATATCAAGATGCTAGATGAGAAACATTGTTCTGGACTGAAAGCTATGGCTCGTGATGATTTCTTGAAAACAAACTGCTGTCAGACACCTATGCCAAACACATTTGTGTTAGCTATTTTCCTATTGCTGTTATAAAATACCATGACCACAATGACATATGAAAGAAAGAGTTCATTTTAGAATACTATTCTCCAGAGAGTTAGTCCATTATGAAGGACAAGGCATTGTAACAGGAGCCTGGAGCAGGAAGCTGGCTGATTACATCTCTTCTACTCAGGACACACTGAGTAAACTAGAATTTAGACAAAGCTACAACTTCTAAAAGACCTTCCCCAGTGATGTAAACCTTCCCAAATCTTCCTCCTGCAAAGCTTTGCATTCTAAAGGTTCCACCACCTCCCCAAACAGCACTCACAATTGAAAACCAACTGTTCAAATACATAAGCCCTTCTGGGACATTTCTCATTCAAGTCACAACATCTCTGAAATGCTACAGCAGTATCTTGTCCAACTTTTAATGTCATCTAAATGCAATTAAATTCCTAAATATATACTTACAAAGAAGTAAAACAGAGAATGAATGTTTAAAGATCTCACAGAAGCAATCTGTATTAGATTTAGTTTCATTCAGTGGTTTACTACATGGCACCCTGGATTCCCATGACACTTCTCCGGCTCTGCTCCCTAGTGCCTGGAATAGAAGTGTGTGTAAACTCACTCACTTATTAGGAACCCATAATGTCAAACTAGGATCTCTATTTTAGATTATGACCTTCTTTTATCTTCTAGAGACATATGTTCTTTTATATGGAGACTCTCATGCATATATATATATATATATATATATATATATATATATATATATATATATATGCCCCTGTCTTATATAGAGACAGGGGTAAGTATAGATAATCTACAAATTTAGAAAGAACACCAAGAAAGTAATGTTTATAAGGGATAAAAAAGAGCACAGTGTAGGAAAAAGACAATGACTCATGAAATGGTATAAAGCAATTTTTTTAGTGTTAATGCTTGAGTAGAGATCAATGGGATACAAATTGGAAAGAAGGAGGTCAAACTTTCACTATTTGCAGACAATACGATAGTATAAATAAGCAACCCCCCAAATTCTTGGAAAGTCTCGCTAACTAATGCAGTGTGTGTGTGTGTGTGTGTGTGTGTGTGTGTGTGTGTGTGTGTGTGTATGTGTGTATGCCCTTAAGTGACCAAACTCTCCTTTAAATCAAACAAAATTTGCCTGAAGCAGTTACAATGATGTGTATTTGGGGCATTGCCATTTTCTCTCAAAACAATTAAGCATATTTTAGTCAGAATATAACCATAGTAAAACATTTTAAGAAACTCCCACAAACTCAGAATTCTACTTGGGGAATGCATGTTTCAGAAGTGCTGTTGCCCAAAATTAAAGAGGGTGTCAGACAAAAGCACACAACTTTCAAAGCATATTTCCCAAAGCACAATGCTTGACATAGCAAGGATAATGAAACAGACTTGGAAAGAAGTTGCTACCTCTCTGTGGTATAGGGGGCAGAGGTGCAAAGGGGTTGCTAGGGAGACACTCGGGGCTATTGAGAGTTTGTCTTCTCAATGGAAAGATGCAACTTACTTTAAGCAGGGGCATATGAAACCAACAAGTTACATCCTTGGAATGAAATTGATATTTATTGATGTGATTTGGAAAACTCTCAATTGAAAAAACTATTTCTGCTCCATTGATAGCTTTAAGCTTTCCATAGCTGCATTCTTGAACATTTTGGTAATAGCTACCTCCTTGATTTGGGCAATTTCGGCATGGTAGAGGCACAGGGATTTTGAATAACCCTGAAGTGGATGTGTGTTTATGAAGACAAAAGAAAGGGAAGTATGTGGCTCAGTGACAGAGCGCTTGCCTTGCATGTGCAAGGCCCTGGGTTCACCCCCTACTGGCAAAGGAACAAAGCATTGGCAAGGACAAAGTAGATGAATGCTTTGGGAATGGGAAGAGGTTTGAAGCATTTTAATCTATTTTGAAGAGCTGTGCCAGGAAAATTGGACCTCATATTTTCCCAATTACTGAGAATTTCACCAAAGTTGTTTTTTTTTAATGCATTCATAATGAAGTCCTTGACCTTGGAATGCAATAAGAATTAAAACACAGTACGCTCATTTAGCGATTTGTGTGACATTTAAGCATAAGTGTCAATCACTGCAAACTCACCATTCCACCTATTATTATAGTCTAGTACATATCTGAAATCCATGTCATAGACTGTGACACACTAACGACTTCAATGGTTTACATGTAGGATGTTGCATTTCCGTTGAGTAAATGACAACAACGGTGCTCTTTTCTCTTTGTGCTGAACACAGCAGAGAACTGATAAGCACAGCCAATGGGTCATCACCATCCCAAGGCCATCTTCAAGTTCAAGGTAATTTGTGAAATTTATTTCAAATATGATTAGTTATTCAAACAAAGGTTCTTTTCCTTCTTATTTTTTGTCTACCTTACTAAGTTAAGATTTTAGGGTTGTTTTTTTTTAAGCACACAGAAGGGATTTATAAAACGGAAATGGAATATACAAGTACTTTGTATTTTACCTCCAGAAAATTGCCTTGGTACTCTTCAATTAGAGCTGATCCTTCTTTAAAGGAAGAATCATATTTCTGATTTTATATTTCCCTGCATCGAGGAAGGGACTTATAATGTTTGTCTTCCACCGGGGAAGCATAAACAGAGAAGTAAACACTGGAAATTTTACATCTCGGCCCTGGGGAAGAATTTAACAATGCCTGTGAATGAGAGGGTCAATCATTTAAAGCCTGAACTGGCTCAGGAATTATATTACATAGAAGCAAGCTCCCTGGCTAATATCCGAGAAGGGTATGGAATGTCACTTTCTGACAATTAATCTTCCTAGTGCAACTAAGATTTGCCCAGTACCTAAACACTTCTCAAGGAGAAAATCTGCTTCTTGGCTCTTCTATTCAAGATCCTTTTTCCAACAGGCCTGAAGGATGCCTGTCCACACAGCATTTTTGACTTAAGTAGTCCTTTGTGGGGGAAGAAATACATTAGAAAAAGAAGAGGAAATGGCGATACAGCTTACACAAATGCCCATGACCTTAGAGATGAACAGTGAGTCCAGAGTAATAATCCTCAGACAATTGATGGTCTGTGAAATTGGGCTAGGAACTTAAGGTACCTAAATGCCAAATAATGTAACCACACCACTTCTAAACAAGAGACTTGCTACATACATTGTTCATTGTATCCATTATACACAGATAATCAATTCAACCCACAGATAAAGAAAATTTATACACACACACACACACACACACACACACACACACACACACACACACACGCATGCATATACTCATATATGCATGAACTCACAAATTGGGTAATTATTTACTTTAAAAGGGAAAGACATGTATCCCTTTGTAACAATGTAGATGATGTCAGAGGACATTATGCTTAGTGACATAAATCAGGTACAAAAAGACAGTCACTGCATGACCGCACTGTTGTACACAACCGAGAAAGAGATGACTGGAGACTAGCAGGATACTATAGCTAAGACAGGGACAGTCTAGCTGGTGACACGTTGGAGTTGGCACTCTAGCTTTATGGGTAGGCCCTTGAGAATAAAATTAGGGGGATATCCTCTGGGGATACACCTTGCCCTGATTTCTTCCATTCTGTCATCTTCTGCTTCTTGCCCATCAGATAACAAACTGCCACAGTGAAGCTCATACCTTTCTCAGGCCCAAAGTAATAGGTTGAGATGCCCTTGAACTGAGATATCTGAAACTTGAGCTAAAGTTAGTCTTCAACTCCTTAACATTTTCCTTCCTTGGGTAATTGTCACAGCGTTATGATACCTATCTGCAATTGTAAGACGGAACAGAATCGATCATGATAACACAAAAAATAACAAATTATTATTTACTTGAGTGTGCTAAGAAAGTAAGTCCCAACCCTTCTCTCAACACTCATTTGTTCATTGAAATAATGGATGCCAGTTACCTTGGTCATTCTTACTGTTTGGACAGATCTTCCAAAGGGCACCAATTAGCTTTATTCTCAATACAAAAGTCTTAGGAGGTATGGCTTTTAGCTGGTGTCTTTAAATCATGAGAACTTCATCATCATGAAAGAATTAATGTTCCTTTCCCGAGATTGGTTTTATGTACAGTAGTAGTAGTAGTAGTGGTAGTAGTAGTAGCAGTGTGTGTGTGTGTAAACAGTAATACAGTAATAGTGTGTGTGTGTGTGTGTGTGTGTGTGTGTGTGTGTGTGTGTGTAGGATGGAGGTTGACTGTTGACTGTTGATATCAGGTACTACTGCTCTACTGCTCCCTTTTTTCTTTTTCTTTTTTTTTTTTTTTTTTTTTTTAGGCAAGGTCTCTTACACAAACTGGAGCTTGTTGTTTTGGCTGGACTAGCTGGTCTGTGAACTCCCTGTATTGCCCTGCCTCCTTCTCACAAGCAGTAAGTTTACAGACATGGCATTTATATGGATCCTAGGGTTTGACATGTTCACAATGGCACCTTACTGCCAGAGCCATCTCTTTAACTTCCCAGGATGCTTTCTGTCTACTTGATCTCTACTGTTAATGGTCCCTCTTCCTCCCTCTTCCTCCACATTGTTTCTTCTTGTCTATCTATTGCATGCTTTGGGATGATGCAGCAGGAAGCCCCTCACTGACACTGATGCTTTCATGTAGGCAGGTGAGCAAAGTAGTACACGACCATCAGCAGAGGGGCTGTCAGTGTGGTCGAGAGAGTGGTTGAAGGAAGACATGCTACTCAGACAGATCCCAACCTCTTATACCAATTCTTCTTATGGTTTTTGGTGAGTTGCTTCATCCTAAAATCATTTTTTTCTTTGTAATGTAAATTGAATTCACATAGCTGTTTGAAAGAAATGACTTTTTACAGAGCATTTCAGCACCAAAAATGGAGCACAATTAAGAGTTAGTCTAGTCAATTTTTTTTTTTTTTCCATTCGGCTGACAGAGTATGTCAGAACAACGTTTAAGGTAGGAAGATTTATCCTGACACCCAGTTTCAAAGGCCTCCTCTGCTGGTCAGCTGGCTGAGCTGTTCTAGGTTCTGATGAGGTAGAGCATGGTGGTGTGAGGCCTGAAACAGAACCAAACCTACCAGCTCATGGCATGCAGGAGGCACCAAGTGTATCTGTACTTGTGTGCTTTCTCCTGCTCCCATTTGACTTCATCTGGGCCCCAAGCCTACAAGATGTTGCCACCCACATTCAAGGCATATATTTCTCACTTAGCAATTTTCCCTAGAAATACCCTTATAGAGATATACAGATACATACTTTACTAGTCTGCTACACACTTCTCAATTCGATCAAGCCAACAGTGAATGTTAAGTATCATGACTCTACTTCTTGTCAACTTGTCACAGATGCATGTCTCCTTAATCCATAACATCCCACTCAGGGCTCTCAAAGTGTTCACACCCATCTAATAATGCAAAACACATCCTACCCATGTCCAAGAGCTTTAAAAAAATTAGCTCAAAAGTTCCAGGAATTCTGAAAAAGTCCCTACTTGAGTATCTCCTCTGAGACACATGCTAAAATCTTAAGTGTGAATTCTTGTAAAATCAAAAAAAAAAAAAAAATACATACGTCCAGCATGCAAAGTAACAGCATAAATACACGTGCTCCCCAAGGCAGAAATAGTTTCATAGAAGGGACACTTGAGACCAAAGTGACAATGAAGTGCAACGTGACACATTCTATTCTATAGCTCCGTGTCCAGCATCCGGAATGCACATTTGCATAACCGGAGCTCCCAAGGACTTGAGCCACCTCCAACCTACATGCCCTTCCTATTTTATACCCACATAGCCTCTCTCTTGTACTGCTTCATTTTGTTGTTATGAGAGTTCTTGTGTTGCTTCTCATTGGTTACCTAAAACCAAATGATCATACAAATGCAGGTAATATCATGGAAACTGAACAACTGAGCAGGTTGTATTGATGTATTATTCAAGACTCTCTCTCTCTCTCTCTCTCTCTCTCTCTCTCTCTTTCTCTCTCTCTCTCTCTCTCTCTCTCTGTGTGTGTAAAACAATAATTTTTAAAAAGAGTCTATGAATTAGAGAGAAAGCCATGGGGTACATGGGAATGTTGCAAGGAAGAAAGGGAAAAGAGTAAATAATGCAATTATAATTTCCAAAAACTAAAAATTATGTAAAATATTATTTATCAGGTTAGCATTAATAACCCTCATGATAGTCATGTCATTATTAGGCAAGATGCGTATCACCACAGATGCATGCACTAGCCCAAATCTGTACTTTCAAATTTACTTTAAAAGACAATGTTTTAAATTTATAATGCTTAGAAAATTTTAAATTCTCAGTTTTGAGTATTGTACTTTTTGTGCTCACTCCAGGGTCAACAAAAACTTAACAATGACACTGCTCTAGTTCAGAACCGGGAGCCTAGACTATTCCTCTCTAAGGTGCTCTGGTCTTCTGTTTGTCCAAGTGAAAAGCACACCAGGATCTGTCGTCTAGCAAAAGAATTCTACCAGCTATCAGCCAAGCATTCAAAGCTTTGTACTCTTCAATAGACAAAATGAATTTAATGCTTATTTAACAGCACAAGTTACGACACTTCAAATTGGCCCAGGCATCAAAAACTATAAATGTACCATGCAATTTTCTTGCATATTTAAATGTTTCATTCCTTTTCTCTTGCTTGAAAGGAAAATGAATGCCAAAAAATTACTGAAATGGGAAAATTTTAAAACATCCAGCATTCAAAAATTTACAGTAATGGGGCAGTAATCTCATAATATACACTATAGTCACATTAAACATAATTTCAAACTAAAGATAATTTTATATCATTCCAGAGTGAGAATTTTAAATTTACTAATCATTATAAATTAAAAATGTTGTCTTTTAAGCTGAATTTGAAAGTACATATTTGTATGCAATTTGACTTCATTAGTCTCAAACAGAGGCTCAAAGACAATCTTTGTTCTAGCATTTAATTGATTTTTCACACTTTTTCTGTAAATACATTTAACAATATTTTATCTCCTAGCTATTACAATCAACCTGCAAAGAAGTCTCAAAGCCCAGATTTACTTAAAAGTCTCTCCAAAGAGTTGGTATTGAAGATTCTTTCACTCTTCAACCAGTAAATGTGTAGAGCACTTAAGAAAATGGTTATGTGGAAAACAAATCCAACATGGCTGCCACAGAAGCTAAGTTCCTTTAGCTTTAGCTAAGAACTTTAGCTTCTATACTAGTAAAACCAAATTAAAAACAGGAGATCATAATGGGCTTTTATCCCTGTAACTGCAGAAGCATTATAGGGGTGGCTCTTGTTAAAAACAAAATTTTCACGTAGAATATACAATAAAGCTAATTGTGAATGTATAGTGGTGTGCTGTGTGTAGAAAAGGATGATAAACTTTTAAATGATTTGTTGATTGACTAACCAATAAGCTGGAAATATTGACACAAACACAGGGAAATGAAATGATGTGAACTCTTTTGAGTGATTAACATGTTGATGCAGGATAGTTAATAAATAAATATATTACTTGAATTATCCTGCATTTCCTCTTCAATTATGAAGCTACATGATATAGAAAAATTGTATATTGGAGAAAAGTGCTAAATGAATGTGTAGGCAAAGTTTTAGCATTGCTTCTTTATCGCCTATGACTTATCTAGGACACTGACCTGTTATATAGGTAGGTGTTCACTAAATTTCAGTTATAAATCAGGTTTATGATAGATTGGAAATCAACAACTGAGATATTCCTGATTTTTTTTCTTCAGGTACAATACTAATGGGGTATATGATAAATTAACTATTTTAAGTTGAAGTCAAGAAGCAATATCTCAACTTTTATACTGTTATAAGTAAGAGATGATTGAATACCCAAAACAGTGTTTCTATTCATTTACCCATCCAGCTACTTGTCTTAAACTTACTTGTTTAACCACCACCTCCCCAAATATCCTCAGGTATGACATGTAACAATATTTACTGTGTTAGTCCATAACCACAAAGAGCTCAGTTAGAACTTCACCTACACTCTCACTACCAGACAGACTGAAGGCTGATAGATAACTTGAGAGCTCATCTTGAGAGCTCAAGGTGTAGAGATAGACCATGAAAGTCTTCAATCTAATGCCATTCTTTCGCTTAACACCTTTCAAAGATTTTAGTAAGCTCTATAATGAAATTCAAGCTTTTTGGCATGCCTCACAATGCCCTTCTTGATTAGCCCTCTGCATGCATTAGACTCTCACATGTCTTTGAAAACCTCAGTCCATGTCAGTCCCTGAGTCCTGGATGTCTTCTCCCATAATTCTCATGAAATACCACATATCAGTACCACATGGAAAAATTACACCAGCATTTCTATTATGAACTCAGTGCCTCAAATCAAGATCACATCATCAGAAAACACATGTAGAGATGAGTCCCTCCCCATTTCTAGTGATCAGGATCCATGTTCTTGTGATCTTTAGGCATAGAACTCACCACATGCTGGTTTGTTTTGTTTTGCTTTTGCTTTTGCCTTATATAGTATGATGTGTTGTATTAAGGTGTAAACCATCTCATCCTGTCCTTTAGAGTGACACAGTTAAAGCCATTTATGTATAAGAGATGAAGACAGATAGATATAGGTCACTCTGGACATGAAAATATTCCACAGAGTCAAGCCAGAACATGGTATCCTGGATCCTGTGAATTATACTTAGCCTTTTTCTTCTTGATTACATTTTTATTGATTGTGTGTGTGTGTGTGTGTGTGTGTGTGTGTGGTGTGTGTATGTGTGTGTGTGTGTGTGTGTGTGTGTGTGTGTGTGTGTGTGTGTGTGTGTGTGTTCGTGTGTACATGTCTCAGCTCATGTGTAGATAATAGAGGACAACTTGTAAGGGTCCATTCTCTCCTACCATGTGGATGCTGGAGCACAAACTCAAATAGTGAAAATTGACAAGTGTCTTTACACTCTGAGCCATCTAGAATTATCACCTTTTGCCCCATGGTTTGCATTTACTTTTGCATTGAGAATGTCCAAAACCCATAGCTGTCCTCTGATTTTTCTCAAATTTAAGAAGATGCTAGACATTTCGCTAGACGCCATATGATGAGAAGAGCACAGTTTCAGCACTTCTTAAATTCTCAGGGCAGTTCTCCTGCCTTGCTGGTGCTCTGGGAGGGAGGAGGCTCTGTAGCCTGAGCAATCAGTGTACCTCTCTCTAAAGGAAAGCAGGAGATTGATGAAAAGTGCTTCCTCACCCCGGCCTGGATGAAAAACAGAGAGTTTTGGAGTCTACAGGTAACATGTGCAAAATCAAGTTGTTAAGTCCCGGAGACAGGTTTGCTCTAGAAGAACTATTCTTAATATTTCCTTTGTGTTGCATAAATGCACAGGAATGTTATTAATTGGATGGGGCTGATGGTTTCCAAAAAAGAAAAAGAAAAAAAGGGAAAAAATCATCAGTAATAAATGTGGACCAGAGCTAAATTAAGACATTCTTCCAGTACTCTGGGCAGAGCACTTTTTCCGAACAGCTGGTTTCTGTTAATAGGCACATCCTTCCTGCAGAGCAGGCAGATCTGTAATCCCCATCATGCTTGCTGTGTAACTACCCCAGAGCACATAATCACAGGGCACACTCCCGTTGCTTTACAAGGATATTTTTTTTTCCTTTCAGAGTTGTCCTTTTGGGAGATGAGCCATCTATTCTGTACTCCAGTTACAGGCCTTCCTTTAATTACAGCACCTGATATTTATGGTGAGGTTAGGAAGATAAAGCTAAAGATGTACAGTTGCCTACTTAAAATATATGCACTCACAAATCCTGAAAATGTGAAAAGCTCCTTGAGCTGCTGAAGAAATGTATTTCATATCTCACAGAAGCATCTCTTTGTGCACAATTAGGAGATAAAACAAACAAACAAAAAAACAATACAGGTGATGGCCATGGTATAATCAGGATTAGAAGAGCTCTGCAATGAACCCATCCCTGCAAGATGCATGTCTGCGCACCTCTACATGGCTTTACTGATCAAGAAGTCTTGGAGAAATTATAGTTTATTCTTGCACTTTATACAATGATTCTATTTGTAATTTTGTTCTAGAAAAAGCAACCACCATACATGATGATGCACCAAGGTTCAGCTCTTTTCAAACCATGGTCAGGTCCACTATTTGTCTAATTCCTTTGGGAAAGAGAATGTTCAATTCCGAGTCCGTGCAGAATGTGTGATTTCTTGCAAAGAGGTTGCGATATTGTTTTTAACACATATGAGGATAATGCTCATTTAAATGGAAGGGAAGGTAGAAACTACACTTGTTAAGAAGCGAAACAAGCCATGTGTAGTATCAGCCTATAACACCAACACTTAGAAGACGGTAGCAGAAAAATCGTAAGTTCTAGGCCAGCTTCTGCCACATCTGTTCTGACTAAGCTGAGCTACATAAAACTCTACTGCACACAAAAAAAGAAGTAATCATAAATGGCATGTCACCATCAATTTCCTCCCCTCAGAGTACAGGGATCCCCACCAAAGAGGAGTCAAAGAGGAGATGAAGGACGCTAAGGGAACAGGGCCTTTTAAACACAACAGGACACATGAACTCACAGAGCAGCATGCCCAGGGTCTGCATATGGGGGCCTTGAAGTTAAAAGGAGCTGTGAACAATTATCTTCATCCCTAACCTAGAAGCGATCTCCAATTGTTAACCACCTGCAAATGAAAATTTAATTGCACTGGGGAAACAGGCTACTATTGAGGGTCACTGCAAGTCCATCATTACATGGACAACAGAAAACAAAATCACAGCTTCAGTGGTTTCTTGACTCAGAGTATCATACCAGGGACTTTCTCCGTTTTTTTCTTCCTTTTTGTATTTTACTTTTACTTTTTTGCTATACTTTTTATCTTTTATTTTTTTTTAACTCTACAAATCCTTTGAATACACATTATGGTTTCTGACTTTGTGTTTTCCTGGGATTAGTGAGCATGCAAATGATTGGTTCTCTGTGTCCTGGGCTTTTCCTTGGATGCTCTTCCTTACTTTGGTTTCATTCAGATGGGTTTTGTTTTATCCTATTATGTCGTATTAAAGGCCTGCTTTAAAAAACATTCTCTCACTGAAATAGATCCTTTTGTTATACCATAAATCCTGATTACAGTTTTCCTTCCCTCTACTCCACCCAATTCCTCCAAAGCTTCCCTACCCTCTGGATCCACTCCCTTTCTGCCTCTTATTAGAAAAGAATGGGCTTCTAAGAGACAACAACTAAACATAACAAAATAAAATAAAATAAGATAAGGTAAAAATACCAAAGCTGGACACAGCAACCCAACAGAAAGGAAAGAGTCTCAAGAGCAGGCACAAGAGTCAGAGACCCATTTGTTCTCACAGTCAGATGTCCCATAAAAAATACTAAGCTAATAGCTACAACATATATGCAGGGGAGCTGACGTGCACCTTTGCAGGCCCTGTACTTCCTGCTTCAGTCACATACGCTCATTGCTAAGTTGATTCCGATAGGCTTATTCTCCTCATGTGCGTTCCTTCTGCCTCCTCTTCTGTAGGATTCCCTGAGCTCTAAGGTATTGCGGTTTAATAAGGGTCAGGATAAACAAATAGGCCAAATAGATGTTTATTAAGGGAGAAACAACACACAAAACAGACAGATGAACGCAGCAGTTGTAACTGGATGCTACTCTCTCTGGGT
The DNA here is from genome assembly GCA_030556225.1 of Cricetiscus sungorus. Classification (NCBI taxonomy): domain Eukaryota; kingdom Metazoa; phylum Chordata; class Mammalia; order Rodentia; family Cricetidae; genus Cricetiscus; species Cricetiscus sungorus. The sequence goes on from JANBXA010000031.1 coordinate 29,607,759, forward strand.
CCCGCCAGAAAGAGACCGGTCCCCGCCTCCTTCGGAGACCTAGTTCCACAAGTCACTTCCACCCCCTGGTTCAACCCCTCAATGGGTGTGGTCAGTGCCACAGAAGCAGACACAGTGAATATCCCACTACACTAAGGGGAGAGATTTGACAGAAAACTCCAATTTAGACTCTCCACATGACATCTGGATGTGAGTGTCTGCATTTGTTCCCATCTGCTGGCAGAGGGAGCCTCCCTGGTGATGACTGGATAAGGCACTGCTCTATGAGTATAGCAGAATATCATTAGGAATCATCTAATTGATGTTTTTGACCAGTTATTTTTGGTTTACCCTAGGTCTCTAAGTTATCTAGTCTCAGGTTGCTGGTTATCTAAGCAGTGTCATGTATGGATGGGTTACTTCTTATGGATTGGGCCACAAGTTACTCCCACAAGTTCTGTGCCATCACTGCGCTAGAATATTATTCAGGCAGGACCGAGTGTAGATCTAAGTTTTGTGGCTATGTGGGCATCTACAGTCCTTTCAGTAGCCTGCAGAGTACTTTCTGGAGCCAAAGAGACTAGAACATGAGAGGGAAGATTCCATGTAGGCACCAGATCAACGTCTTTATATTCAACAAATTGTGTGAGTTTTGTCCTCTGCAAAGGTGTTCCATTATCATTTTGTGGAGAGCATCTCTTTGTCTTAGTATCAAGTTGGGTTGTTTGGGTCTTTCCATTGGACACTCTTGGACAACAACTCAATTAAACAAAACCTACTCCCTCCTCTGTAAGGTTTGCCTGGCTAGAAGAGATGGCCAGTTAATACTCTGTATTCCCTATTACTAGGAATCCTCATTTTGAATCACTTTCATAGACTCCAGGAAGTATCAACTATACTAGGTTTCTATATCATCCCCTACATGTTCCCTAATTCCAGCCACCTCTTCTTAGACTCCCTTTATCAGATTAGTGCTACTCCCCACCTGTTCCCTCCCTACCTGCCCCCAGTCTACCCTTGATAGTCATTGTATTTCCCCTTCCTATAGAATCTATGTGCCTCTTACAGAACCATCCTCTTTACCTAACCTCCCTGAATTAATGGATTACAGCTATGTTATCATTTACTTAATGGCTAATATCCACTTATAAATGAATATATACAATATTATTATTTCTGTGTCTGGGTTACCTCACCCAAGATGATTTTGTTTTGTCTAATTCCATCCATTTGCTTGCAAATTTAATGATGTCATTATTTTCAATCACCAAGCAATATTCCTTCTGTGTAAATGTACCGTATTTTCTCTATCCGTTTTTCTAGTGAGGAACATCTAGGTTGTTTACCGTTTCTGGATATTATGAATAAGGCCACGATGAAAATAGTTGAATAAGTATTCTTATGGTAGAATGGAGTGCTCTTTGGGTACAAGCCCAAGAGTAGTATAGCTGAGTCTTGGGGTAGATCAATTCCCAACTTTTGGAGAAACTGCTGTATTTATTTCCATGGTGACTTTCCAAGTTTGCACTTTCACCAGCAATAGAATAGTGTTTTCCTTGCTTCACATCCTCCACAGCATGAGCTGTCATTTGTGTTTTTGATCTTAGCCATTCTGTGAGATGTAAGATGGAATTTCAAAGAGCTTCTGATTTGCATTTCCTTGATGGCTAAAGATGTTGAACATTTGCTTTTAGTGTTTCACAACCATTTGAGATTCCTCTATTCAGGATTCTGTGCTTAGATCTGTATCCCATTTTTATTACATTATTTGGAATTTTGAAATCTAGTTTTTGAGTTCTGTATACATTTAGGGTATTTGTCCTATATCAGATGTGGAATTAATATGTCTGGGTCTTCAATTTTATTCCATTGACAAATGTTTCTGTTTTTATTCCAATACCATGTGATTTTTATTACTATAGCTCTGTAGTACAACTTGGAATCAGGAATGGTGTTACCTACAACAGTTCATTTATTGTTTGGTACTGTTTTAGCTATATGGGTTTGTTTGGTTTTCCATATGAAGTTTAAAATTATCCTTTCAGGGTCTATAAAGAATTGTGTCGACAATGGTGTACTACTTAGCTATAAAAAGCAATGACATCTTAAAATTTTCAGGCAAATGTATGGAAATAGAAAAAAATCCTGAGTGAGGAAACCCAAATACAGAAAGACAAACACAGTATGTACTCACTCATATATGAATGTTAGACATAGAGCAAAGGATTACCAGCCTACAAACCACAACTCCAAAGAATCCAGGAAACAAGGAGGACCCTAAGAGAAATGTATGTGGATCCTTCCAGGAAGCAGAAAGAGATCAGATCTCGAGTAAGTTGGGAGTTGAGGATGGGGAAGGGGAAAGAGGGAGCAGGAGGAAGAACATGAGGGATCTGCAAGTTTGAGTTGTGGGGAGACACAAGGAGGGCAAGGAAAGAGATATCTTGATAGCGGAAGCCATTATGGGGTTAGCAAGTACCCTGACACTAGGGAAACTCCCAGGAATCCACAAGCATGGTCCCAGCTAAGAACCTAAGCAATAGTGGAGAGGCTACTTTAATTGTCCTTCCCCAATAATAAGACATATAATTACCTTAATTATCATCATAAAACCTTCATCCAGTAAATAACTGATCCATGCAGATGCAGAGATCCACAGCTTAGCGCTGTGCCTAACTCCTAGAGTCCAATCATGGAGAGGGAAGAATGATAATGTGAACAAATGGGTCCAGACCATGATAGGGAAAACCACAGAAACAGCTGACCTGAGCTAGTGGGAGCTCACTGACTCCAGACTGACAGCTGAGGAACCCATATAAGACCGAACTAAGCCCTCTGAATGTGGGTGACTGTTGTGTGGCTTGTTTGTGGGGTAACTAGCAGGGGAACCAGTATTTATTCCTAGTGCATGAACTGGCTTTTGGGGAAACATTCACTATAGAGAGATCTTGCTCAGCATAGATATAGGGGGGAAAGGACCTTGTTCCTGCATGAAGTGATATGATAGACTTTGTTGATTCCCCATGGAAGATTTCACTCTTTCTGAGGAGTAGCTGGCCTGAGCCATATAATAACATTTTGTCTCAAAAATACAAAATAAGAAAGATCACTGCTATAATTACTATGTTATTTGTCACTAAGTAACTTATTACACTACATTTGGAATTTCCTAAATATTCCCACAGTATGATATGAAGCTTGCAAACGTGCAGTTACTGTGCTCAAAGAACTGGCTTGGCCTCATAACTTGTCTTCAGGGAATCTCCTTGCATCAGTGAATCAGAAGACAAAAGATGGAGGTGTTGGAGGAAGAAGAACAATACTGTGGATAAAAGAGCTTGCTGCACAAATGACAAGGACCTAAGTTCAAATCCGCAGAACCCATGTAAAAGCAGGCTGCATAGCACAATCACCTGTAGTGGCATCTTGCCTGGCCAGTGCACTTGTGGTGGTGGCTACACCCTGTGGGCGTGGTTTCAGGTGCAGGCTTGACCAATTATAGAATAGAGGAGGGGCTGGCTCACATGCTCTTGGGTTTCAGAGAGCATCAGAAGCATCTTCTGAAGCATGAAAGGAGCAGCAGTTATTTACCCTTATCTGTATAAGTGCTTCCCTAATAAATACCTATTTGTCATTTATCTTGGGTCTGATTGGCTCATTTAAACCTCACCTTCAATCATCTGAAATACCAGCAATCCTATAGAGAGATGAGGGTAGAGGTAAGACAGTTTCCACAACCTCACAGGTCTGCTAGCCCAACAAGGAGACCCAGTCTCAAAAATAAGGCATGGACCAACACCCTGGGATTTCCTCTTTCAGTTACACACATGCTCTGACATGCAAATACCCACATTCACACATAAATATATACACATGTTCACACACATATACACACAAATAAACTAAATAAACTTTTATCAAGCATTACAGAAAATGGATTTTAAAATAATCTTAAACTCCTATTGTATTTCAAGTTTGAAGACATTACATATTATTTAGTGCATATAACATGAAATGTGCCAAGAAAGAGAATGTGCACATTCATGAAAAGCAAAAATGAATTAAATACTTGACCTTTCAATTAAATGTTAAAGATATTCATAACACTAATAAAACAGCAAGATACTCTTCAAAATCAGAGATAAATAAAACACATAACAGCCAAGAACAGCAGAAAAAGTACATTGCTTCAACGTGAGTAGACTACAAATTCTCATTCTTCTGAAATTTATTGAGAAGAAAAAAATATAACATTAAGAATGTTCAGCCACATAAAGTTGAAATATTTTCTTCTTCAGTTTATGGACCAATTTCTTAAATAAAATGTTAACCTCAAATGCCTTCATTGATGAATTCAACCAAATATTTAAAGAACAAACAACTGGCATTTTGAAATGGAAACTAAAAATTATCTATAAACCTTTCAGAAAGATTTTAAAGTATAACAATAATTGGGCATTTGGGGCTTGAGGTACAATAGCTGTTTAGCATGCATGGGATACTGAGTTCAATCCATAAACAGTATAATTTTTAAATTATCTGTTAAATTTGAGGTTATAATTAGTTCCACAATACCACAAACGTGTCAAAGATACAATTGACAAGTGTGCAGTAAGGTTGAAAATTTGAGTGAAATGAGACAGTTCCTAGAGGATGTGACTCCAAACGTCGAAGGCAAATGTGGATGCAGAATCAGAGCTGTTCATTATCTATTGAAGATCTTGAATCCGTAGTTACAAAATTTTCTCCTGAAAACTCTTGGCCAAAATGGTCTCAACAGTGAATTACAACAACCTTTAGGGGGGAAAAAATGAATCTGCAATTTACCAGAACAAAGATGACACTTCTCAAATTACTAACAATTTGACACAGTCTGAACACTACAAGTAGGGTAGACAGACAAGAATGTTAAATAAAATACCCCTACAAAAATTCCAAAAATGTAAAAGCAATATAAATGGGTTATTTCATACATAAGTGACCCTAAAATATATTACTAGGAAACTCTAACAATTTCAAAAAAGAAGCAGAATACAAAATTAATACACAAAATCATTAGCTTTTCTCCATAAAAAAGGGCAGACTGCCAAATAAAAAGTAGGGAAGCAATTCCATTCACAATATTCACCTAAAATATAAATATTTGCAATAATTCTAAACAAGCAAATGAAAGACTTATATAATAAAACCTTTAAGACACAAGAGAAAGAAATTGAAGAAGATATCAGAGGACAGAAAAAATTTTCAAAGCAATGTAGAGACTCAATAAAATCACCATCAAAATTCTAATACAATTATTCACAGTATTTGAAAAGAGAATTTGTAGCTTCATATGGAAATACACACAAAAACAAACAAAACAAAGAATAGCTAAAACATACTGAATAATAATAATAGTAATAGTAATAATAATAATAATAACTCTGTTGGAGATATCACCATCCCCATTTCAAGTTGTACTACAGAGCATTAGTAATAAAAACAGGCACATTAACCAATGAAACAGAATTGAAGAACTAGACCACATACATATACCTATGGGCATCTGAATTTTATAAATAAGCCTGAAATACATACTGGAACAAAAGAAAGCATCTTCAACAAATGGTGCTTGTAGATGCTTTCTTTTTTCCATTGTACAATTGTGGCTTCAATAAAATAGAAACAAAGAAAACAATACAAAGGGTAATGAAACAAAGTTCTTTTTTTTTAAAGCAAATCAACAAGGTAGACAAACACTTATCTAAACTCAACAAAAAGCAAGTATATAATATCTAAATTAATAAAATCAGAAATGAGAAGGGGGCATAACAACAGACACTGAAGAAATTGAGAAAATAATTAAGACATATTTAGAAAACCTGTACCCCACAAAATTGGAAAATTTAATAGAAACAGACAATTTCCTGAATAGTTACTACATAACAAAATTAAATCAATACCAAATAAATAATTTAAATAGACATATAACACACAAGGAAATAGAATCAGACATCAAAAGTCTCCCAAACAAAAGAAAGCCCAGGACCAGTGGGTTTCAGTGCAGACCTACCAGAATTTCAAAGATGAGCTAATACCAATACTCCTCAAGTTGTTTCACACAATAGAAACAGAAGGAACACTGGCCAAACTCATTTCACAAGGCTACAGTTACCCTGATACTCAAACCACACATAGATGCAGAGAATTACAGACCAATCTCCCTCATGAACATTGATGCAAAAATACTCAATGAAATACTGGCCAACTGAACCCAAGAACACACATGAAAAAAACAAACAAACAAACAAACCATCCACTGGGATCAAATAGAATTCATCCGAGATGCAGGGATAGGTTCATCATATGAAAATCTGTCAGTGTAATTCACCATATAAATAAACTGAAAGAAAAATAACCACATGATCATCTTATTAAATTCTTTAACAGCCTTCAACAAAACTCAACACCCATTCATGATAAAGTTCTTGAAGAGATCAGGGATACAAGAAGGAATATACCTAAAAATAATAAAGGTAATATACAGCAAGCCAACTGCCAACATCAAACAAAATGGAAAGAAACTCAAAGCAATACCACTGAAATCAGAAACAACACAAGGCTGTCCCCTCTCTCACTATCTATTCATTGCTAGAGCAATTAAGCAACCAAAGGAGCTCAAGGGGATACCAACTGTAAAGGAAGAAGTCAAACTGTCACTATTTGCAGATGACATGAGAGAATACATAAGTGACCCCAAAAGTCTATCAGACAACTCCTACAGCTGATAAAGACCTTCTGTAATGTGGCTGGATATAAGATTAACTGAAAAAAAAAACTCAGTAGCCCTCCTCTATACAAACAATAAATGGGTCAAGAAAGAAATCAGAGAAAGATCACCCTTTACAATATGTGCAAATAACATAAAATATCTTAGGATAACTCTAACAAAAGAAGTGAAGGGCCTATGTGAAAAGAACTTTAAGTGTTTGAATAAAGAAATTAAAGAAGATATCAGAAAATAGAAATATTTTCCATGTTATTAAACAGAGAGGACCAACATAGTAAAATTGGCAATCTTACCAAAAGCAACCTATAGATTCAGAATGCAATGCTCATCATAATCCCAGCTCAATTCCTCACAAAACTCAAAAAAATCTTAACTTCATGTGGAAAAACAAAAAATCCAGTATAGTAAAACCAATTCTGTACAAAAAAGGAACTTCCCTAGGCACCAACACCCCTGACTTCAAGCTCTACTATAGATCTATAGTAATAAAAACAGCTTGGTATTGGCATAAAAGCAAACACATGGATCAGTAGAATTGAATTAAAGAATTGTGTGGAATTAATCCACACAATTATGAACACCTGATTTTCGACAAAGAATTCAGTCAGCCTTATATAGAAAGTAATGAAGAATAATAATGCTTCATTACATAACATCTATATGATAACCCAAGATATTATCATGTTAAATAGATAAAGATCCAATCCAATATACTACTTCTAAGGAAAATGGTTTATAAATGAAATTATACAAAAAATCACATTTTTTGTGAAATGACATGAAAAAGAAAGTAGAAAATTATTATGGAATTGAATAGTATGTTTCCAAGACAGCCAAAAAAATATTATTTGTTAATAAGTAAAAGATTAACAACCTAAGAATGAAGTAGAAATTCTCAAAAGACTTGGCAAAACTTTACACATTGTTCAGAACTGTTGATACTTCAACTCATTTTGTTATAAATGCACATTTTCATGCTGCACTGTAATATTTTCATGTGCATCTTGGCCAGAATGCCCCTATGCAGCTCATTCCTTGCTTTTGATCTTATTGTAGAACACTTTTTAGAGGAAAACCAGATGCACAGACCTAAACATGAATTATTCATATGCTACAACTTTAGTTGACCTGACCTGACTCTCAGTGATTCTTCATTTCAACCTTCATTGATTTTATGGGGAAAACTGAGGCCACATAGACTCTGCTCCTCGCGTCCAGGAATCAATGTCCCTATCTTTATATAACATCCAGAATCAGAGAAAGAATAGAATTACTATGATAAGTCTAGGCTTTCAGAACTAATGGGAACTTTGGAGGTCATTTGAGTCTAAACAGTTTGCTGCAGTTGAAACAAAGCTGGAAGCACCAGAGGCATCTGTCCCCCCATCTTTCTAATTCATCCTTTGCCAGTTAGTTCTCTCTTTCCCAGTTTTTATACAATGCTGCTTCATCAACCATCCCTCCCCTTTTAACGCATCTAATGTACTCCTTTGAACTGGCAATACTGGACCACTCCATTTGCCATTGTATCAATCAGATATGCATCAAATATTAGCAAGATAAGATCTTAATGGAAAACGGAAGTTGCTTTGAAACATAAAAGCTCAGTACAGGGAATGGACGCTTTTTTTGGAGTTGATGTCCAGTGCGATCCTATAGATTCCCAAACTTAATAAGATGCTGCAATTGCTCTTAGTTGCATTATAGTACTTGACAGTAATGCCACAAACATGAGATGCACACCATACTGAAATCAAACCGGTAAGGATTTTAAAGCTTCATCTCTAAGAGCAAGCTTTTAAAGTTCTGGAAGGTCCTAAGCAGTCTACCAGAGGAGAAAAGTAATGATCAATTAGATCTAGCTATGAACCTTTTGAGGTACAGTAATGACTGACTGGGCAATATACACCTGCTTGTACAATACCGACACAAAAACCATGGGAGTTTTATCACCTCGCAATTGGATTTAAGCATCACTCCATAAGATGAAACCCGTACTTGACACCTGTATCAGTTCAGGAAAATATGGTTATATGGGTCATATGTCTTCGGGAAACCCCACTGTCATTCTGCTAACTGGATATAGTATTAAACCAACTCCTGATGATTTATCACTGTACCCATAGATCGAAGAGTCACTTAACCCTCATCTGAGAAGTTTCTATTTGCAGTTGATGGTGGGTTAGCAGTACAGTTATGCATGCCTGGCCGTAGGGCACAGGATAACAGACTTCCAGATGTCTAACTGTAAGGGAACATTTGCATTCCTTCACACTCTGAAAGCTCAGGGATTGTTACAGAATAAGGGAAGAAAGAATAAAGAGCCAGAGGTGGTGGGGCATGACAAGGAAACTGTCTTCTGGACACAACACGGCAGCTGAACATAGGAAGTCACAGAAATTAGGACACATTAAAAAAAAAAACCATCTCAAACTAATTCCCAGCATGGAGGGGGGTTGGGCACACGATCTCACTCATAGCCATGGAGTCACGACAACTGTGACCTGCTGAGGAAGGGATAGACAGTTTATCAAGAGTATAAGTTGACCATGCTCCAGTGGGAGATCATGCACCCATGAATATTTGGGCAGCACAAATTGGTCTTGAAGGATTAAAAAAAAAAAGGATACAAAGTAGAGTAGGGAGGGAAGTGAGATAGATATGGTGATAGCTGGGAGATTAATATGATTAAAATACATCATATAAAATTCTCAAAGATCTAATAATGATTTTATCAGAAAATACATAAGGTTGTAAAGGTTTTCTCACATTACTTAAAATATGAAATTAGAGGGATTACAATTCAATAATTATAAGGCTGGCTTACCAGCAACTATTTATTCTTTTTCTGGCCATCAAAAGAGAATGGGTGGTTTAAGCTTGAGCATCACGACTGTTTAATGCCAAAAGAAAGGGTATAAAGCCATAGTTGTATCTGTTACCTGGATGATTTCTCAGAAAGCCCCACTACTCCTTGTTACCTCTTACAGAATGGAAATCTTCAATGGGACTCACACAGATGCAAGGAAGTCAGGGACTGAAGTGAGTTTTGTTCATCGGATTCACATTTAATGGCATTCTTACCCTTGGCAAGATTGGGTTTTGTCCGTGGGAATAAAACAAGAGCGTTTGATGGGTCTGCAACCAACAGTAGGGGTGTCCCATACCTTGTTATTCGTGTGTCTCCGGAGTCTGCCCCAGTGTCTGATGCTCAGTAAATATCTATGGAATACTAAATGGCATTCCTAACTAAGTACCAGATGTGCATTGTGGATGCACTTTAGTAGACAGCAAGACATTCAATACCATACTTCTGTCTAGAATCAGAGAAAACACTGCATAAATTGCTCTCTACATCTATTTCAAATAACTTAGTTTGAAACATAAGTGATTGGATTGGTCTATAGATTATTTGTTTAAAATATTTTGACGAGATATTTAATGGGGGAGAATTGATGGCATCTAAGAAACACTAGTAACAGGCCAACAGCTTTATATCTAATACAGTGCCTTTGGGTGTTATTTGGGGCTGATGAGTCATTGGGAACAGGCTGGTAGGACACTGCTCCTAACAGTCTATGAAAGTATTTTTGTGGACAAAATATGCACGTAAAGGAAAATATCGTCCTGTGAAGTCAAAAACTCTCTGGCTGTAGTCTGCTCATTAGAGCAATTATGAGCATTTACTAACCAGTGACTACGATGAAAAATCAAACTGTTGCTGTGCATCAAAGGGTCTTTTCATTTTATTAAACCAAGCAATCCTGTTCTGATTCACTGTGTATTTGGTCAATGCATATTGGGAGTAAATGCCATCTTCCTTTCTGACACAGTTAGTGTTGCCAGTTGTGTCTCACTGTCAAGAAAACCCCTAAACCATTTTAAATGCAATATTCTGTAGGTCTTTGAAAGGTTTGGCGAATACTTACCCACCTCAAGTACATCTCTGTATATCTAGAAATCCTAACTAAAAGTTTTGACTATTATAGGTAACTATAATTTGTATTTAATTATACATTACATTTTTAAATGAGTTTATATAACACAATACTTAAATGAGAGGAGAAATATGCTTATCATAAAATTGACCTTAAATTTATATTTATATTATTTAAATAATAATTTAAATTTATATAATAAATGAAATCCATTCCAAAACAAAGCATTCATTTCTATACCATAATCCCCATATTACCTTTAAAAAGAGATTGGTTGTGATCATTAACCATTTATAACCAACCCCATTTAAATGAAAACAAACATTTATGGACAATCTTTGGGAATTTTGGTGTCATTCTTTCAAAACAGCTTCCTGCTGGTTGGGGAATCTTGGTGGCAATAATGTTTTCTCCTGGTGATATCTCTAACTCAAGTATATATCTCACACACCTTGTGAGTCAGGTCTGTACTGAGTTGGGAAGAGCAATGAAGTTTCTAACCACTTTAACACTGGCAGAGTTGTCAGTAATCATGCATGAATTGATTAAAAGTAAAAATACATATGATCAGGACTTCACAATTTTTGGCCACAGAAATCCTGTTTGTGGAGGTTCAAATATTGCCATATGATGTAACCTTACAAATGTATCCAGGCCGGTGAGATGGCTCAATGGGTTAAGGCACACACAGCCAATCCATATGGCCTGATTTTGATCCCTGAGACCCACCTGATGGAAGGGGAGAAGTAATCCACAGCTGTCCTCTGAATTCTACATGCATGTTATTGTCTGTGTGTATCCACACACATTATACAGTTCTAGTACATGTGTTTTCACATGGGTAACTCGGTTAAATGATCTCCACTGGCTTTGTTCATTAGACAAAGGAAAGAAACATGGGTATGGCAGAGCATTTAGGTGGCTAAATCAGAAGGATTCCAGGTGAAGATTAGGATAGTGATGGATGTAGTGAGAACCCTACTCAGAAAAAGCAAATGGCACAGGGGTAGGAGAGAGGAGGAACCCAAAATCACCAAAAAGCACATGGAGCAAGTCCATCAAGATTTACACTTTGTAGAATATACTGGTGATGATCAGTTTTCCATTCAATATGCATAAGGGGAAAAACTGGTTTGTTTTCTCAAGTGAAATACATCTTAGTGACTTGGCAGTGCCCTTTAAGATAAAATATGATCCTTTCCCTAGAAACACATGAATAGCCTGAATAGCCTTCCTTAACATCGGAGATGAATGCACACACCTCAGCCTTCTTTTTCTTTTTCCCTCCTGAAAGAAAAGCACTTCTCTTCTTTCCTAGGTAAATACTTATGGATGTTGAAATAAACATAAAAATACATATTCATATACCTGAGAGATTCCTAGAGGGTTTTTCTTTTCTGCCTGCTCCTTAATTCTGTCATTTCTTTAAGCTTTCCATCTTTCGATATTATCATTTGCTAAAGAAGATGCTTTTGGTTTTTTATGACAGCAATATGTAAACACATTTGACAACATATGAATTTGCACATATATAAACACACCCTTTATCTGGTTTCACAGTGAGAATCAAGCATTCACTCTCACGGAAAGTACAATATAAGTAGTTAAGGCAACTAGTAAACCATTTATGGATTAAGCAATCATATAATAAGGTTATTCATAACTCAATTTTATAAAATATATGCTCAAGAGACAAACAAGGTGGAGTTCACAACCCATGGGTCTGTTGTGGTTCTCAATATGCACTGATACAACCTCTCTCATAAGCACATATAGGAGCAAAAACATTATTTTCTAGTGTAATAGACAGTTACTATTCTAGTGACACAGTTACTACACTGAACCAAGTGAGTGAGGCTCTTACCAGTGAATTATTAAGGATACATATTTTAAACAGTTGGTACAGATCTCAATGACTATGTTTTTCCACATATTTGGCTTCTTGCTGCTCTGAGCAAAGAGTGTGTAGTAGAAACCAATCAAGAATGACGGTATGTACCTGTAGTTCATGCGTTCAGGAGGTCAAGACAGGATTGCCTTGAGTTCAAGGCCAACCTGAGCAAACTGTTCAAGTTAGCCTGACCAAACAGACTCTGTTCCAAACATAATTTAAAAATGATATGAAGCAAGTAGTACCTCAGGAATTCCCTGTTGGCTAAGTTCATCCTTTTGTGGTCCATAGAACTCAGAACACCACAGTCCCTGCTTCAGCATGAACATGAGAAAGAGTTTTGTTCTTGCTGTTTCTGCTGCTCCTGTTGTTGCTGTCGATTTAAACAGAAGGACTCTAGAATGAGAACCCATGAAGATTCCTGTGTCTGTATATTAAGAAGATAGTCAGCACAAAAGGATTACAGACATTTCCTCAACCCAGAAGCATTTATTTCTTAGACTAATTTGTGAATATCAAGGTACAAATAAGTGAACTAAAGGTTCCAGGCTTCTGAATCTTCTTAAGATATAATAGATAGATAGATAGATAGATAGATAGATAGATAGATAGATAGATAGATAGATAGATAAGACGTGAGTATGACATATCAGGTGATGCCCTTTTTCCTACCAGGTAGTTCTGGATGACACCTATTTGTAAAGGAAGATCTTCATGAGAGAACACGACCTCCTATGCAAATAATCGTAATCATCTGTACCTTTAAAACCAGAAAGCTCTTCATTATATTCAACTTGAAATATTTGATGTTTCTATTCTGAGAAAACCAAGAAAATGTGTCTTCATGATTTCTTCATGCATTTTTTTGATAGGGATGCATTATTTGCTGTATACCCTAAGCTATCCTTGAATTTCCAATCTCCTACCTCTCACAATGTTGTGGTTTGAATGAGAACGACCTCCTTAGGTTGATAGATTTGAACGTTGGGTCACCAGGGAGTGGCACTATTTGCTAATATTAGAAGGAGTGGCCTCGTTGGAGGAAAGTGTCACTGGAAGTGGTCTTTGATGCGTCAAAGCCCATACCAGGCCCAGTGGCTTGCCTTCCTGCTGAGTGGGATTCAGATGTAGAATTCTGGCTGTTTCTCCAGCACCACATCTACCTGCATGGTTCCATGCTCCCTGCCATGATGAAAAAGGACAAAGCCTCTGAAACTGTAAGCCAGCCCAAGCTAAATGTTTCTTCTACAAGAGTTGCTAGGGTCATTGTATTTTCACAGTGATAGAACTCTGACTAAGATGCATGTCATGCGCAGAATTCCTATTTTGTTTCAGATTGTCACTGGCCATTTCTACACTACAAGTATAATCCTTCATGCCCTCCAAAATCTAAGTAGTATTTTTTTCTCAACTTAGTGTATAATGTGTATGGCCCATGATGCTTTCTCTTATTTCTCTGTATGATCACTCAATATGTCTAGAAAGTGCTTGTTGCTTACAAAGAAGCAGAATCCTTTTAAGGCAGTTTCCTCTTACATTTCAAATAGCTCCCAAGAAAATAACTGAATGTTATGTTGCTTGATTCCTGCTTTTTACATTCTATTTATCTTCAAAATCCAAAGGACATTCACTCTCAAAGTACCTAGGTATAGCCACAATATGCCTCTTACTTTCTTTCCATGCTATTTAGTCAGCTCTTGCCATCTCAAAATCCTGTTTCTTTGACATTCTCCTCAGTTGTAACAATATTTTGTGTCATAAGTACATAGTCATAGGGTCTGTATACCCTCTCTTTTAGTTACTACATATCTCAGCTCCAAGGCTTTGCTGAGATTCCATCCCCTATGAAACCTCAATCTGAACATCAGTCTCTTTGATCAAGTGTTTATGTTTCCAGACACCCACATCACTCTGCTGCTCTTCCCTTCCAATACTGCTGGGATTGTATACCCAGTGGCCCATCAGCATGCTCAGAGCCCTTGCAAACTCTCTCAACATGCTCAAACGCCCTATAGACATTAAACTTCTGTTTATATTTTCTTTACTCTTGTCACTTGACTATAAATTAAATAACACAGTAGTTTCCTGGGGGATTCAAAATAATAAAACCAGAAAATTGATTAAGAGATAAAGGAAATGGATTACCATATTTTATTTTAAATTCAGAACCATTGAGACTTGTTGGGAATTCCTTTACTTGAATATTCCATATTATTAAGTTTCCAACAAATTTAGAATAATATATATTAGATCATAAAGTATGCTTCAAATAAGATAGTTATTTTACCCTAAGACAATTAAACTATAAATTATAAAAACAAAGTACATACAACTTAAGTTTGGCCATGTGAAAAATATACTTCTAGAGTGTGACAAGATGGCTTAATAGATAAAGACAAAAGCCATCACATCAAGATATATATATATATATATATATATATATATATATATATATCTTGAATAATAGAAATATAAATTTTAAAGACAATTAAAAAATAATTCTAAATATCATGATTTTTATTACTAAGAACTCAATGAAAATGGCACTGACAAGGAATTTTGTAGCTTCATTGCTTATATTTTACCATCAGTAAACTTCCAACTTAATTAGTTAAACATTACTTTTAAACTCATTAAATTTAGAAAAAGACACTCAAATATAGTAGATAAGAAAAAATAATGAAAATGAATGCAGATATTAAAATTAGACAAAATAGAAATTCAGGTGAGAAACAAGTAATATCAAACTCAGTTCTTTTTAACAACTAATGGCAGACCTTATTCAAGCTTTCAAAAAACAAAAACCAAAAATATAGGTAGTAAATAAATTCCATACTTAAAGGAAAATAAAACCACAGATGCAGTATAAGTCACAAACAAGAAAAGGGTTCCAACTCTAAGATGAGGTAGACAGCTCAGGGCTCATTCTCATCTCTGGTTGTAACTATAACTCACAAACTAGGGAATGTGATTCTAATCAAGTGAATCTGGAAGCAGCTGTGTTACATATGAGCAGTTTTCTCGCCATCCTGGCCCCACAGCTGTGCCAGCCCCAAGTAACACATACTCTGTATTAGATATAAAGCTGTTGGCCTATTACTAGAGTTTCCTGTTGGCTAGCTCTGTCTTAAATGTTAACCCATTTCTGTCAATCTAACTGTTTCCACATGGTTTTTTCTTACCAAAGAGCAGGTCTGTATCTTCTTCTCAAGTCTCTACACCAGAATTCTCCTTGTCACCTAGTCCGGCCTATCTTGCTTTCCTATTTGCAAACAGTGCTTTATTCATTAACCAATAAGAGAAACATATTTACAGAATGACATCTCCCATCACAGCTGAGTTTTCTGGGGATTAGTCGTGCATGGTCCCCCCCCCAAGAATAAGACAGAGTCATTGAGTAGCTGCATTAGTAACAAATGAGGCAGACCACTACAGAGGGTAACGCCAGTTACAAAAGGAAACTGTAATTATAATAGTATAACTCACTAAGAATTATAACAGCAATTATAAATTTGTGTATCTAACCAAAGAACTCCAAATTAAAAGAAGGATAAAGAAGAAAGAATTTGAAAGAGACTGGGTCATTTCAGAACCATGGCAAAATAATTACTGCTCTCTCAGTAATCAACAGGGAACCTCCATCAAAGATCAGCGGAGATGAAAAGATCTTAACTATTTCCATCTAACTGGCATTTACTAGAGGTTGTGTGAAAATCCTGCATGTATAGTCTTTCCTGGTACCCACAGTATATTTGCTGAAAGCAGAGAAAAAGAAATTTCTAAAAGAACTTTGACCTCAAGGAGTTTTAAGTCATTAAGTCTGTCAAGCATTCAAAGAAGTTTAAAACAAACATTTTTAAGTTTAAGCAAGATGAGGGGTTGAGGTGGCTCTGTGGATAAGGAGAGCACTTGCTGTACAAGTAGAGGACTGGCATTTGGAACACATGCAAATGGCAGGCAAGTGTGGAGACCTATAATCCTATCACTCTGGTTGCAGAAGCAAGATCCCCAGGAGAGCTGAATAGCTAGATAGAATTGGATCCTATAAGAAACCTTGCTTCAGAAAACAAAACAGAGACCCAGGAAGACATTTTACATCAACTTCAAGTCCACACACACACACACACACACACACACACACACACACACACGTAAATATCATGCAATGCCATGCCCACACCAAACATATAAAAAGAGGAAATAATAGCCTTAATACCAAACCCTGTCAAATAAATTACAAAGCAATAGATACAAGTATTCCTCATAAGTATAGGTACAAAAGGTCCTTTTAGATGCTGTAAATTAAATCCAATATTCTATCCAATGAATACTAAATTATTAGTGGTTTGAAATTATCAGGGAATGTATAAGTCGATAGCACATTCATAAAATGAGAGTGTGAGAGTGTGAGTCATTACAATAAGGGAATAAAGAAAGAGGCAAATGTATATAAATATTTCAAAAGATGCAGAAATAGCATTTGTAGTGGGATATTCACTGTGTCTGCTTCTGTGGCACTGACCACACCCATTGAGGGGTGGAGCCAGGGGCAGAAGTGACCTGTGGAGCTTGGTCTCGGCAGGAGGCGGAGAACGCCGGACGCGGAGAGAGGAGCATCCAGTTTTAACTGCTGTGTTCATCTGTCTGTGTTGTGAGTTATTTCTCCCTTAATAAACATCTATTCGGCCTATTTGTTTATCCTGACCCTTATTAAACCTCAATATCTGGTGTCAGAAGCAGGATCAGGATTTTCACGGCACCTGGGTTTTACCCAGGCACCGCAGCAACCCTTCCCCCACCTTTCCCGAACGGGCAGGTCTCTTGCCTAATCAGGCAGATACACCCTACCCTAGAACTCCTTTTATCTCCATCTTGGCCCTGAGATCACTGCTCATCTTCTGCCCATTCCCTCAGATTGCATTCTCACAGAGCCCTGTGGCATTAGCCGTGCCTTTTGTGTTGCTGCACTAGGCCCTGACTCTGCCTACTCTGTTTGTGTGCTTGCTGGCTCTGGCTCTGGCTTTGGCTCTGGTGGCGGCAGCTGGGTTGGCAGAAAATATACATGCTGCAGTTGCAGGCAGCTCATGTTATCCCTGTGGTCTCAACAATTTGTACAAGGCTCGTTTCACTCCTTTGTTTAACAAAATTTTGCTTGCCTTAGTTTGTTAAAAGCTATTCTACAGGGACCGGGATCAGAAGGATCCTCTACTGCCGGAAGCTATTTGGCAGTACACTTTTGGACACTTGTAGGTGGTGCAATTCCAGGTAGAACCGGAATCAGAAGGCTCCTCTGCTGCCGGACGTTTTTTACTGCTACACCTCCAAGTGTAACTACAGCAAGTTGAGATCTACAACTAAAAGCATCAAAGCTCCAAGACAGTGGAATTACACCTAAGGTAATTGTAACATCTTTTGCAACTTAAGCTAATATAATATTTGAGCTCAATTGTTCCATAGCTATGGCAGATAATTTTACAATGCAGGACTTTAGGAATTTTTTTACTTCATATATAGAAGGAATCTTAGCAGAAGAAAATTATGACTGGATCAATATATACACCTTTTTCATAATAGTAATGGGTTTTATCATTAATATGATATTCTTAAAGAAATGGTTTGAGATTAGCGCAAACAATAAGGAACTTGTACAAACCATAGGAGACTTAGTAACAAGGATTCAAAACATTGAAAATGACAGAATGCAAAACATAAAATGTTTAGGAAAAAAGGTTCAGAATATTGAAGATGGCAACAGAGAGCTGACAGGTAGAATACAGAACGTGGAACATAAAAATGACCAAATAGAAAACAAAATTTTTTCCATGTCTGATGTTGCCTCAACAACCAAAACAGAAACAATGCAATGCATTAACACGCTAGCAGAAACATCTCATTCCTGGTTGGATGAAGCTACTAATAAGGTTAAAAATTGGAACATCAGATGGAAAGAGTAGTAGATAGAATCTCTTCCATGTCTGAGGATAATGGCGAGCTAGCAGATAGAACATTGTTTCTGGAAGGCAGTTTACATGCCATTCAGATAATATCTAAGGATGAGAATATCAAAAACGTGGAATCATTTGTAGTTGGAGAAAGTAAGAAACTGACCGATGCAATGAAGGCTCTAGAAAGGGATATGCTTCAAGAAGTTCAGACACTCAAAGAGACTTCAGGCTTTAGAAGACCTTCAATCTGATACATCAGAAGAAGAGCTCCAGGTAACAGGGCATGAAAAAAACTTAAAATTTTCCACACCATTTAGGGTCAGGGGAGCTTTCCCTGTATCTATTAATGAAAAATCAGCAATGAAAAAACACCCAAAAAGTGGTATTGCTTAACAGTGGGAACCAATATGTATGAAAGATTTAAAAAGTATAAAGGAAGCAGTAGTCTCTTATGGCATGCACTCACATATGTGAAGCAATTAATAGAATCATGGGCAAGGAATAACAAGGTAACCCCTAAGGATTGGGATCAATTAATATCAGCTGTCCTTGAAAACTCTTCTCAATTAGAATGGAGGGCTTTATGGAGAGAGGAAGCAAAGGCTCTTGAACTTCAGGGCCTAAAGAAAGGTTATGAAGCTCCCAAAGATAAAATTCTTGGTGAGGGTATTAATTCTGACCCAGAAACCCAAGGTGCCTATGATGAACATATCTTGTCTCTATGTAGTACGGCAGCTCTGAATGTTTGGGATAAGGTTTGGGAACTAGGGGAGAGGATAGAATCTTATACCAAAATAAGGCAAGGACCAAGAGAATGCTTCAGTGTGTTTCTAGAAAGGTTGTCTAGAGCAGTACAATTAGAGGTAGCTGACATAGATTCTATGCGAATACTCATAGAATCATTAGCCTATGAGAATGCAAATCCTCAATGCAAACAAGTGCTTTGGCCTTTAAAAATTCAATCAGCACCTTTGGATGAATGGGTCCTATATACAGCCAACATTAAGTATAATAGCAATAACACTGAAGCATGGGTAGGAGAAGCTATATCTAAAGGTTTGAGAAGTCATCAAGACAACAGAAGATGTAACTATGGTGACATAGAAGCTTGGATAGGAGAAGCCATCTCCAAAGGTTTAAAGAGATATTAACATATCAGATGTTATAACTGTGGTAAGATAGGACATCTAAAAAGAAATTGTAGGCAAAGCATCGCTAGAAATAATACTCCCAAGAATGAATCAAACAGAAGGCCTCAGCCTCCTGGGTTATGTAGAAGGTGTGGCAAAGGCAGACACTGGACAAATGAGTGTAGATCGACTAGAGACAAGCAAGGAAACCCTTTACCACCGGGAAACTCCTTCGGGGGACTCTCCCCATGTCAAACGTGGTCCAAACATTCCCAGTCACAGTGGAGGAGAATCTCCCACAGGACAATTAGAAAATCCTTGGCCTATTGTAAAAACTCATACCGCTCTGGATGACAAACTAGTGACAGAAGTTGAATCAGACATAACAGAAGGAAATAAAAAACATATATTTTGGCAGACCTCTATAAACAGTCAAAGGCCTAGATTGATAGTTAAAATGAATAACAGACTGTTTGAAGGCCTACAGGACACAGGGGCGGACGTAACTATCATAACTAACAAATCCTGGCCTCGAAATTGGCCCCTGCAAGAGGTTAATGTTCAATTCTTACGGATTGGAACCCTATCTCGGGTAAAACAAAGCACAAGATGGGTTGAATGTGTAAGACCAGAAGGACAGCGAGGAAGGTTAAGACCATATGTGGCTGATGTAGTGATAAATTTATGGGGTTGTGATCTATTACAGCAATGGTATACACAGATTAACATTTGTGCAGTATTAGATAAGAACCATAAATGACCTCATGATTGTGAAAAAAATGCTACAAAGTACTATACAAGATAGACACCAATATCTAGGCTGTACAAACACAGAATGCCAGTGCTGAACAAACAAAGGAACCAAAAGTCCTACCCTTAAAATGGTTAACAGAGGAACCTGTCTGGGTAAGGCAATGGCCTATGAGTTCGGAGAAGTTAGAAGCTTTAGAAAACCTGGTTCAGGAACAGCTAAATGCTGGGCATATCGAGAAATCAACCAGCCCTTGGAATTCTCCTGTATTTGTTATCAAAAAGAAATCTGGTAAATGGAGAATGCTTACAGACCTGAGAGCCATTAATAAAGTTATCCAGCCAATGGGCTCTTTACAGCCTGGAATGCCATTGCCTTCTTTGATACCTAAAGAATATCCTATTATAGTTATTGATTTAGAGGATTGCTTCTTCACTATACCTTTACAAGAACAAGATAAAAAGAAATTTGCCTTCACAGTACCTAATTACAATAATTATCAACCAGTGAAGACATATCAATGGAAGGTTTTGCCACATGGAATGCTAAATAGCTCCACCCTGTACCAATATTTTGTACAAAAACAACTGGAAATAATTAGTAAACAGTTTCCACAATCCATAATCTATCATTACATGGATGATATATTGTTAGCTGACTCTAAAGCAGAAATATTAGAAAAAATGTTTGAGAAAGTAAAGGAAGTTTTACCTCGCTGGGGATTACAAATTGCACCTGAAAAAAATACAAAAAGGAGAGTCTATCAACTACTTAGGATATAAAATAGGTCTACAGAAAATTAGACCTCAAAAAGTACAGATCAGGAGAGATCGCTACCAGACTCTTAATGATCTTCAAAAATTACTAGGAGAGATTCCTCAACTGCAAACCATTATTGGAGTAGAAGGGCATGATTTGGAAAACTTGAAAATGGCCCTAAAAGGGGACAAGGATTTGAATAGTCCACGAATACTATCAGCTGAAGTGGAAAAGGAATTAGAATGGGTAGAAAAGAGGATATTAGAAGCATATGTGGACCATGTGGATCCAAATCTAGACTGTATTCTGTCTATATTACCATCTAGAGAATATCCTTCAGGGACTTTGATGCAGAGAAAGACACCATATTAGAATGGATATTCTTACCACATAAACAGAATAAAAAACTAAAAACATATATAGAAAAGATCTCTGACTTGATTTTAAAAGGTAAATTAAGACTTTGTCAACTAACAGGAAGGGATCCAGCAGAAATTATAGTACCTTTAACTAATGAGGAAATTTCCTCCTTATGGAAAAATAATGAATATTGGCAGAGAGCATGCAGTAAATTTTTTGGGAATAATTAGCAACAATTATACTAAAAGTGAAAGAGTCAAATTCATAAAGAAGACGATTTGGATCCTTCCACACATTGTAAGACAAACACCTATCTCTGGAGTTCCTACATTCTACACTGATGCAAACAAATCTGGTAAGGCAGGATATAAATCAGGAGAAATAAGCAAAGTAGTTCAAAGCCCTTACAATTCTGTACAAAAGGCAGAATTGTATGCCATTCTCGTGGTACTTATGGATTTTACAAAACCCCTCAATATAGTTACTGACTCTCAATATGCAGAGAGAGTAGTCTTACACATCGAGACTGCAGAATTTATTCCTGATGATACAGAATTAACTTCATTGTTTATACAGTTACAAGTTACTATCAGAAAGAGGATTCATCCTATATATATAGCACACATCAGATCCCATACGGGTCTGCCAGGTCCTCTAGCACAAGGCAATGATGAAATTGATCGATTATTGATAGGAAGTGTGCTAGAAGCCTCAGAGTTTCATAAGAAACACCATGTGAACAGCAAAGGATTGAAAAAGGATTTTTCTATCACTTGGCAACAAGCCAAGGAAATAGTAAGGGAATGTCCTACTTGCTCATTCTATAACCAAACTCCTTTACCACCAGGCAGTAACCCTAAAGGTATAAATAAAAATGAAATATGGCAAATGGATGTGTTTTATTTTGCAGAATTTGGAAAAATAAAATACGTACATCACACTATAGATACATTTTCAGGGTTTCAATGGGCTACTGCTCTGAGCTCTGAAAAGGCTGATTCTGTTATTACACACCTATTAGAGATAATGGCCATTATGGGCATACCTGCACAAAAAAAAAAAAAACTGACAATGCTCCGGCATATATTTCCAGCAAATTGAAACAGTTTTTTTGAGTATTATAACATAAAACACATAACTGGTATGCCACACAATCCTACAGGATAAGCAGTAGTTGAGGGATCTAATCGTACTTTAAAAGAAATGCTCCATAAACAGGCAGGAGGAACCAAGACACCCAAACACAGATTACATAATGCTTTATCAACATTAAACTTTCTTAATGCTGATGAAAAAGGAAAAACAGCTGCAGAAAGACACTGGACAATAGAAAAACTTCTGAACTAAATCAGCTGGTGTACTTCAAGGATGTATTGACCTCAGAATGGAAACCAGGATATGTGTTACATTGGGGTAGGGGTTTTGCATTTGTATCTACAGGAGAAGAAAAGCTATGGATACCATCTAAGTTAATCAAGATCCGAGTTGAACAAGAGTAACATTTTAATGAAGAGAAATGACAAGTCATCCAATAAATAAGGTCCCATGAGATGTGCGCAGACTTCTCAAAGGTAGGGGAAGTGTTCTGTTCTTGTCCTTACAGGAAAACAGAGAACACCTATCTTCAAACAGCTAAGAGACAATGAACATGTAGGTACCTACAGAAGAGAAGACAGCTCTCCAGAAAGAATCACTTAATGAAGAGGAATCATATTTATGGTAAAAATATTTAAGTCTAGTAAACTGTTTCTATACTGAAATCTATTTCTCTTTACTCTCTATATTTTTGTAGTCCCGATTCATGTAAACCAGTGCTGGCTTTGGAGTTGGATTTGGCTTTCCTTCTCTAAATTCAAGCATGTTGTTAAGATTAAATTGTCAGTTTCTGCCTTATATCAAGAAGCCAATTGGTGTAAGGCAGAAAAAAACAAAATCTAAGGACTCATTCACTTATTCGCAATTTTCTCTCTGAAATCCTAATTTTCTCATTTACATTTTAATGCTTATTGTTGCCTTTCCCTAATGCATACCGTAAAAATTAAAAATTTTACCTTGATATTGATATTTAGGTTTTACAAGGACTATAACAGTTCTCAACAGCAATCTTTGAACACTCTGGAAAGAAGATGGGGCCCCAATTGGGCAATTCCATTTGACTCAACCTGATGCATCTGGACTACAAACTTCACCCTAAACTGGTTTGAGACTGCTTTTCTCGAGACAACTCATGTCTAGCTAGCTGTATTGGTGCACCTTCTCATTACAACCTGGCCAGAATTTCAAGTAGAATTCCAGTCAAGCATTTTCTGCCACACAATGACTACCTACATATGTTACAGCCCGTTCTGTTGAGAAATTTGGTTGCTTAAAATTTTCTTCCACCAGGATCCCATGGAGAAATCATCATCCCATTTCAGCAGGAAGTAATCTTAAAATAACAATGCCCCCTTTCCCCACTCTTGTATTTTAGGGATAATATTCACCTTCATAGGGTTGGTCTTAGTTACTTGGGGTTGGGTTTGGAAGGTGATACTTAGACTTGGTTATCTCTTTTAGACAGGAATAGAGTATGGTTGGGAAAGGTATGGTTCAGAATGGATATAGGTAGATTAGCCTATTTTCTTGTGAATTATTTAGTAAGAGTGAGACATTAGTATTACAGCTTACATTGTTATATATTATTATTTGTGGTAACCCATGTAAAATTAAGTTTATTCCCTTCCTGGAAGACTTGTATCTTATATTTGTTATGTTGTGTGAAATCTTTCCATTTATGATGTTTTATGCACATTATACTTGCCATATTCTATGTATGTATACTTTTGCTTGTGTTCAAGACATTTTGTATTTGATACAATTTGGGATATTTGTCTTGCTGCCCTTTAGAGCTCTACCTCTTGTTTAGACATTTTTACTCTACCTCTACTTTAGAAATTTACACACACACACACACACACACACACACACACATATATATATATATACATATACATATATATATATATATATATATAGAGAGAGAGAGAGTTATATTGTTAGGTATTCATATATATATATATATATATAGTCATATTGTTAGGTATTTATCCTTGCTTTACTCAAGGATGTTTTATTCAGGTTTGTTAGCTAAGTTCCTGAGTATTACAGATTATCCTCACCCATGTTTCCTTTGCCTATGAGATTAGTCAGACATAGATGCTTAATCTTCAATCACTTCATAGACCTGCAGAACATGGCATTTAAATGTTTCTATATTAGTACTCTGTTGACATGAGACACTGTTGCTCCTGACAGCACTGTGCAATTTCCCAAAAGTATGTTGGACACTGTTGTTGTTCCTTCTGGAGTTCATCCTTGCTTCGGCTAATTGTCTCCTGGGCAAGGAACTGCCTCAACCTTGACCACTGATTTGGACATGCGGTCCTATGCACTTGCAGGAGACAAACATAGAAGACTGCTGAACCTTGCCAAGTCAGGGTAAGACAGCCTTTCTACCTCCCTGATTTTGTTATGGTCTGTCAAATACTCCTGTCCTTAGCCAAAACTGGCTGTACCAATGTTGCTGTGAGACCTTGGGTGACTGTTCAGGTAGCTTGCTGTTTCTGTTCTCGCTGCACCTTTTGGAAGTTGCCCATCCACACTTCCTGTCTACCCTAGTATCATTATTTTCCTTCTCAGGTCTTGATGAGGTTGTAGATTAAACTATCTTAAGTATTATTCTCTCCTCCTAGTTAGATATATTAGGTACTAGACTTAAACTTTCCAGCTTAGGACAACACTATTGTAAACTCCCTTATGCCTTCACCCTAGGACTAGGTATGTTGTGGTTTTGTTCTCGATTTTCCTTTTCTTATAGCACACTTGTTATTCAGTGTTTTGTACATAGTTTTGTATCAAGATTAAATCTTTTCTTTAGACTAAAAGGGGAATTGTAGTGGGATATTCACTGTGTCTGCTTCTGTGGCACTGACCACACCCATTGAGGGGTGGAGCCAGGGGCAGAAGTGACCTGTGGGGCTTGGTCTCGGGAAGAGGCAGAGAATGCTCTCTTTCTGGTGGGACACGAAGAGAGGAGCATCCAGTTTTAACTGCTGTGTTCATCTGTCTGTGTTGTGAGTTATTTCTCCCTTAATAAACATCTATTCGGCCTATTTGTTTATCCTGACCCTTATTAAACTGCAATAAGCATTAGACAAATTCAACCCTTTGATGTCAAGAACTCAGTGAGTTAGCAATATCAGGATTCTACCTCCAGCTGTCCAGCATCTGCCCCAGGACTCTAGTCATCCAGGCATTCTCTCCTTTCTACATAGAAGTTTTGAAGACATAGCTGTCCTCGAGTAACCTATGCTCCTGTCACCCACTCTCCTGTAAGTAACCTCTCACCCACGCTCCTTTAAGTAACCCGGCTAAGTCACTGGTTCACCAGCCTGACTTGAGTGAAGTCACTTCATGCTTGGTTTTTGTCTTCTCCATCTGGGGTGAGTAGATATAGATGGTCTAAAAACCAGGAAATAAGGTTTATATAGTTTACTATAAATACATTAGTTGAGTTCATTGCTTTGAAAAAAAATGCTTACTCCTAAAAAATAGATCAAAATGGAGGAGTTGGACAAGTAAATCTGATCAATCTCTGAAAAGGACAGAAACAGCTAACCCTCAAAGACAAATGTTGTAAGAAGAGAACAGTAAACGAGTTTCCAGTGTTCGGCTTCATTTATGGGTTTAAAGTAATGAAGAGAAACTGACACTGATAGTATGAAAAGGGTAAATTAAATGTCAGTTTCCTGACTAGGATATGGCTCAGTAAGTGAGGTGCTTAACATACAAGCATGGAGACCAAAGTTCAAATGCCCAGCACCTACATAACAGACATAGCACTGGGAAGGTGGAGGCAAGCAGGTCCTGGGAGCTTATTGACCAGCTGGCCAGACTACCCAAGTAAGGAGCTCTGGATTTTCAGAAATGACTAAATAAATGAATAAAGTGAAGAGTAATGGAGGAAGAAACCCAACATGGACAAGTAAACATACACATATATACACACAAAATAAAGGAAGGAAAGAAGGAAGGAAGGAAGGAAGGAAGGAAGGAAGGAAGGAAGGAAGGAAGAAAGAAAGAAAGAAAGGACAATACCAATCTTTGGGATAACTTAAATATCACTAAACATATTATTAGTAAAGTGAAGTCAATATACAAAACAAAATATATAATACCAAAGTAAAATTCATTCTGAAATTCTTACAAAATAAAGATTACATGATTATTCCAGATTCCAATAATAAGCACAGAAAATATTTTATATGAAATCCAATTATTAGTTACTTTTTTTAATTACCAAAGTAATTACAGACAAAAATAAAAGAACCCTAACCCCATAATTTCACAACCCATGGCAAGTCCTGTTTCTAGTGAGGAAACATTAGAGTTTGTCTGTAACACATTTAGAGCTTTTATATGAATTTTAAAAAGTAATCTTTATTTGGGAGATCATTTATTTGTTAATATTGAATAAAGAATATAATTTATTCAATAATAGCTATGACTAAGTTATAACTGCTTTCTGCATAAATGCAAACAAAGTTTCTGAGGATAATAAATCAGAAATTTTATTCATAATGGAAATTCCAAGTCATTTATAAGTACTCATTTAAAAGTCTACATCTCACTTTCATAACAACGAATTTCTTTTTGATATATTCAGTACTTATTTACTCAAATATATTGTCTTGCATATATTTACTTTTACTAATTAAATTTGCTCTCTGACAATTTCATAAATGTATATAACATATTCTGATTACTCTTGGTTATCTGGGATCTCCCTCTGATTCCAGTCAATTTTCTTCTTTTTTAAAAGTTTCTTTTATACATTTTTTAAAATTTTTATTTGTTTGTTTATTTTATGACTCACTGAATTGAACCATGGCCATCTATGTGACCATGAGTTTAGAGTTACCCACTGTAGTATGATAGACTTTAAATAAGCTTTAATAACTTTGAACTGGGAATGTATATCCTTTGTTTCCATTGACCTGGTCATGGTAGCAAGATAGAATATAATCCAAAATATGAATAGTGTAAATTTTTGCTGTGAAGATCTCATGGTCATTGGCATAAGAGTCTGGAATTGTTTGGCATGATTATTACATTTCTTTTTTTAAAAAAAATGCTTTGTTTTGGTTTTTTGAGACAGTCTCCCAGTGTAATTGAACATCTTCCTGCTTCAGCTTGCTTCATGTAGAGGCATCACCAACCCTGGAGAAGACTGCTTTGTTTTGCTTTATTTGCAGCGGAAGTAGTAGTATTTGGGATTGACCTCACAGCTTCACGTACTAGGCATATGTTGTACTACTAAGTCATACCCCAGCCTATCAGACATCATAAAGGTCAAAAATCATCCTGTGATTTTAATCAGAGTGTGATACACATGGACTTTTGCTTAACAGACTAATTTGTTTTTGTGACTAATAAGTATTAGTCATCACACTGTTTCTGGCATTATGCCTAAAATAATTTCATATATCCACATTTGCATACAACCAAACTATCTGTTACAGTGAGGCAAACTAAGTTGATAAGAACTTAGGCATGGAAATATCAAGTTTGCATACTACATAACATCAATGGCTTTCATTTCTCTTTTATGTACTTGTAGTTCAAGGCACCATTTGGAGACCCCAGTCTTCATCAAGCAGGTGTTACATTCTGTTAATCTAGTCAGTCTGAAAATGCTCATTTATGGGCTCTTTGTGCCAGGTACCTCATGAGTAAGACAGTCAAAAACCTCGCCATGTGGAGCTTGCTTTTTAGAGAGCAAGCTGTGCACTGGGTAGACATACTTCTCTACAATGGATTAATAGTGCTTACAAGGAAATCAAAAACAATGCTCATCAGGTTTAAGAACTTACATTTCAGCAGTTGACATTGAAGAACATGAAGAAATGTGCAGATTATTGTAGATGTCTCCAAAGAGTTTACAGAACTCTTCTGGAAAGATGTGTCCTGGTAAGAAATAAAAAGATTGTCACTCCAAGCAAGACTAAAAATGGTTATATTTACTGAGATGCATCCTGGAGATAATACAGTTACTTAAGGAACACTCAGGACTGGATAAAACAATCTCTAAATGTGTCAAGTGGCAATATATGATGAGTTCATCACACCTTTGAAAATCCTTCATAATAAAACATAGCATACCACTATGAGTGCTTTGCTTGGCTGGTGGCTTGTATTAATGAAGGGGCACATCCAGAAATGATCGTTTAATCAACACATGCAAAGTATTCTAAAGAGAAATGACTCCCCCTTATGTCGAGCATGTCATCCAATATCAGTGTCACTGCCGATTTATCCAGAATGTCAGATAAATCTTCAGACACCTCACACTCTGCCCTGGAAGTAATTTCACTTGGGAATAAAGCTGCCATTTGGCCCAATTACCTTCATAAGGTCTAATTCTGGAAGGCAAGCAGCTACTCTGTTAAGCTTCAAGGGGCTTCATCACCAGAATGATTTCCCTGGACAAGGAAGGTGTTTCATGGAAGCATTAACTGCACTTTAAAAACTATACAATCTTTGGGAAAGGCATTACAGGCAGTTTGGACCTCTCAGTTAGTAGTAGAGTTTTGGAAACATGCATTGTATTGAGGACACAGAGCCTCGGCTCAGCATCACCACTGGGTTTCACAACTGAGCTGCTGAGGAGAAATGAAATGTTGACAATGAGTTGCAGAGACCCATCATCTATAAAAAGTCAGCCAAATTTACAGTGAGCATAAAGCAGGTATTCTAAACACCATAGCACTTTGTGTGGACTGTTCATTTCCCTGGGAATTTTGTGTGTTTCTTGTAACTTCATTTGTCAAACATTTCATTTATAAGAAAAGAAGCACTTAACTTTTAAAATTGTGTGTGTGTGTGTGTGTGTGTGTGTGTGTGTGTGTGTGTGTGTGTGTGCCTGTATGTTTGGAAATCAACATCCTTAGATCCATTGTAAGTGAAGTTACAGGTGTGCATGTGGAAGTTGGAAACAAACTCAGATCCTGGACAAGAGCACCAAGGGTTTCTAACCACTGAGCAACCTCTCTAGACTCACAAAGAAACTTATCATAAGAGGGTCACTTAAGACTAGAAGAGGCAGTTGGAAAGATAGTTGTGATATTCAGAGAAATGGCTGAATATTATTTTGCACTGCTGGGAATAAACTCAGGGACATCTCATTTAATGTAGGCATTCTACCCTTGAAATATAGTAGTCCCTAACTTATTTTTCAAAAATCTTTACCAAACCTCAAATACAATATTTTAAGTTTTAAGTTTTACAAAAACCATATGTAGAATTCTCTTCTGTGCAATAACTTCTGCTTCAAAATTTTGCTACTACTTGCTAAATTTAAAAAAGTAAATAAAACAACCACACATAGTGACACAAACCTTTAATCCTAGCATCCAGGAGTCAGAGGGAGGCATATCTGTAAGTTCAAGGCCGGCCTGTTCTACAAAGTGAATTCCAGGACAGACAGGGCTACATAGAGTAACCTTGTCTCAAAATTACATGGGTGGGTACTGGAGAGATGGCACAGGGGACTCAATTCTCTTGCTGAGAGCACAGTTTCATTTCCCAGCCCCCATGTGGAAGGTCACAACCACTTGTAATTCCAATTCCAGGGGACCCAATGTGCTCTCTGGACTCCTTGGGCTTCTTTATGCACAAAGCACACATAAACTCATACAAGTACACACACATGCACATAAAAATAACAACTATTTTTTACAAAGCATAATATTTTAGAAGTAAATAAGTCAAAGACCATGAATAGAAGTAGTCATATCATCTTGAGTAACTTGTAAACAAATAGTTACTTCCTAGGATATGTTTAATCTTAAATTCCATTTAAACTGCATTCCTACAACTGCATAACAAAAAGATTTTTTATTTAGCTGTTCATGAGTTTAAAATAATTACCATTTGCATTGAGTAATCACTTAATCATAAGTTTGTATTGATACATGCTCATGCATTTTGGGGGAGAAATAGACTCTTATTCTGTAAGTCATCCTCTTTTCCCACCCATATTGCCTTTCTTATTTGAGCATTATCACTCCATGGATCTTGCTTACAATGGTAAACAAAGAGCAGTACTATTTTTCATTATCCAAATGAATGGAGGGCTGAGCAGGAAAACACACAATAGCTAGAAGACAGCAAGTAAATAAAATGAAATGCTGTCCATCTGACTTCAACCTGAATCCAAACATAAAACTGAAGAAAAGACAATCATTCACAAAGATAAATTAACAAAGAAGTCACAGGAGCGTCTAGCTTTATAACTGCCTGCTTGCTTTGTAAATAAAAGTCAACTCAGTTCTCTCTCATTAAATTCCATCTCTTATATACTACAAGGTTGATAATGCAGTGTAGTATATTTTTTCAAAGTTTATCCTGAAACACAATAGCAAAAGCCAGGCACATAAATTCTGTATTGTTTCCAACCTTTATAAATTATTAACAATAACCTTATAATTTTTATACACAAACTTTTGTTATTAGTAATTCATGAGTCATCACTAGGATCTTCTGTTTTTGGCTATATTTTACTTATTCAATCCTCACCTAAATGACTTTTTTTTCATTAAAAATATGCACATCAGCTGCTATTTGAGGTATGTGTCCTTTTAATTTCCCTATCACTTGTGTGGGAAAGTAAATCTCTGTAGGTATCTCAGTGTCCCTGTGAAGCATCTATCCTCTAGAGACTCTTCACGTGCCATGAAAATTACCCTGGGTCCATTCACAAAATCAGTTACATTGAGTCTGAGATGAGAAATAAAAAGAATGAAACCCTTCCAGCCTGAAGTACATCCTTAGGTTTAGCTCCCAGTGTCTAAAAGAAAAAGCTACTGTTTCTATCAACATTTATGCTTCCTTAAAAATAACCACAGGTAGCCAGATAAACATATAGCATCATAAAAGGGGAACCTAAGAGGCTTTCCTTCTTTTCTCAAAGAAACAGCCACCCCCTTTCTCTCTCTTGCTTAGAATAGAATGGGATTGTCTAGTAAATCTATATTACTAACATCTGATAGGAGGGTGCAACATCCAATTTGAATAGTATTTTTTAAGAAAAACTATAAATTCTTTTTATGTGGTAAATGGTAAGGTAGAGAAAAGCTGGGTAATTAATCATTTACTGTGATGATATTAATAAGGTGAGACCTAACTGATTCAGAATATCTCATGGACACATTCAACACAGATTGACAAATAAATATTGGCTCTGCCCCAAATGATATGACAGACTTTGATTATCCCCCATAGAAGGCCTCACCTTCTATGGGGGAGGGAACTGGGATTGATATACAAAATAAGATTGCTTCTAATTTAAAGAAAAAAATAGAAAAAAGCTTTATCTGCCTTGTAAACATTTTTATTAGTATACTTTAATGCCACATGAAAAAGGATTTCATTATGACGTTTCATACATCTATATTGTATACCACCATATTCACCATACTACCCTCTCTTGTCCCCACTCACATCTGCTAATCCTTTCTCTGCTCAGCTAGCCCTTGTTTTACAGTTGACTTCTGTTTCTTTGTTTAAGTAACCCGGTGAGTTTAAATAAGGTTGCTTGTAGGATTGGGGATGAGACCATAGGAGCACGGGCAACTTACAAGTGGCTACACCACTGAAGGAAATGTCTGTCCCTCCCCCAACAACCATTAACTATAGATTCTCAGAGCGGTATGGATCCTCATGAGGACCTCTCTATTTTATCACAGAGCTTTATGACCAAATCTTCTGAAAGACTTGTTCAAGGAAATCATAGCTGCTGAGAATGCAAGTTCAGTTAGCCTTGTTGTGCCCCAAAGACTGAATTTTACTACACTACACTCCTTCCTCCAACCCTTAGATTCACCTTGCCCCTTTTTACGTTTCTCTGAGCTTTGAAAGAGGTGACAAAGAAACCATATTTAGGTCAAGCATTCAACAGTCACTAATTCTCGGAAATCTGGTCAATCATAAGCCTCTGCAGTAAGTAAGAGTCATTGCAAAAAGAAGCTTCCTTGAGCAAAACAGTCAGCAGCAATAATCTAAGGACATAAACATGGACATATGGAAGGTAGTTTGACAGAGACATCGAGTTCATAATATATCTTCATTTTAGTTTGGTCATTTTCACTTATCTCCTAATTTGGCAATTATATACTGACATATCTTACTTTGAATATAGCTTTCTTCCTTCCCAGAACATAAAACAGTGGATGTAGAAGAATGCAAGCTTTTGTCCTACACGGGTTATGCTATCAACTCACAAGTATTTGTCCAATGAGTACGAGTAAATGAGGAACCACTATTACCCAAACTTGGGTAATGGAGAGAGCAAAATTTTTCAGGACAGAATTTTGACCCTTGTAAGCCAAACCATTGTATGGCTCTGGAGCATATATTACTGTATGTAGCATTGTGTCATGCTGATGACACAATAATGAACTCTTTCTCACCAGCCTGGTCCCAGAGCCGCCACATGAGTCCCAAAATAACACACAGAGACTCTATTAGTTATAAAGCTGTTGAACAATGGCTAGAGCTTCTAATTGGTTATCTCTGTCTTAAATATTAACTCATTTCTATCCATCTAACTGCTTTTATGTGGTCTTACCAGAGAGAGATAGAGTTGGGACCACTTATTCCTCTCATGGCCTATATCTTGACTCCTCTCTACTACATCTCCCAGAGCCCACCTTGCCTTCTAGTCCTGCCTATCTTGTCTTCCTATTGGTCAACAGGGCTTCATTCATTAACCAGTAAGAGAAACATATATACAGAATGACATCTCCCATCACGTATGTATAAATAAGTAAGACTATGTGAATTAGACTAAGATGATGGTTGTAATAGATTATACTGAACACAATACAATACTGTGTGTAATGCAATACCAAAGGGCCTCATTTTCCCAGCTACACATTTCTAGAACATCACTAGAAAAGCACTTCAAAAGAGATATAGTTCTCTTTTTGAGACTACCCTCCACATTCTCCTAAAATCAGTTCTCTTATCATTAAAACAACCTTTTCCAAACAACCTTTTCCAACACACATCTTATCTGCAAAGATGCATATCTTTAACTGGGGGCAATCTGTTTCCTGTACTAGTTGTTTATTCCTAAGTCAGCAATTCAAATTTTCATAAAGCACTTAAAGTTTTATTTAGTCTTTTAATGTATTATTAATTTTTGTCTTCTATACCATATTAATGGCTGGAAAAGTTTTGTTGCATTCTTTTCTGCTTTATCTTTCTTTGGCATCAAGACTGTCAAACAAGAAAGGGCAGGGTGTGCCAGGCAGAGAGATCTGCCCAAAAGCGCCAAGGATTAACACAGGAGCTGAGCTACAAGGAGCAAGGAGAGAATGAAGCCAGACATGGCTGAAAAGGTCAGTTCAACCCATCACACCAAAGCTGCTAGGTCCATTAAAGCATGAGCAAGAACAGGGTAGGAGAGTCACTTATCACTTATGTTTTACAAACATTTTTATTCAGCAATGATTTGAAATTGAAATCATTGCAACAATGATACACTTAGTTTCATCTATTGGGATTGTACTGATCGCTAGTATTTTGTGATGCTTATTATACATTTTCCTGAACTAACCAAACAAAGTTACCTAAGTCCTTCTCTCAATCCACCCAAAGTCTGTTAGCTATGTCATTAACACATCCATGAGTTGTGTGGAGCATACACACATTGAGGAAGGCATGATTCTGCGTACATGAAGTCTTGTCACGTAGAACCTTTGTGGCTTTGTATGTGTTGCATAATGCCCTTAAGTCAGCCTAGGCCTTTCTTACCTGAGTCCTGATTTAAAAATAATAAACAAACAAAAAGACACAGCTGTTTTCCTACTAGACCCATAGTGATGTCCAAAACTGGGTCTATTCTTCAGGGCCTGGCATAGGGAATATCTCATCCATTGCAAAGGCTTCATTGAGTACAGGATTGCCTTCACAGCACAGCTTTAGTCTACTGAAAAGAAAGCTATGCAAGCAAATCAGCTGACTCTATTTCCCTGCCAGCCCTAGCCTCCCACCACCTTTACCAACTGTTAGGTGGTTACTATGTTTGGTGTCGCTTTGGGAAAGATAGAAATATGAGAAAGTGACAACCTGATGATCCTGTTTACTCTGTATAAATAGCCTAGGAGAAGAACTCTCTGTATACAACTCAGATGAATCAAAAAGAACTACAGAAAATCTCTGCAGCAACTAACATACTAACACTTCTAATCTTGGCGGCCACCAAGTTTATGCTTAAAGGCCTGCCAGACAGCCCAACATCCAGTAACATCCTGTGTGGCCTTGATTTCTATACCCAAGTTCTAACCCATTTCCATGCACTGAATTTACCTGTTTTGTTTATTTAAAATTTGTTTAATGTTCTTTCTTCAAAGACTTGACATTTTTGTTATGTAAGTCTTTCACTTGCTTGGCAAGGGTTACCCCAAGATATTATATATTGTTTGTAGATATTGTAGAGGGTGTTGTTTCCCTAATTTCCTTTTCAGCGCATTTGTTGTTTGTATATTGGAAGGCTACTGATTGCTTTCAGTTAATCTTGTATCCAATCACGTTGCTGAAGGTGTTTATCCATTGTAAGGGTTCCCTCGTGGAATTTTGGGGATAACTTATGTGTACTATCATATCATCTGCAAATTATGAAACTTGACTTCTTTCCAATTTGTATCCTCTGGATCTCCTTTATTTGTCTTATTGCTCTGGCTAGAAATTCAAGTATTATATTGAATAGATATGAAGAGGGCAGAAAGCTTTGTCTTGTACCTGATGCTAGGGGAACTGCTTTAAGTTTCTCTCCAATTAATTGGATGGTGGCTATAAGATTGCTGTAAATTGTCTTTTATGTCTAGGTATGTCCTTCGAATCCCTAATCTCCCCTACACTTTTTTCATAAAGGGATATTGTCAAAGGCTTTCTGGCCTCTAATGAAGTAATCATGTGGATTATTTTATTTCAGTTTGTTTATATGATGGATTTGCATTAACTGATTTTTCTGTGTTGAGGCACCCTGAATCTCTAGAATGAAGCCTACTTTTTCAGGTGTTCTTGGATTTGGTTTTTGAGTATTTATTGTACATTTTTACATCTATGTTCATATGGGAAACTGGTCTGTAATTCTCTTTCTTTGTTGAGAATTTGTTCAGTTTGGGTTTTGGGGTGACTGGGAGTTGTATAAATTTAATTTAGCAATGTTCCTTCTGTTTCTGTTTTGTGGAATAATTTGAGGAGTATTGACATTAACACTTTTTTCAGTTGAAAGAATGAAATTAAAGAAGAGTACAGAAAATGGAAAGATCTACCCAACTCATGGATCATTAGAATTAATATAGTAAAAACAGTCATCCTATGAAAAGCAATCTTTAAATTCAATGGAAATCCCATCAAAATTCCAATTCTTTAAAGATTTTGTAAGGATAGTATTCAATTTCTTATGGAAAGAAAAAAAGGACCACCAAGGCAAACATAGTCAGTAAAAGAACTCCAGAGGTGTCACAATCCATGATTTCAAGGTCTTCTGCAGAGTTATAGAAATAAATACTGCATGGGATTGGCATAAAAAAACAGACATCTTGATGAATGGAATTTAATCAAAGACCCAGACAAAAGTTTACACAGTTATGTAAACCTGATTTTGGACAAATGATCTAAAGTGATACAATAGAAAAAGGAAATGATTTTCAACAAATAGTGCAAGTCTAACTGAATGTCTACACGTATAAGAACAAAATTACATATTTATTATCATGCAAAGCTCAAGTTCAAGTGGATCATAGACATCAACATAAAACTAGACAAACTAAACCTGAGAGAAGAGAAAATGGGGAATAGCC
Source organism: Cricetiscus sungorus (assembly GCA_030556225.1). NCBI lineage: Eukaryota > Metazoa > Chordata > Mammalia > Rodentia > Cricetidae > Cricetiscus > Cricetiscus sungorus. Next base: position 29,644,190 of record JANBXA010000031.1, read on the forward strand.
TTGAATTCACTGGAACATGAGACAACTTCCTGAACGAAACACTGACAGAGCAGGTACTAAATTGACAATTATAAATGGAACTTCATGAAACTGAAAAGCTTCTGTAAGTCAAAGGATGTTCTCAATAAACAAAAGAGCATCCTACAGAAAGGGAAAATATTTTCACCAAATCCCATGTAGTTAAGGGTTAATATAAAAAACATAAAGATCTGAAGAAACTAGACATAAATAAACCAATCATAAAGTGTGGTACAGATCTAAACAGAGAATTCTCAATAGAAGAACCTCAAATGGCTGAGAAACACTCAATGAAATGTTCAACATCCTTAACCATCAGGGAAATACAAATCAAAACAACGTTGAGATTCCATCTTAAGACCTATAAGTGCTAGCCCATGCTGGAGAGGATAGTGAGCAAGGGAAACACTTCTCCACTGTTGGTGGGAGTGCAAACTTGTACAGCTACTAAGAAAATCGATAAAGAGTTTTCTCGGCAAAATGAGACTTGATCACCAAAAGGCCCAGCTATACCGCTCTTGGACATAAAACACTCCATCTTATTACAAGAACGACACTTGCTCAACACGTTCATAATAGTTTATACATAATAGCCAGAAACTGTAAACAACCTAGGTGTTCCTAAACCGAAGTATGGATAAAGAAAACATGATACATTTAAACAATGGTACCAGCCATCTTCTATAACCAGGCAAACATGCAATGGTGTGACTTGGACACCAATCCAGCCACAAAACCTTCAACCTACAATTTGTCCTACCTGGAAGATGTGTTAGAGCAATGATAGCTCAGAGATTATGGAAGTGGTCAGCCAATCACTGATCTAACTTGAGGCCAGTGTCACAAGAGGAAAACCATCCCGGACATTGCCTGAAGGGTCAGAAACCAGAACCTGGATGCCCCAGAGACCTAGGATAGGACCAAACACTACTGCCCCCTGAAAAGTCAATGAAATTATTCCTGATGATACTCTGCTCTACTCATAGATCCATACCTATCCCGGACATCATATTCAATAAAACAATAGAAGAAAATTTCTGTAACCTAAAGAAGGAGTACCAAAAAGCATAAAGAACACAAAATAGTCTAGACCAGAAATAAAATTCCTCTTGGCACAGAACAAAGAATATTAAAAGCGTTTAAGGAAAAAGGTCAAGTAATACATAGATGTAGACTTGTTAGAATAACACTTGAATTTTCAATAGAGACTCCAAAAGGTAGAAAATCCTGGCAGATGTTCTACACACTCTAAGTTACCATAGATACCAACCCAGACTACAACACCCAGAAAGACTTCAAATCCTAATAGGTGGAGAAAATAAGGCATTCCATGATAAAAACCAAATTTAAGTAATGTCTTTCTACAAATTCAGTCCTTAGGGAAAAAAACTCCAACTTCAAGAGAATAGCCTCACAAAAAAAAAAAAAATGCAAGCAATAATAATCCCAAACCAACGAGCCGAAAGATAAAACAAGGGGAAACACACACACACACACACACACACACACACACACACACATACACACACACACATTGCCTTCAGAGGAGGAGGCAATGGAGGTTGGTGATATATTTGCCAATACCATCCTTGAACATGACTCAAGGAATGAGGATGGGGATAACATGGAACAATTTTGTCCTCCAGAAACCCCAGAAGAAATTCAAGCCTGTCTATGTCCTGATTCTAGCCCTGTAGGAAAGACTTTATTTTTTTGAACTTACCTCTACAACTACAAGTCAAATATATACTATCTTGACATTCAGTTTATGGTGTTCTATGAAAACAGCAATAGGGCAGCAGTATCAGTGATACCTCAAGTATCCTAGAAACCCAGAAATTCACATTCTCCAGAGTCTTGTTCAATTTACCTGATGAAAGATTGATTGAATGATCTCAATCATAAAGTTGGGTACTGGCATTTGAAATATAGGTAAGCTCTTCTGGAAGATAAACAAATTATCTTACTGAGTGTTCACATGGTTGTGTCTCAGCATCTCTCAATAGAACCTCATTTCCTTTGTTGCATGGTTCCTCCCCCTTTATATCTTTCTATTATTGGTAAAATTTCCTGCTTGGCAAAATAGAAATCTTTACTCATCCTTGTTTCCTTCTTCAATACCGAATTAAACAACTTGTATTGTTTTTGCTACAAGCATATCTCAGAATTCCATTGATCATTCTCAGCTCCCATATCCCTTTGTCCCCAGTTCATGATGCTATATGCCATTAAAAACAACCTGTGTCTTAGTCAGGATTGCTGTCACAATTATTATTAAACACCATGATCAAAAGCAACTTAGGGAAGAAAGATTTTATTCTGCTTAAACATCAGTGTCACAGTTCTTCATCAAAGGAAGTCAGGGCAGGAGTCTGAAGGCTAAAGCAGTGCAGAGCCCATGGATTGTTAGCTCCCCATGGATTGTTCAATCTGCTTTCTTATTGCACAGAGCACCACAAGCCCAGGTGTGGTACTTCCCGTAGAGGGATGGCCCTTCCCACATCACTAAGTGAGAAAATGTCCTACAGATTTGCCTATAACACAGTATTATAGAGGAAATATCTCAACTAAGGTTCCTTCCTCCCAAATTGGTGGTTGATAGCTTGTATCAAGTTGAAACAAAACTTGCCAGCATGCTCTGTTTCTTTATTTTCTTCCTTATCACAAAGGTTCAAATATGTTTTTCCCCATCAACAAAAAAAAAGACATACTACACAAGATTTGTCATAGTCCATTTCTGACCCTTGTTTTCATATTAGTTTCTAGTTTCCTAATTCTATGTTAATCAACAATACACCAGTGATGCTGTGTTGACCCCCATATCATCAACATAATATGAAAGCTTTTGTACCTTTACAACTCTCATTATTCTGTCTATCCTGGCTCAACTCATAGTTCAAAATCCACTCCACCATCTGTCTCCCCTGGGAAATAATCAGCTTTATGATGATCACAGCATCCTCCTTTGTCTCTAATCACACAATTTTGAGTGTAACTGCAACAAAACTTTTCACACTCTTCTAGGCATCTTTATTTGCATTCCCACATTCTCTACCATGTTATCGGTGCTGCAAACTTCTCATTACATTCATCTTTGCACTCCCATGAGCCTGGCAAAGTGCCTGGCCTATATTAGGTTCAAAATAAAAATGAAGCGAGTGAATGAAGTCATGCTCACTAAATTATAGCTTTGAAGATAATGACATAGGACAGCTCTAAAAACGTTTCCTAAAGAGCTTCGGCTGCCAGCTTGTATGCATTCATTTTTTATTATTAAGAGGTATTGTGCAATATAGTTTAAAATATTTTGAAACAATCAGAGTTGGGAAATTGGAGCTAAATATTTCAGAATAACATAGAACAGTTAGTGTAGAAATGCTATGGCTGGATGATGGGGCAGTCAGCATGAGATGGTGTTTTGGACTCCCTGCTCACTGTGCTTATACCAAACCTTTTCTCAGCCTATCCTGAGCTCCATTTCACAGAGCTTCCCTATTGCCCTTTCTAAAAGTCAGCTTGCACCAACTACACTGCACTGTTTTACTCTGTACCAGCTCTGCTATGACCTCCTTGCTTAGGAATCTAAGAAGCTCTTCAGCATCCAGCACCCTGGAAATGTGGGTGACCTCAAGAGTGGGGCGGAGCTCAATCCACAGAAGAACATAAGAACAATGCATTCTATGTGTTCTACAGTAGCTGAAAATTCTGAAGGTCATTATACACATATCCTTAAAGGATGATATCCCAGAATGATCTAGCAACAGCAACCCATAACAGAAGTACAGATGGAAATGTACTGACTTTATCTCATATTCCCTTAGTTGTGTTCCCTGAAAACACCTCCCTCCAAATAAACAGCTACATACAAGCCCCTGCTCTAGTTTATGATTTAGAAAAAAATTGACCCTGGAAAGCAAACCCTCAAGACTGAATTCTGTAACTGGTTGATGGAAATCAGCTGGGTATTCACCAACCTCGGTGCACAGGAACCAACACTGAGCACTCTGACGCTCACAATGGCAAGTTAGAGGAAGCATTCTTGTAAGGTAAATTCAGTGAGTGGCAGTAAGTCTTATCAGGAAATTTTAATTTCAAAGATTGTGGCATTTACTACTTAATCTTAAATTCTTTAAGTGCCTTAGAAAAGAATTTGATAGGTTCAGAGTTAGTCTACCTTCAACTCAAGACATGCTGTGTAGGTCAAAAAATACCTGTCCATTATGATCTTAAAAGAAACTTTTATCATCTGGGAACAGCTGCCCCCCCCCAAAAAAAAATAAAGCTAAAAATCATGCCCAGGACATAATTGGGAAGGTGTCAGAGCTACAGAGGAGTCTGAATATATAAGCTGAAGCCTTCTGTAACTCAGGCTGGGTTCATGAGATGAGACTTTCACAATCACCAAGGAAGCTGAGATTCTTGAACCCTCAAAATACCCAGAGCACTTCAGATGTGCAAACCCAACCATTCTCCATGAATGGAAGAGGAACTGCCACATGTCTGAAAACCCTGAAACACGTGAACAAAGCCTTGCTTCAAGTTGTACATACTCCGGAGTCCTCCATGTTAGATCTCATTACCCCTAGATAAATAACTGGGTTTGAGTCACGGCAAATCCTAGATAAGCAAATATATTTATTGGCTGTTCCAAAAGAAAATAGCCGACATCTCTTATCATGATTTGATCTTGTCAAATTGACATAAAGAGACATGCCTGGGAGAAAGAATCTCAAGTGAGGTAGCGTATAGAAGAGATCAGCCTGTCGGAATGACTGTGGGGCATTTTTTCATCACTGTGGATGAGGGAGGGCACCACCTACTGTGTGTGGTTCCATCCATGGGCAAGTGGGCCTGGGTTGTAAAATGAAGACAGCTGAACAAACCAAGACAAGGAAGACAATAGGCTGTATTGGCCGCTATGGCCTCACTTCAGCTCTTCCTCCAGGTTCCTGCTGGGAAACCCTTTCCTTTCTTCTACAGCTGTAATCTAAATCAGGCAGAATATAAGTTCCTACTGAATGTGGAGTATTGCTGTGGAGGGCAGGACTATGTTGTCTTGTGGGTTGGAAAAACATTGAGAACTTTGGGCTATCCTAGAGGAACCTGCAAGATAAAAATGTGTGAGATGCCATGCTCAGTGGCAGTAGGACCATGAGATAATCCAGGCACATGAACTAGCTTGTTGGAGTCCATTCCCTATGGTGGGATGTCATGCTCAGTCTTAATGTGGGGAGAGGGAACTGACCCTGTCCCAACCTAATGAACCCGACTACGTTGATTCTTCATGGGAGCCCTTACTCATGAGGAGGAGTGGACTGGGGATGGGCTAGGGGGGAGGGGAGGAGGATGGAAGAAGGAGTAAAAAGGTGAACTGTGGTTGGAATGTAAACTGAAATAAACAAAATCAAAAAAAGGGAAAAGTTATAATATCAAATATAAAGGAGACAGTTTTTAAATTAAAAATAAAGAAGAATCCTTAAAGAAATGCAGTATTTGAGGCCTAGCTTGTGAAGTTTCAGTGGGAAGCAAAGGATCTTCGGCTATTTATGAATTAAGAAATCTGTGGTTCCTGGTATTTGATGCTAAAGAATAATATATGATTAGCAAAAACAAAAACAAACAAACAAAAAACCAATAAAACTTAAGTGAAATCTAGAAAGAATTTTCTCTGGGTCAGAACACAGAAGCTTCGGTCAAGGATTGCTACGATGCATCTTTAGTTGGCACTTGAACTTAGCCATCTTTAAATCCTCCCACGTATAACTAGATTTCAAGGCATACAGAGGTAATTGAGAATGGCTGGAGCTTGGCACCATTTAGCACAGCCATAATCTCCCTGAAGAGGGGCAAGAGACATTGATTAATGCTGGTTTTGCTTAGTTTGGTTGTTCTTGTGCCCTGGTCTCTTGTGATTAAAAAAAAAAAAAAAAGTACACAACTTGCTCATGAATTTACAGAAGTCACAGTTAATTGACTTTGGGATTTTAAAGAGATCTTTGACTTTCAAGGGCTGACTTTTGGACTTTTAAAATTATACTGTGTTTTATATTAAAATAATAATGTGGAACCTTGGAGGCAAACATATAAACACTATGATGAGTTGAGATGTTTGTCCATCAAAGTTTATGAGGGGTGTAATGCCATAGTTCTTTCAACTTGACATAAACTTATACTTATTTGGAAAGAAGGGATCCCAGTCCAGCAACTTACTCCACCAGAACGGCCTGTGAACATGTCTCTAGGGCACTGTTTTCATTGTTGTTGATTTGAGAGGGCCAAGCCCATTGTGAGTGGTGCAATAGCTGGGCAGGAGGGTCTGGGTCATACAAGCAGAGTAACCTTAGCCAGCCAGGGGAAGCATTTCTTCATGGTCTCTGCTACAATTCCTAGAATTAGTTCCTGCCCTGACTTTTCCCTCCATGATGGAGTGTGACATGGAGTGTAAGCCAAATAAACCCTTTCTCCCCAAGTTTCTTTTGGTCAGTGTTTCGCCACAGCAACTGAGAAGAAAAATAGAACATCTTCCAAGTTTTTCAGAACTAAATGTGCAGGTATAGATAGTGGGGAAGCAGTAAGGGTATGAATCTTTCTGCTGTCAATCTAGAGAGGGCCATATATAGAAAGATGATAGTGAACTACTACAGGAAGGCTGTCCCATGATTCAGAGATTAATGCTCTGACAAGGATTCTCGGTGCCAACCCTAACATGTTTCTGAAAAGTTTCCTTGAAGCTTGGATATATTACTGACCTATAAGTGTGCTAGAAATGCCAGAACTGCATTAGCAAAGTACTAATGAACAACTCAGGAGCATGAAATGTTAGAATGGATTTATTACACAGTATCAGAGAAACTGCCATCAACGTTTCCCAGGAGGGACGAGAGAACAAGCTCTTTACTAACACAATAATGAATTTTCAGGTAAAGAGGCTTATGTGCTTTGAGGAGATTGATGGTGATTGTCTTCTGTAGGTTGTCGAGGAACCCAGATATTTAGTAGCAGTGTGAATTGTGTCTGGAATGGCAGGAAGGAGGCAGAAGTCCCTAACAGTCAGCTTAAGATGCATGAGATTGTTGTAATGGGCAGCAGAGCTAGAGCAGTAATCAAAATACCTTAACCCAAATTATTCTATTCGTCAAGGATGATAGAACATGATACTCAGAGGGACTGAGAAGATAGGAAATGGCTACTTGCTTTGTGTGGGTAAAAAGAAAGAATGTTAATATCAGATTACACATTTGAGACCTGTATTCTTTCATCTACTTCTAAGACATATTAGATACTCAGATCCTATTATCTGGTGGGAAGGTAATGTCTAAGAACAGTCCTGAAATATCCCCACAGACATAGGACATCAACATTTCCTCTGACCTTCCTTTGAAAATGCCCATCTGTCTCTAAGAGCAACCGTACAGGTCGGGAAAGTAATAGACTCTCAAAAGAGTTGGAAGGCTGTCACATGCAGTGACACCCCAGATCCCAAAGACCATCACACTGCACTTAGTAGACACTTTAATGTGTTACAATGATCAATGAATCAATGGATTCATTATTTCACCTTTTCCTGAGTCTTCCACTGGATAAACAAAATAGACAAATAATAGGATTTTTCCAATCTTTGACCTGTACTATGGACAGCACTTGAGAGTAATGAGATCCACTGAAGGTCCCTGACAGGGACTTGAACTCCTCTATTTCATCTATTGTAATGAGTGCTTAGAGTAGTTAAAGAGAGCACTGTCTCACAGAGACATGGACATTGGAAATGACAGAAATGTTTTACAGCTCTTTAGATAATTGGACTGATTTTTTTCCTTTGCTATTTATTTCAAATTTTAGACAAAGAGTAATTTTTTTCTTTTCTTATATTTTTGTAACATGGTGTCACTATGTGTCTCAGTCTGCCTTTTAACTTACTTTGAAGCACAGACTGACCCCAAACCCATGACACTCCTGATTTTGCTTCCTGGATCTTAGGATTAAACCAAGGCTTTGCTATCCTTGGTCAGTAAAGAATAGTTTTTCAAATGTTCACAGCAAAGCAGAAATAGTGCTTGTAGCAACTAGTTGTATAATACTTAGTGTATTTACCTGAGATGAAATTTGCTACCCATGTTTGATTTCATAATAACTTCCAGAGGCTGACATAGTTCATTTCACAATATCCAAAGCCCACATCATTACAATCCCCATCTCATCTCAAGAAAAGCTTTCAGTATTGAGAAACTACCCAGCTCCAAGTACCAAACATACCCTATAATCCTGACTTTGCTTAACTGCTTTAATAATGTCCTTGGCCCTTAATCCTGTTGTTTTCTTGAAAGTAACACACTATCCTCATTCCTTTTCAAGAAAATAGCTGCCAAATACCTGAGCTGGAGTAACTGGGGTCTATGTATCAGCTGCTCATTTATGTAGAAATGAAATCCCTTGCAGAAATATGACTGAAGTAGCTCAGCCTCAAAGTCTCTCTTGAGAACCCCTCAGTGTTTATGTGAAGCAAATATGCTGACTTCATCCTTTCCAACTCATGACAAAGGACAGAAAACCCTCCAATGAACCGCAAAAACATTTTATGAAAACAATTACAGTTTCAAAAATGGAAGATTCTTCTTTGAATAAAAAATGCATACCCTGGGCTCAAGAGCTACCTCTGTCACTGAAGTGCTTGGTCTGAAAGCACACAGATCTGAGTCCAATCCATAGAGCCCATATTAAAGAAATATCCAGGTAAGAGCCTATAACATCAACATTGGAGAAGCTGAAACAGGAGACTCCCTCTGGCTCCCTGGCCAGCCAATCTAGTCTATTTAGCAAGATCAGGACTATCAATACCTTGTTCCAGAAGATAAAAGCAAACAACAAACAAAACCAGTGTATGACACCCAAGGTTGTCCTCTGGGAGGTCAGATCATGAAGGAGAAATCTACAGAGGCAGCTGAACAAAACTCATGGAAACTTATGAAATCTAGAATGATAGTTGTGGAGTTTCCATGGGACAGAAGTAGGCCCTTTCTGTGTGGAAGACCGCTGTAGCTTGGACTATCTGAGGACCCCTGCCAGGAGAACTAGAATCAATCCCTGGTCATGAACTAACCAGCTGAATCCCATTCCCTATGTGAGGATGTCATGCTCAGCCTTAATGCAGGGAGGAGGGGCTTGGTAATGCCACAACTTAATGTGCCAGGTTTTATTGTCACCCCATGGGAGTATTTACCTTTTGGGAGAAATGGATATGTAGTGGGCTGGAGGGGAGACAAGGGGCTGGGCAGGTGGCAGGAGGGGTGGGAGGGTGAACTGTGGCTGGAATGTAAAATGAAATTAAAAAATGAATGAAAATGTAAACACACAAACAAAATCAGTATATAACTTCCAAGGTTGCCCTCTGACCTCTATGCATATATGTACACATGTGCCTGCAAACACACAAAAGATAACTTTACTATTTTACCAAAACTTCTTAATTAAACCTTTACCTTTTTACCATGAGTACATTGTGGTGACAATTACAAACTCCAAATTCATGTTGATACAACTACAATGACTTATACAAAGGTTCCACCAGCTCAACCCATCGGGATATTGCACCTGTGGTACAAATATCAAAAGAGTGAAAAAAAAAATGATGCCCAAAATAATCTGCACCTTCTGCCTCCCAGAAGGGTGTTAGAGAACCTCAGAGAACCTCTACAACTGTCACTCAAGGAATCATGAACCCAATGAAGTTTGAGGTATCAAGTGAAAATAAAGCCTTGATGACCCCCCCCCAAATGTCATTGATATTGCTGACTTTCTGACACAGAAGAATGATCAGATACTGCAGGGAAGTTTTCGGGAATCCCACATGCACAGGCAGAGCAGATTCTGCCCAGAATTGTTTTTCCATCTTTGCATCGCCACCATGAAACGCCTCAAGCTGATAATCCATTAAGGAAAAGACAGGTTCATAACATGGCACCTGCACTAGGTCATTTTTGGTCACCAGGTCAGTGCTGCTGGTGAGGACCCCAGAACAATGGCGGTTGGCAGAAAGACTTGCCAGGGGAGGTAGACATTTCATCTCACCAGGAAAAAGAAAATGTTACTGACCTAACTTGCTCCTTTCCTAACAATCCTCTTGGGATTGTCAGAGGATCTCACCTCATATGTAATGGCCTCAGAGGCTCACAAAGATTCCATCATCTTCCAATACAAAGCCATTTAACCATAATCAGGCTGCTACTTCACCCAGTATGGAACAAATACCAGGGTCTGGTTGGTAAGTAGGGAAAAGCAGCTGTGCAAGGGAAGTAGCCCCAGCTGTCTCTCTAGATAATCTCCATCTCAGCCAGCCAAGGAGCCCAGGAAATTTACACTTGCCTTTTTTTCAAACCTTTTCCCATACCCCCTCAAGGCAAAGAACAATTGTGTAAATAGACATTCAAGAACAGCTGAAATGTCACCAAGATCCCAAGAGTTCACATGCAAAATATGATCAAACACGAGTCTAGTAATGGCACTTTCTTCCCCCAATAGGCATGTAATGTCGTTGGCAAGAAAATGCATCAGTTTGCTTTCCAAAATGCCTCTGTGGTCCCCAGCACGGGTCCTGTAATAGGCTTAGATAAATGCCTGACTTGCAGATTTACTGATTTAATAAGCTGAGTGATCCTATCCATGGAGTGAAGGGGAGGAACGCATGTGAGCAAAAATACAGTAACAGAGGTCATTTCACACCATTGCCCTCTGAACCACAAAGCTCTTCTACATCCATTTGCTGGAGTTTTTGTTTGCAGGTTGAACATTGTTCGAAACTCTAGATGTTTATAAGTGTTCTGGGCAGTTCATCCCACTCAGAAAAGTTCGCACTCTCTCCCTAAACTCACGCTGAGCCTGGCAGCCCATACATGTCAGGGTTTTGCTCCCGACCAGCTGGCAAAGGCAGGAGTTTGGAGGGTGCAGGGGTGGCTGTGGCTCAGCAGTGGCCTGAACACCCTGGAGCTTTGGGGTCCACCAGAAAGACTGAAATATTTCTCCTGAGCATCAGGCACAACAAGACAGTTCACATTCACTGCTGATACAGTTGGGACAGCTTGAACCTTGGGAATTAGCTTTGCATTTTGAAAGAAAGGAGTATACTGCTGGATTGAAAACACCATTCAAAACGTGGCACCAATAAAAAGAGAGTTCATCTAATTGTCTAATGCATATCCCAATGCTAGATCACTAAGGATAGTGGAAACTAAATAACATTGACATAAGCTTTTGTAAAAGGTATCTAGACCAGTGTGGTTCTTAACCTGTGGGTTGTGACCCTTTCACAGGGCTCACCTAAGGCCATCTGCATATCAGATATTTACATTACAATTCATAACAGTAGCAAAAAAATAGTTATGAAGTAGTTGCTGGAAGAATTTTTGTGGTGGGGGAGTCACCACAACATTGAGGAACTGTACTAATGGTCTCAGCATTTGGATGGTTGAGAAATCTTGATCTGGACAATGATAGCAAAGGTCAGATTTTCATTGGATACATCTAATACCCACATGTATATGTAATGTATAATACATATATACATTACATATACACACACATATATATATATATATATATATATATATATATATATATATATATTCTATCCTCACATATTGACTTAACTGTTTTTTCAGCAAACAATGGTCCCATTACAGCCCTACAGCAAGACAAGCTGTTTCCGAATTACAGATTAACTGCAGCAGAATATAGTCAGCCTTCAGGAGTTCCTTCTATCACTCTTGTAGGTAAGTTGAACATTCTTAGCAGTAGCAAATATTTCATTTAGAAAAATGGGCGAAGGGGGATAGTTCGGTGGATAAAGTGCTCCTACACAGTCACAGGGACCTGAGTTTAGATCTCTAGCACACAAGGAGAAACCTCGGGCACCACCGCATGTGCCTATAACAGTACCACTGGGGAAACAGGGACAGGCAGAGCTCAGCAGCTCTCTAACCTATCAAATTGAAAAGCTCAAGGTTCAGTGAGAGAAAAATAAGGTAGAGGATGAATAAATTAAAACACAAAAGTCAAACTCTGACCTCCACATGCATGTACATACTCCACAAGAACCCATGTACACCTACTTGAAGACATAAATGACTTCCTTGACACAAAAGAATATATAACTACTGTAGTAGCTCTTTTCATTTGGGGGGGGCAATGGGAGTGGCTAGGCTTCTGAGATTACTGGGTACCATCACACAGGACAGAAGAGGAAATGTTACCAAGGCAACAGATGAGCTTTAGAAAAAAATTAGGGCTGCTGAGCACCAGCTGCATGATGTATTTTAAAACTTCGTCTATGCTGGTGTTGTAGCTCAGTGGTAATGAACTTTCCTGACATATATAGGCTCTGAATTTTGTCATCATGAATGAAAACTATTTGTCTGGGACACTCAAAAAGTAAGTCCCATTATTTCTGCCATATTCAGAGGTTTTCCCCTTGTTCTCTTTTGTCAACAACAACAAAAAAATGAATTTTAAGGACTAAAACTTTGTTTATGTAAGCAAATGATATAATTATATTTCATCTACTTCTTTATATTAAGTTACACAGATGAGCTACCAGTTCCTAATTCCCGAGCACTGCCCGAGGGATTCATACTGTTTTTCCTTTGTTTGTGCTTCATTCCTACCCTTCCATCAATTTTAATCCACTAATTACGCCTCATTGCTTTATTAATAATTGCTGCTAAGGAACAAAAGTCTCTAGAAACAAAACACAAACTAAGTAGCATGACCATCAGCTGTAGTGGTCACTGTCTTTCTTTCTCACTGGGCACCTCAACTTGGAGCATCCAACTTGCCTCAGGAACTTTGTTCAGAAATGAGACATATTGCTAAGTTCTTGCTCTTGAATTCTTTACCTTTCTTATCTTTGCCCTCTATGGTTTGGTCAGCTTATCTGTGTCTCAGTGGTGTCTGTGTCCCCCTTAGTCTATAATTTGTCACCCTCGAATGCTTAACTTCTGTTGAAGATTCCTTTCTTCTATCTTAAATATAGCTCTGGAGTGGAGAGATCGGTATTTGGTTAGGGAAACAGCAAAATCTGGCCTCAGTTCACTGAGTGTCAGTAGTCCCAGCTCAGGTTCTGCTTGCTATTATGATAATGAGCTGGTGACTCCCATTACACCACTGCACAATGTAATGCATATATGGGCCATCACTCTCAGGACCACCAGCAGACACTACCGTGGGACCACTTCATCTGAGCGTGGTACCTCAATGCTCCTCCAGACAAAGCAATAAACAGCAGACACCCACACATGAGCAAGTATGTCTGGGAAGAACTCAGGGTTGCTGAGGTGGCCCACTCATTTTCAACCAGGGTTGATTTGCTGTTGTATTAAACGTATTTTATTTGCCTAAGATATTAGTAACATGTCTTTTGTTATTAAAGAATGTTGAAAGTAAAAAAAAAGAAAAAGAAAAAAAGAAATCTATGAAAATACAAAGAGTGAAGGGAAAGGAAAAACAAACAAATACTTCAAGACATCAAAGTGGAAATAGAAAACCCAAACTGAAGGGAATATGGAAATGAAAAATTTAGAAACTCCCACAAGAATGACAGAGGCAAACTTCGTCAACAGATTACAATAGATAGAAGAGAGAATAGAGACACAATAGAGAAATGGATACCGTGGTCAAAAAAAAGATGTTTTTATTTGATTTGCTGTTGTTGTTTCTTTGGATTGTTCGGTTTTTTTTTTTTTTTCAAATTTGGTTTGGTTTTGTTTTGTGGGAGAGGATGGCAAGGACAGAGGATGGATGTGAGAAGAATGGGAGATAGGTAGAATATCAATGTATGATGTGAAATCCACAAAGAATCAATTAAGGCTAAATAATACATTGGACACATCTTAAGACACCACAAAACAGTTCAGTCAACAACAATAGGATGATGGCCAACGTAAGCAATATGGAGATTAATCTTCAGTCCATCCTTGACTAGACTGGAAATGGCCTAGCAGGCTCATATTTACTTAGGTATAGGATGGTGTTGCTAGAAAATTTAATTCAGCATAGAAGACTTATTCTAAATATGGAAGTATCATGCTTTGAGTATAATATTTGACTGAATAAAAAACTGATACATGAGGAAAAATGTTAAATCTAAAAAAAAGTCATGGCATAAAACAACCATGAAATATAGAATACTGTGATAAGAACAAATATACGAATAGTAGGGATAGAGGAAAGAGAAGAAACACAGGTCAAAGGAACAGAAAATATGTTCACCAAAATCAAAGAATAAAATGTCCCTAACTTAAAAAGGAGAAGTCTTTCAAAGTAGAAGAAGCATATGGATCATCAAACTGTCTAAACCAGAAATGACATTCCCCTGGATACATAATCAACAAATACTATACATACACAACAAAGAGTATTAAAATCTGCAAGGCAAAAACATCAAATATCATAAAAAGGTAGACCTGCCATTAAGACTCTTGACTTTTCAATAGAGACTGTAAAAGACTGAGGACCTGGCAGATGTCCTACAGATTCTATGAAACCACAGATGCCAGCCCAGATGACAATACCCAGAAAACGTCCAATCACAACAAGTAGAGAAATAATACATTCCATTAGAAGACCAAACTTAAGCAGTACATACCTATAAATCCAGCCCTAAAGGCTTTAGAAGGAAAACAACCTTAAGAGGTTAGCCTCACTGGAGAAAACACAAGGAATAAATAATCCCAGACCAAAACATCAAATGAGGGAAATATGCACACCTGTGCTCGCACGCACGTGCACACACACACACACACACAAACACACACAAACACACACAAACACACACGCACACAGCCACTACCACCACCACCACAGCAACAACACAACAACAACAGCAGCAAAATAACAGGAGTAATATCTCACATCAAAAGTCTTAATCCCCAAATAAAAAAAAGGCACAGTCTAACAGAACTAATACTGATGCATCCAAGAAAGAAATCTTAACATTAAGAATAGATATCGCCTCAGGGGGAATAGGAAAAGTTATTACAAGAAAATAGACCTAAGAATCAAGTTAGTATATGTTATGAGTAGTTTTTTTCCTGTTGGGCAGGGCCCACTTGCCATGCCAGCCCCAAATAATACACTGAGACTCTGTATTAGATATAAATGCTGTCGGCTAGTTAATTGTTTCTTATTAGCTAGCTCTGTCTTAATTATTACCCCATTTCTATTCATCTAAGTTCTTCCACGTGGCCTCATCTTACCAGAGAGAGGGGCTGGTGTTCTTCTCTCCATCTTCCATCTTGGATCTCCTCCTTACTACTTCCTCTCTCTGACTAGTCTCCTAGTCCTGCCTATCTTGCTTTCCTATTGGCCAACAGTGCTTTATTCATTAACCAATAAGAGAAACATATTTATAGAATGACATCTCCCATCAAGTATATCCATTTTAATATCTGACCAAATAGACCTCAAATCAAAACTAATCAGAATAGATAAGGACAGACAGTACATATTCACAAAAAAATCTACCAAGAAGACAATGTCATTCTTAATATTTCTGCAACAAACATAAGGGTACCCATGAGCATAAAAGAAACCCTGCTACAGCTTAAATCACATATTGACCAGCCACACTGATAGTGGGAGGCTACAATACCCAAATCTTGAAAATAGGCCAGTTATCTAGACAAAAAACTAAACAGAGAAACGCAGGTGCTAACAAATAATATGGACCAAAGAGATATTTACAAAAATTTTACTCAAAAGCAGTAGAATATAACTTCTTCTCTGCACCTCATGGAACTTTCTTAAAAATTGTCCACATACTTGACACAAACTAAATCTCAACATATTAATTAAAATTGAAATAACACACTGCATTCTGTCTGTCCACCATGGGTTAAAGCTAGATATCAACTATTTTGATATGCCATAGTAAAAAAATCTAATTTACTTTACATTACAATTTTTCTTTGAAGAGTGATTTTCTAAAGGAAACATAATCCAAATAGCTTAATATAATTGTGCTTGGATTTCATTATTTAGAATGCTCCTTCAAATACTTCTCAAATTCTACATTTGAAATTAAGGTTAATTATATAGATATATTAAATATTAGATGATGAACGCTTCAAGTACTTTTGTAAGATTAAAAAATTTTGAAGCATGCTTTCTTGCTCAAATAGTTTTTGCTAGCTACTAAGATAGAAATTTTCATGTACCTCATTATACCAAAAGACTACCCCAGTAGCCAATATACAAATCAGTTTGTAAATATATGAACAATAAGACCCATTTTTAGCATACTATTCTGTAATCAACACTCAATAAATAGTTTGCACATCTTGAGGTCTTTGGATATAACTAAATGACATTGTGCATAATGAATAAAATTCCAAATACTATCAAATTCTATTTATAGGGATTATAAATACAATAAATATAAATGTATGGATTGTAAATAGAATAAATGAATAATTCTATTTAAATGAAATCACAGAGTTGAGAACAAACATGAGCACAATGGCTTAAGGATTCAGAAAGGAAATTTAGTGGTGTCCACAGAGGGATGTTAAGACAAAAAATCATTCTTATCCCAAAGTAATTTTGTGTCTCAGTCACACGTAAGTTGGAGTAACAAGTGTTCATGCATACATTTCATGCATGTCAGTGCCTTGGTCTTGCTGTTAGACTCTACATAGGTGAAACCATTGTAAGATAAATGAAAGAATAGTGCCTAGGACCGCACTGTACTCTGTAGATTCCTGTGAAATTTACAGTGTAAACTTGGTGAGTCACAAACTCAAACAAAAGTACATGTGTGGGAAAGGGAGGCAGTTGTGAGAGAAAAATTAAAGGATAGTGGGAGTGAAAGCAAATAAGAACATGCTGTATATAGGGACAAAATGGTTGAAAGTGTAATTACAAAACCCAAGTTTTATAAGAATTTTATAAGCCATTTATTTTGTTAATTAAGTACTGGGTACCCTAAAGGTGGACATTAGAAAATCTTTTGAAAGTCATCATCAATGGCAGGCAAAATATGTTTCACTGTGTCAAATGAAAAAATGTAATAGAAATGGCATGTAGAAGTAAACATTTAAAATCTTATCACCACATGTTTCCCATTATCTTACTATAATTAATTTACATCGTTGAATAACTGATGTGCTGTCTCTATTGCATTTGGAGCTCAGTTCTCAAAGCCTGGGTTCTAAGTATGTGTGCTTATTTGTTTCTTGTCTTCCTGCTGAAATGAGAAATGGGTGGGGTATTTTGACATTTAAACATGCATATCTATGCACAGTAATACAGCAGCTTAGAATTTTGCTTTTTTTCTTTATTACATGTCATATAGTTTTATTACTTCTTGGAAGGATGTTTTCCTTCTCTTATTATTTTGAGCTAGAGACTGTTAAAATGGTGGCAACAATTGTTCAGAACAATAACATTTCATAAAGAAGCTTGGAAGCTTGATCCCATGAAGAAAAGTAATTCTGAAGTTTTAATGAGGAACCTATCAATCATTGCAATTACAGTGTTGTTCAATTCTACACAGCCAGAAAACAAGGCAGAGCATTCCTCCAAAACAAATTTTAATGAATAACAAGCTGGTATTTATTACAGTTTCATTGTACTCTACTAGCCTTTAATTTTAAAGTTAAACTCCATCAACCATATATTCAGCTAATAACTAAGGGCATTCCCCAATGTGAAAACTGACTATATTCTGTATAAGAGATGATTTTAAAATTTATTTTTTCACAGCAATACAACTGCTTTTAGTTGAATCACAAATTAATTCAGAAAGTCAGATATAACCCAAGGATAATTTAACAACTTTGATGTTAGAAATGATAGAAAACAATTGAATGTGCCTTCCAAGTACAATCTTGAAGTATTTGAAACTCAAGATCCAATGAAACACATTACCTTTGATGTAATCAGCAAATCATATATGTGTGTTATCCTCACAACACTGTTGGGGTTTGGATGCTGAAATGCAATTTCTTTAAACATGGGTTAGGTAGGAAGTATCCTGGGTGAATTTCCAAGGCTCCCAGATGCTTTCAGTGTCTTTCAGAAGATGATGCTAATTATTCATTGTATTTCATGCCTTGTCTTTATAAAGCTCTATCGTCCCCATTGCTGACACTGTCTTACCATCTGTGATTCAAGTTTTTTCTTCCACTATTTTTGTGTCACAACACATTCAGACACCAAGACATACTAGGTCTACTATATCACACTATATCTACTACATCTCCTGTTTTGTGGAAATCTGTCCGTGGGTTGGTCTCATGATGTTAATGGAGGTAGAGACAGTGTCTTGTAAAGAGCAAAATGTTGTGCAGGTTTACACAAAGCCAGAAAGTCTGTTTGAGTCTGTTCAGCCTTGTCTCTCCATGCCAATAATTAGATGACTGCTTTCTACAGCATATTCACGATTCAGCATAACCTGTGACGAATGAGGGGATCCCTTTGAGCAGTTCTGTGAAACTGGCACAGGACTGGGAGGGCTCGGGTGAGTTAGCACAGGAAGATCTTAACAATGTACTGTTATGGAGCACCTTTGTATGTGACATCTGAGCAGAGGCTCTGGACAAGCTATAAGACATAAACCATCAGTCCCATTATTGGGGAAGGGCATTTAAGGTAGCCTCTCCACTATTGCTCAGATTCCAGGTTTGGGTCATCCTTTTGGGGTCCCTGGAGATTTCCCTAGTGCCTGATTTCTATTGAAGCCCATAATGGCTCCCTCTATTGAGGTATTTTATTCCTTGCTCTCATTCTCTGTTCTATCCCAAGTCACCTACCTGATCCTTCTTGTTCTCCTCCCTGCTCCCCTTCAACCCTCATCCTCTCCTACCTCTGTCTCCCCTCCCATGCTCCCAACTTACTCAGGAGATCTTGTCCCTTTCCCCTTTTCAGGGGTCCATATATGTCTCTCTTCGGGTCCTCCCTGTTTCCTAGCTTCTCTGGCATTATAGATTGTAGGCTGGTTATTTTTTTCTCTATGTCTACAATCCATAT
This sequence comes from Cricetiscus sungorus, assembly GCA_030556225.1. Lineage (NCBI taxonomy): Eukaryota > Metazoa > Chordata > Mammalia > Rodentia > Cricetidae > Cricetiscus > Cricetiscus sungorus. The sequence goes on from JANBXA010000031.1 coordinate 29,663,222, forward strand.
ACTAGTGAGTACATACCATGTTTTTCTTTCTGTGCCTCTGTCACCTCACTCAGGATGGTTTCTTCTAGTTCCATCCATGTGTCTGCAAATTTCAAGATGACATTGTTTTGTTTTGTTTTGTTTTTCCACTGAGTAGTACTCCATTGTGTAAATCTTCTTCCATTCTTCAGTTGAGGGGTATCTAGGTTGCTTCCAGGCTCTGGCTATTACAAATAATGCTACTATGAACATAGTTGAACAGATGTCCTTGTTCTATGAATGTGCATTTTTTGGATATATGCCTAAGAGTAGAATTGATTTCCATTTTCCTGAGGAACCACCATATTGATTTCCAAAGTGGCTCTACAACTTGGCACTCCCACCAGCAATGGAAGAGTGTGCCCCTTTCTCCACATCTTCTCCAGCATAAACTGTCATTAGTGTTTTTGATCTTAGCAATTCTGAAAGGTGTAAGATGATATCTCTGAGTTGGTTTGATTTGCATTTCCCTGATGGCTAAGGATGTAGAGCAATTCCTTAAGCCATTTCAGATTCTTCTATTGAGAATTATACACACACACACACACACACACACACACACACACACACACACATATATATATATATATATAAATTTTAAATTTAAATTTGAAATAATCTTGTTTTACATATCAATCCCAGTTCCCACACACTCTCATCCTCTCCTGCCCCCCCACCATCTCCCATCCCATCCCCTTTCTACTCCCCAGGGAGGGTGAGGCCATCTGTCTGTCAGATCATTTGGAGCAGAGCCCAGGCCCTCCCCCATGTGTCTAGGCTGAGAGTATCCCTCTACATGGAATGGGCTCCCAAACTCCATTTACACTAGGGATAAATGCTGGTCCACTACCAGAGGCCCCATAGACTATCCAGTCCTCCCAACTAACACCCATGTTCAGGGAATCTGGGTGGGTCCTATGCTGGTTTCCCAGCAGTCAGACTGGAGTCCATGAGCTCCCCTTGTTCAGGTTGGCTGTTTCTATGGGTTTCTTCAGCCTGGTCTTGACCCATTTGCTCATCATTTCTCCCTGTCTGCAACTGGATTCCAGAAGTTTGGCTGACTCAGTGTTTAGCTGTGGGTGTCTGCTTTTGCTTACATTACCTGGATAAAGGCTCTAGGATGGCATATAAGGTAATCATCAATCTCATTATCAGGGAAGAGAATTTAAGGTAGCCTCTCTACTATTACTTAGATTGTTAGTTGTAGATCATCTTTGTAGATCTCTGGACAATTTCCTAGTGCCAGATTTCTCTTCAAATCTATAATGGCTCCCTCTATTATGGTATCTCTTTTCTTGCTCTCCTCTTTTCTTTTCCTGACTCAATCTACCTGCTCCTTCATGTCCTCCTCGTCCCTCCTCTTCCCCCTAAGTCCCTCTCCCCTCCCACCATGCTCCCAATTTGTTTGGGAGATCTTGTCCCTTTCCCCTTCTCCAGGGTCCAATGTAGGTCTCTCTCTTAGGGTCCTCCTTGTTTCCTAGCTTTTCTGGCAATATGGATTCTCTATTTAGATCTGTACCCCATTTTAAAAATTGGATTATTTTGTGGGTTTTTTGTGACTAACTTCTTGAATTCTTTGTATATTTTGGAGATGAGCCCTTTGTCAGATGCGGAGGTTGGTGAAGATCTTTTCCCATTCTGTGGGTTGCCAGACTCCTTGAATGTTGGTGTCAGTTGGGGGCCCTGGGCAGTCTTTGGGACCTCTGGCAGTGGAACCAGTATTTATCCCTAGTGCATGAGTGGGCTTTGGAAGCCCATTTCCTATGGGTTCCTAATACATGGAGGGGGTGGGGAGAGCCTAGTTCTTGCCCCAAATGCTACTTCATAACTATAACTTTGCTATTGTTATGAATCACAGTGTAAATATTTAATATGCAGGGCATGTGATATGTGACCTTTATGAAAGGGCCATTCTATCTAAAAAGGGGTCGTGACCCACAGGATGAGAACTGCTGACCAAGACAGCCTTGTAGTTTTGACCTGGTGCCATCTCTGAGAAAAATGAAAAAAAAAAAATCCGAGTTAGGAAACTCATTGGCCAATGGCTTTGAAATTTTCAAATAAGAATATTACTTCCTTACAAAACAAAATCTTAATTTCTAAAATTCAAGTTGTCCAAAAAGGAAATGGCCTGCCTGCTTCAGCAGCTCCTGAGTTCATTGTCACTGAAGATGTGTAAGTAGACAACAGGAAGCTGCCAATGAAATGAATGATAAGCACATGATAAGCAGAAGTCTTATAAGTCTTGGCTTCTATGACTTTTAGAAATTGGGAAATTTCTAAAATTTGACACAGAAAGGGTCAACATAGAGTTCTGCTTCTGTGTACAGTCTCAGTTCTTAGTTTCTGTGGCACAAATGTAGGCTCATTATCTTCTTAAATAAGATTGCAGCATGCATATTGTAATGAGTAAACAGATGGTTTGATTAATGCAGAAACCATTTACATACAAAGGAATAATTATACTAAAATTACATCTTGACATTGGAGAGTTCCACTAATTTCTTTCAATGAACTAATCGCCTTAAGGTTTACCTACTGAGGCAACTGTGGATCCATTGGACTCCAAATTGCTGCAGAGGAAGATGTCAGACAATCTGAAGCAGTATTTAATCCACTTCCCTCCTGAGTATCTCTCTCATGCTGTCACCCTCAAGCTCCCTCTTCTCCACATCCTCTGCCTGACATTTTATCTCTTCATCTGTCCAAGTCTGCATCCAGTTCTACATGGAATTTAAAATGTGTCACCATTCTTCCAGAGTCCTCTTCTGTTGCTTTTATAAATGTGTCCATCTACTGCCATGAATAAGCAGTGTGAGATCATCCCTGAATAGACAGTATTGATTCACTAAACCCCGAAGATTGCTGACCTTTTTAAAAAGAGATTCCCACTGCACAAGATATTTTACCAAGTGACAAGGACTTCTGTGCACTGACATGAAATCAGTACAATTTAAATTGAGCACATTTCTTAGGGAGATGGTTGGCTACATGGCAGTCAGAGATTATATCAAGTGAAATGAGTAGCATTCTGAGTGATTTCAGTTGTGTTTTTCAGGAAGGAAGAGAAATAAGTCGGTTTAAAAAAAAAAGATTGCCATGTCCTAAAAGTTGAATCTAAAATCAACGAAGGAATTAATTTAAACCAACATTGACATAGTTTGACTGTGAGACTGAAAAGTACTGTAGGTATGATATAGAGACCTGATAAAAATAAAACAGTAATTAGACAATGAGTGAGCCAAACTGTTATGGAGAACTAAGGATGGAAAATACATCTGATTTTGAGGCAACGATCTCAGTTCCAGCCCCAGCTAGGTCACAAGATGAAATTTACTTCCCCTCTCATCTTTTTTTTTTTCAAAATAATATGAGTGGATTTTGAATTAAATTGTGTCTTTAGTCTTGTCTAAACTTAGTATTCTCTGTCTGTTCAGATCAATACACCAGTAAATAATGTTTATTGTGCTAACAGACTCACTGAAGCAGAAGTGTTACTGTCACTCAAGCAATATTTATCAGGCACAGGTAGTAGGTAGAAAGCTTTCTTAATGCACACTTAAAATGTTTAAAAGAAAACGAGTTTAAAACATCTCTACCACCTCCCAGTACAGTAGTCTCAAAGTCCTGTGAAATAGAAGTAAAGAATTCAAGAGAAAGTTGAAGCATGGAACTTGGGGTTCGGAGTGGCCCACTTTCACTTCTCTCTGATTAGAATATTCAATCACACACCAAATCCTTGAAAATCCAAATAGTAAAAACAGTACAAGGGTCATTGTGCTTAAGCAGCTCATGGCCCCATGGCCTACTCTTAGAGCTATTGAGCCTGAAAGCTCAGAATATTTCCACTGAGCTTCAATTCTCCAATAATATGACTTTCCTTTTAATTTGCCAGCTTTTCTCCATCACTGCACTTTTTTTCTCTCATTTAAAAGGTTTTGTAGTTATTAAACTGATTTCTCAAGGGCATATGTATTTCATAAAAGAACAATTGCTTTAGTATCCTAAGGAGATTAACCAACAGTGGTTGAATATCAACCATCCATCAGTGATATGTTCTTATAGGGGTGTTTCTGTGGAGCACAGATTGTCAGGGCATTAGAATTATAATACTGAGAACCTCAGTTCTGTCAGTGTGAAGACTTTCTTGATATTTTAGTCACGTGCTATAAAACACCTTCAGATTAGCCTACAATATGCATATATATATACATATATATATATATAACAAAGTGCTTAATGAGAAGAATATAACTGAAGTACTCCCATCAGTTTTACAACATAAAACATATAATAAAAAACAAAACTGTGATCTAAAGAGGATCAATAGAGGATACCTTAAATATGCATAACTGTGATTTTGCTCAAAAACACAGTTAAAGATACCTGTTTATCAACTTAGAAATTTCCCATTGTGCATTCCTTTTCATTTGTTCTTATTTACTCATTCATCTACTCATCTGTTTTGAGAGATTCTTAACCTACATAGCTCAGGCTGTCCTCAAATTGAATTGTTCTTCCTCAGCTTCTGACTAGATGTTCACCAGCATGACCAGATAAAGTTATATTTCACTATTTTACAAGTATATAAATGGATATATGCAACATGTATCTGGGTAGCATCCTAATCTTTTCATTAATGAAATCTTTTCATAGTCTATGCTTGGACTCCACCACACCTGTTATAAAATTTAGCTGAACTAAAGTGAAAATGGTAGAATGGAAATCACAGGTAACTTAAGATCATGCCAGAGTTTTAATTGGGATCTTTTCATTTAAGAGATAAATAATAGCTTCAGAAGCCAGACTTGAATAAAATAATTTTCACACAACTAGTATTGTAACTAATATTGAATCAAGAAATGAATAAAATGTATGTTAAACCATCCTTGCAACCCAGGGATGAAGCCTACTTGGTCATGGTGGATGATTTCTCTGATGTATTCTTGGATTTGGTTTGCCAGTATTTTATTGAGTATTTTTGTGTCGCTATTCACCAGGGATATTGGTCTGTAGTTTTCTTTCTTAGTCGTATCTTTGTGAGGCTTGGGTACCAAGGTGATTGTGGCCTCGTAGAAAGACTTTGGTAATGAGCCTTCTGTTTCTATTGTGTGGAACAATTTGAGGAGTATTGGAATTAGCTCTTCCTTGAATTTCTGGTAGAATTCTGCACTGAAGCCATCTGTCCCTGGGCTTTTCTTGGTTGGAAGGCTATTGATGACTGTTGCAATTTCATTGGGGGGTTATAGGTCTATTTAAGTTGTTTGTCTGTTCTTGGTTTAATTTTGGTGATAGTTGTCCAGAAATTTGTCCATTTCCTTTGAATTTTCAAATTTTGTAGAGTACATATTTTCAAAGTATGACCTGAAAGTTGTCTGTATTTCCTCTGTGTCCATTGTTATGTCCCCCTTTTCATTTCTGATTTTGTTAATTTGCATGATCTCTCTCTGCTTTTTCTTTAGTTTGGATAAAGGTTTGTCTATCATGTTGATTTTTTCAAAAAACCAACTCTTTGTTGCATTGATTTTTTGTATTGTTTTCCTGGTTTCTATTTTATTGATTTCAGCCCTCAAATTGATTATTTCCTGGCATCTACTCCTCCGGGTTGAGTTCGCTTCTTTTTGTTCTAAGGCTTTCAGTTGCGCTGTTAATTCTCTAATGTGACTATCCTCTGTTTTCTTCATATGGGCACTTAGTGCAATGATCTTCCCTTGTAACAATGCTTTCAAGGTGTCCCATAAGTTAGGATATGTCGTGTCCTCATTCTCATTGAATTTTAGGAAGTCCTTAATTTCTTTCTTTATTTCTTCTTTGACCCAGGTGTGGTGCAATTGCCCATTGTTCAGTTTCCATGAGTTTGCAGGGTTTCTGCAATTTGTGTTTCTTCCAATTTTAAAGCATGGTGGTCTGATAAGATACAGGGGACTATTCCAAATTTTTTATATCTGTTGAGGTTTGTTATGCCACCTGGTATGTGGTCGATTTTAGAGAAGGTTCCATGTGGAGCCGAGAAGAAGGTATATTCTTTTGTGTTTGGGTGGAATGTTCTATAGATGTCTGTGAAACACAGTTGAAACATAACTTCTGTCAGTTCTTTTCTTTCTTTATTGAGTTTCTGCCTGGTGGTCCTGTCTAGTGGTGAGAGTAGTGTGTTGAAGTGGGTTAGGTTTTATGTGAGCTTTGAGTTTTAGTAGCATTTCTTTTACAAATGTGGGTGCCTTTGTATTTGGGGCATAGATGTTCAGAATCAACACTTTTTGTTGATGGATTTCTCCTGCAATGAATATGAAACCACCATCTTCATCTCTTTTGATTAATTTTGGTTTGAAGTCTAACTTGTTAGATATTAGGATAGCCACACCTGCTTGCTTCTTGGGTTCATTTGATTGGAAGATCTTTTCCCAGCCCTTTACCCTGAGGTAATGTCTATCTTTGTAGCTTAGGTATGTTTCTTGTATGCAGCAGAAGGATGAATTCTGTCTTCGTATCCATTCTGTTAGCCTGTGTCTTTTTATAGGCGAGTTTAGACCATTAATGTTGAGGGAGAGTAAGGACCATTGATTGTTAATGTTTATTTGTTTTAGATTTACTTTTGGCAGTGGTATTGTGAATTTATTTGTCCTTCTTTACCCTTGGTTTCTGGTGAAGTGGGATTATCTGATATATATATATATATATATATATATATATATATATATATATTGCTTTGACTTCATTTTAAGCCAAAGAACAAGTTACTGGGGAAAAGTATTTCTAATTTTGTTTCCACAGAAAATGAAAAGCTGTGGATCCCTTCCAGACAAATGTGGTTTGATCGAACAAGACCCCCTGAAGCAACATCAATGGGACAATGCAGCCTTGCAGACCACTACAACCAGAATTTCTGTGTCTTCTTAGGATCCCCCCATGACAGCACCCCCTACCAGCAAGAAGCAGCTTGGAAAGAATGACGCCCAAATTCCAAAATATTGTTTGTAAATGTTTTTCATTTTTTTTAAAAAAAAAGACATGTATAATTATGTCCAGCATAAAATAAATAAATGTTTAAAAAAGAAATGTATAAAATGATGAAAGTTTCATTCCACAGGAAAAAGAAAAATACTGTCTAATTCCTGCTTATAGGTTGTAGACAATATCTCCCAAGAGAAAAGAGAAAAAAGATTCAGAGGGCAAAGAAATTAGGATTTGCCTTGCTCATGGGAGAATAAAAAATTAAGTGTTCAAGCACAAGATAAATCATCTCCTACTTCTTTATATAAGAGAAGACTGGTTCACCCTATGGAGTATATTTTGGGAACATTTAAAAAGTACTAAACTTTAGAGAAGTTTCTTTTTCAAATTGGAGGTTACCATAAATCAACACAAGATTCCCATGGGAAGTCAAATAAGGGTAGGTAATGTAAATTTTGAGTGGTACAAATCTCTGCATGTTGAGATAAATGACAGAAATTGTGGAAACTGTTGGACCAACTTCACAGCAGTCCCTGAAATGAGGAGGTAGATAGTGGACTTGTATTAAATTCAATGAAGTTAGGCTGTCAGTAAGCTCAAAAATTAAATTTGGTAAGAACAAAGAAGGAAGACAACTAGAAGAATAATTAGACATGGTCAGAGAGACACTTAAATAGCAAAGGTTATTATTCCTAAGAGTTTGCATGACAGAAATCTCTACGGCATAAATGTAAGAATAAATAAATGAAGATGTCAAAGCACTCTGTCTACTTGCTTCTCCCACAAGATAGCCTGAAGATGGGCTGGGTCACAAGTTTTCTGGCTTCTCCATGAAGGTTATACATGAAGTTGTTGAGATATCAGAAGTAATGCAATATCTGTTGCAACTCTGTATATAAAAGTCTAAAAATAGCTATAGGCAGTTCTTCAGACCATAGGCATAATTGTATTACAGTAGAACTTCATTACCATAAAAAATGAGTTAAAGCTAGTTATCAATTTGGAAATAGTGCACTTTCTGTGCTCATATAAGGCCAAGGCCTGAAGTTAAATTTCAAGTTCTATACACACACACACATACTCCTCTCTCTCTCTCTCTCTTTCTCTCTCTCTCTCTCTCTCTCTCTCTCTCTCTCTCTCTCTCTCTCTCTCTCTCTCAAACACACACAAAATGCATGCATACAGACATGTCCATACACACACATACTCACATGCATACACACGCATACATGAGCATACACACATATGCCCATACCATACGCACTCATCTACTCATCCACACACTCTTGTACACACCACACACTTACACACACACACACACACACACACAGTGAGGAGCAGGTAGTAGACCAATTAGTCTGGGGGTGACAGGTTTTTGATCCATTCCCTGGACTTTGTGCATGACGATATAAGATAGCATCATGATGAGACAATAGGAGTTCTGGAAGCCCTACTAAGACACATGAGCCACCAGGGATTACGTTTCTCTGGAGAGCCTCCCCAGCTGCAGGGTCAACAAAGGATCATCAGGGCTCTTCACAGAATCCATCTTACAGTTCAGCTTCTTCCTTGGCCCATCCTTCCATCTCTTTCTTGAAGTTATTCCCAGCATCAGTACTCAATAACCATCTTGCATGTAAATATCTAACTAGAGCCTAAATAATTCTAACAAAATTATATAATATAAGGTGATAAAAGTTCCCATAATTTACAACCCCTCCCTCACATAATTTATTCTATAACCATTATCAAAATATTTTTTATTTTCGTATATTTTGATCATAATTGTTTTCCCCTTACAACTCCTCCTATAGCCTCATTCAACTTCATGTTCCGTTTTTTAGAAAGCTATAAAAGAAAAAGTTGTATACACGTGCACATGCGGGCACACACACACACACACACACACACACACAATGCACCTGATTATATTGATCAAAAATTCCTGGGCATGAAGCCTACTCTGAAATGTGGTTGATACACACAGTAATAGTACCATTGGGGAAAAAAACAAAAACAAACAAACAAAAGCAGATTTTTCCCTTTTCAAGAAAATGCAAGTAGCAAATAGCTTCTCAGTTAGATGTGGGCTTTTGTGTTCACTTCCCTTTCTCTGTACTGAAGTTTTGTGTGGTTTGAACTTATGCAGTCCTTGTGCCTGCTGTCACCCATCTCTCTGGGTTCATGTGCATATCAGCCCTGTCATGTGTGGCAGACTCTGTTTCCTGGGAGCCATTAATCACCTCTGGTTCTTATAATCCTCTTGTACCCTTTTCTATATAGATCCCAGAGCCTCAGTGGGAGTGGTTTGATGATGACATCTCATTTAAAGCTGAGTTCTCTAGAAATGTGGCCAAGAACTTGGGACTAAATGGGTCATACATCTTTAGGAAAAATCTACTATATTATTCTGCTAAAGGAACATAGCAATAATAAAGTGGCTCCTAATGGCATATTGAAAAGCTATAGATCAGAGCAAATGCTAATGCAAGTGTGTGGAAATGTAGACACTTATATTCACTACTGTTAGGAGCAAGAACTGGTACAGCTATTATGGAAATCAGTGTTGAGTTCCTTGAGAAGCTTTAAACAGTTCTACCACATGGTCCAGATATACAACTCATAGGTATATACCCAACAGACTCTATATCTTGCTGCAGAGATACTTACTCATTCATGTTCATTGCTTTTCTAGCCAGAAAATGGAAACAGCCTAAATGTCTACAGCTGATGAATGGATTTTAAAAAATGGTATACTTACATAATGGAATATTACTTAGATATTATAAAAAAAAGAAATTACAAATTTCACAAAAGATAAATGGACCTAGAAGTAACAAAGGCCTCCAACCACAAACATTACACTTTTTCTTATTCGTGGATGTTAGCTTTCAATATTTGGACAGGTGTACTTCTTTTGGAATACTTCAGAGGTCAGGGAGTTGTTAAGAGGCTTTGGTGAGGGATTTTCAGTAGTACAAAGGGTTATGAAACAAAAAGAAATAAACTGTTGGGGGACAGGCAGGTAAAATGGGTGTAATAAATAAAACTAAATACTTCAAAAAAATTCATATGGAAGCTTACTACTTAGAATCTACCTAATATATATAAATTTAAATATAAATTTAAAGAGTTAAGATAGAGTTAGCCTATATTAGGGCAACAATGCCACTACTAGATACCAGAGGCTAACAAAAAAAATCTATTCCCAGGAATAAGTTATTTCTTTGGTTGTATTGGCTAGTGGGTTACGACAGACTTCTAAATATTACAGGCTTCTTCTGCCAATCTTCTTGGGAACCTTCCAGAACTGGACAGTAAAATCCTATGCTAAAAACACTACATATTTTGAGTCATAGAGCATGAAAAACATCAAGTAGGTTTTGACCCAGATGTTTTACTTCTACTAGCTAGCTTTCCTAGCACTAATGGAAAATAAAAGAGGAAAAATGTAATCATCAATCACACCCAGCTGTGAAGCTTGAGACCAAAACAATGATTGGCTAGGCAAGGTATGTTCACTGGTACAGTAGTGTCATGAATTTTGTGAGAGCAAACAGCCACTTCATGATTGAATTTAAGGCCGACTCCAAAAGATAAAAAAAAAAAAAAAAATAAAAAAAATAAAAAAAAAAATGCCCCTGGCATCAGACCAAGAACCTATGGCTAGACAGGTCTCACTAGAATGTAACTGTTTGACTGTCATTCCGTTAAATGGACATTTAATTAGACTTAGCATTATATACATAAATCAATGCATTTAGATAGCTCTCATCTGTTTGCAATAGATGATCAACACAGAGACCTATAACTGCCCAATATACAGAGAATAAGAGGCTGCATAATGTCCAGTCTTAAAAGTTGAACATTTATACCACACATTCTCCTCCAAGGGCTCAGAGATCATTGCAGAAAGGGGAGTAGGAGGAATGTAAGGATTAGAAGAGGTGAATGAATACATGAAACAGTGTTTGGCTACAAGAAGGCAGATTCACGTATGAACTCACAAAGGCTAGGGCAATGTGCTCTGGTGAAAGCCCATACATCCTACTTCCTAGAACAACATAAATTGGCTTTGAAGAGGAGAAGAGGACACTAAGTAGGATAGGACAGAAATTGTGTATATCTGGGGAGAGTTAGGGAAGGAAGGCTGGATATGATCAAATAAATTTTCAGTAGATCATTTTGTATGAGTACTGATTGAGAACAATATATTTCACAGCTCGAAGATTAGAAGATATTGATGGAGATTTATTTTTTTTTTAATCTTTAGGGGTGTCTTTATTTCTAGAGACATAAAAACATATTTTCTGAAACACTTGGGGTTGTTTTGTTTCTGGATGTTTTTGCTTTAACAGGCCTTTCAGATGGCAAATTAATGGTGCTTTTGTCCCTGTAAAATCAGGTTGGTTGATACCCTGATTTTATATGTAGGAATACAATGATTCTGGCTAAGGATATCTTTATATATTAGCACGTATAAGGGTTCAGAGTTACCACATTATATCAACTTCTAATCTTTGTTTGCCAGTCTTTAGAATTCTATTTCAGACATCTAAGCCTGCCCAAATGATAAATACTACTCAGTGTTCAAAATTCAGCTAACGTTAATGAAGTCTTATCTGTCTCCTACCCCTAATCCGTGAGAAAATGATAACAGTATCTCTTGCTGCTGTCTATATCCAAAGGATTTACTGGCATTTTGGAGCCCAGTGAACACTGGGAGAGAACAGTCTAGCAAACCATTACCAGGTGGGTCCCACAATCAACCAGTAATAGCCAAGAGAGCAGACTTAGGGCAAGAGTAGGTAATGGAAGTTCCTGAAAAAGTGGGCAGCTTTCTAAGCATCCAAGAATGATTTGCTGTAATTTGTAATATATTCAAATATGTTGGAAATTCCAACATAGCACATACTTTTCAGTATTTTGTTTTCCATTAGATGACAGTTTTCCTGCTTGCTAACTCTCCAAGACTATAATTTTTAAAAGAAATCTTGTCCATTAATCCCTTTGAATGCAACATCCATAGAATGCAAATGTATTGTCATCCTCCTTTAATTAAACTTAAGAAACCCATGTTGACACACTACTACCACCAACAACAACAACAAAGTAACGAACTAACAATCACTGGTCATTAATACCTCTCAATTTCAAGTTTAAGAAACCTATGTTGACACACTACCACCAACAACAGCAACAATTAAATAAAAGGAATTAACAATCATTGGTCATTAGTATCTCTCAATATTAATGGATTCAATTCCTCAATAAAAAGACAAAGGCTAATAGAATGGACATGAAAACAGGATCCATCCCTCTGATGATGCACACAAGAAACACACCTCAACATCAAAGATAGACATTACTTTGGTGTAAGAGTGGGGTAAAGATTTTTCAAAATATACTTTAGAAGCAAGCTTGCATAGCTATCCTAGTATCTAACAAAATAGATTTCAAAGAAAAAAATCAATCAAAAGAGATGGAGGACATTTCATATTCATCAAAGAAAAACCCAACAAAATGGCTTTTTAAATTTTAACATTCATGCTGCAAATTCATTAGTAAAAGAAACATTGGTAAAGCTTAAATGACATATCGGACAGCACACATTAACAATGAGAGACTTCAATACCTTACTCTAATCAATGAATAGGTCATCCAGACAGAAACTAAACAGAGAAATAGAAGATTTAATAGGTGTGATGAATCAAATGGACCAAACAGATATTTTCAGAACATTTCACCCCAATACAAAAGAATATACCTTCTTCTCAGCAACTCACAGAATATGCTCCAAAGTTGACCACATACTTAGTCACAAAGCAAGTTACAGCAGATACAAAAAAAAAACCTGAAATAACCCTCCTGCATCTATATCCTATCAGACCACTACAGATTAAAACTGGATTTCAAAAACAACAAAAAGCCTAAAACTGCATGGAAACTGAACAAGTCCCTACAAAAAGACTACCGAGTCAAGGAAGAAGTAAAGAAATTACAGACTTCCTAGAATTCAGTGGAAATGAATGCACAGCATACTCAAAGTTATGGGACACAATGAAAGCAGTGGTAAGAGAAGAGTTCATAGCATTAATGACCTTTATAAAGAATTGGACAAAGAGGTAATGTAAAAATTAACAAATTCAGAAATGAAAGGATGTAACAACAGACACCAAGGAAATCCAAAGAATTATTAGGTCATATTTCAAAAAAAAAAAAAAACTGTACTTAGTAACATCTAAAAGAAACACATTATTTTCTCAGTAGATGCCACTTACCAAACTTGAATCAAAATCAATTGAACAATTTAAATAGATCTACAAACCTAATGAAATAAAAACAATCATTAAAAGCTGCCCCCCCCCCAAAAAAACCCCTAGGGTCAAAAGGTTTTAGTGCAGAATTCTACCAGACTTTCAAAAAGACCTAATGTCAATTATCCTCAAATTGTTCCACAGAATACAAACAGAAGATACATAAAATGGAAACAAATTCATTTTATGAAGCTGCAATAAACTTAATACCCACCACATAATGACTCAATATTATGTTGAAAGAAAATTTCAGACCAATACCCCTCATGAACATTGATGCAAAAGTACTCAATAAACACTCACAAGCAGAATTCAAGAACACATCAAAAAAGACCACCCACCATAATCAGGTAGGATTCATTCAGAGATGCAGGGATGGTTTTGTAGCATGTAAGTTTCCGCCAGCCCGCCAGTCTGGGCCCACAGCCGCGCCAGCCCCAAATAACACTCAGAGACTCTGTATTTGATACAATCCTGTTGGCCAGTTACCATTATTGTTAATGGGCTAGCTCTGCCTTAATCATTAACCCATTTTTACTTATCTAAGTATTTCCACGTGGTCGTCTTATGGGGAGCCGCGCGGCAGGCGTGCTGCGTCTTCCCCGGGCTACATCTTGACCCCACCTACTACTTCCTCTTCCTCCTCCTAGTCTCCTAGCCCCACCTATCTAGTTTTCTATTGGCCACAGGGCTTTATTAACAGTATGAGAAACATATATACAGAATCACATACAAAACTCTGTCCGTATGATCCACTATATAAACAAATCAAAGAAATTAAAAAAAATAAAAACACATGATAATCTCATAAGATGCTGAGAGTCCTTTGACAAAATTTAACACCCTTCATGATAAAAGTCTTGGAGGGATCAAGGATACAAGACACAGCAAAGTCTTTTCATAATGGTGGCAGGGGGCTTGAATCAGCCATCTTCTATAACCAGGCAAGGCCTCAGGTGGAGGAACTAGGACACCAACCCAGCCACAAAACCTTAGACTTACAGTTTGTCTTGCCTGCAGAGTGTTCTGGGACTGAGCCTAGCAGAATCCTCATCAAAGAGACGAGAGAGGCTTCGTCCAGCAACTGACAAGAGCAGAATCAGAGTGTCTTGTGGAGGAGGAAGAAGGATCAAGGATCTGAGGAATCTGGGATTCGAGGACACCACAATTGCACCGCCCACAAAATCAACTGGGGCTTACAGAGATCAAGGAGCCTATAGCAGTCTAACCTAGGTCCTCTTTATATACGCTATGTAAGGCTCAGTAGCTTGGTGTTCTAGTGGGATTCCTAACAGTGGGAGTGTGGAGCTCTCTCCGACGCTTTTTCCTGATTGTGGGACCCCTTTCCTCCTACTAGGTTGCCTTGTCCAGCCTTGATATAACGGTATGTGCCTGACCTTATTGTGGTTTATTATGCGGTGTTCGGTTGATGTGCCTGGAAAGCCTGCTCTCTTTTTGAGGTGAAGGGAAAAAAAAGAGAATGATCTGGCGAGAGGAGAGTTGGAGGAGAGAGACTAGGAGGAGAATAGACAGGGGAAAACTGCAGTTGGAATGTGAGACATGAGAGAAGAATAAAAATAATAAATGATTTTCTTAAAAAGGAAAGAAACCTATGTTGAGTGACCGGTGCGGCAATAGACCTCAGGAGGCAGAAGTACTGTGCCTGACAATCTGAGTCTGAGTCCCAGGACCCTTATGAGAGGAGGAGAGAGCTGACTCCTAGTAGTTGCTTCTGACCTCCCTCCACTCACATGCCATGGCACACACATGACCACGAATATGCACATTCATGAAAATAAACAAACGTAATAATATTTCCCTAGATTACAAAAGAGTAACAGAGCTGGACCATATTTATATAGACTGTTTGAAGGTGGAAGGGCGTATAGTGCCTGTTGAAAACATATGTGTCTATGAATTAAGCTAATTTGGCAACACAACTCTTAAAATGGCCTCTGCATTTAGGCAAATAGGCTTGAATAGAGTATCTGCCATTTGCCATTTTGATATGAACTGTTGTTTTCTAAGGCTGAACCTCTTCATATATTAACATAACTATAATAAATCCCTGGAAGATTATTTTAATATGGAAATGAGATTGCCTGCTAAGTAAATAATGAAAGGTGAAATATCTTTCCTCTTCCTTCTTCCCTCACCCCCATCTCCAGTGTGGCTCTACTAAGCAAATTGCCCACTACAATCTATATGATTCTCAGGTATAAAATGCAATAAGATATAGAAGGCATAAATCAAACCAGGTATTCCATTAAATGTCATTATAGAAGTACCAAAAAAATTAAGGATCAGAAAGGCGATTATTGAGGATGAACAAAGTTTAAATGTGAAGAATTTAAATGCTTAGAATATGATGATGCCACAAATCCTTCAACTTGTTCATTTAAAAGTAGAGAACTTGCAGTCCACAGAAACAAAAGGACTTCACAAAGAGCTTGATTGCCTAACGACCAGTGAAGTGTTCTGAAAACAAGAAAGGACATGACCTAAACCTATGGACGGTGTCTTTGACAGCTGGCTCAGCACTTTAATCTATGTTGCCAAGTCCAAGTTTCACTTGGGTGACTCAAACTAATACTTGCCATCACAATTTTCTCAGCTGAACTGACTTTGCTTGCACTCTACCTCAGTCGGCCTTCCCATGTCTACACGGTTGACCTTGCCATCACTCAAAACAGCTGTGCAGTCTTTAATCCTACACTGCAGCCCATGACCATAGTCTCCCATCCTTTCACAGATCCAGTTTCTCAGCTTCATGTGCTGCCCGAGGTCACTGGAGTCATCCAGGTCATTAATTCCCTCATCTTTTCCCCCACTGAGAATCTCCTCAGTGTTACCCATTCTTTCTATTCGCCTAGATTCTCTGGAGCTCTGTGGAGTTCTTTGCATTTTTTTTTTTGCAATAATCTTAACTTATATAACTGGTTCTTCTATAATACTAAAAGCTAAAAATAAGACAAAAATATAATCAATCGAGCAACATATCTTCTCTGCTTCAAATATTTGGCACTGGGATTTCCTAGTCAAAAATCTCCAAATAAAACAATTAGTACATTTATAAAATCTGGCTTTGCAACCTCTGCTGGCCTCATTAAAGTAATACATTCATCTTTCCCCTTGCACATTCACAGAAGATCATATCCTACAACCAAAAAAAAGGGTATAATCATGTTATATTCACTTCACTATCCTACCTTTCTACTTGCCTTCCCTAGTGCTGCTTCCCCTGATACTGTGAAATATTTTCCATCTATCTGATTAATCACCCTAATATAATCTGCATCATGTCTTCTGTCCCTAAAACCTTCCGAGCATTATTTTTCCTTCCACTCAAAAGGGAAAAGATACAGTTAAGAAACATAGCCAATATATTTCACTTTAGAAATGACATTATGTCTCCTTTGTAATATTGCTTTAATTTTCTACAATACAATATGACGGCACATTAATCAGCCATTGTACCAGGCTTTTCCTCTTGGGCCACCAACCAGCTCCCAAATCATGACGAAAAGACTTCTTATTAGTTATGACTGCTTGGCCTTCTCTCAACTTTTATTTTAATGTTTCTTTTCATCTATGTTTTGCCTTGGGGCTTTTTACCTTTCTATCTGTATTCCTACTCTGTGTCTGCATGCTGGCAGCTGGATTCCCTCCCTCTGTCTGTCTCTCTGTCTCTCTCTCTGTCTCTGTGTGTGTGTCTCTGTGTCTCTGTGTCTCTGCGTCTGTCTCTCTGTCTCGCTGCCTCGCTGTCTCGCTGTCTCTGTCTCTCTTTCTGTCTCGCTGTCTCTGTCTCTCTCTCTCTCTCCACCTTGTTCTCACCTCTCTTCTTTCTCTGGTTCTTCTCAGCCTAGATTTCTCCTCCTATTTATTCTCTCTGCCTTCCAGTGCTACCTATCCCTCTTTCGCTTGGCTATTGGCCATTCAGCTTTTTATTATACCAATAGGGTGCCTTAGGCAGGCAAGGTGAAACAAATGCAACACATATTTACACAATTAAACACACATCTTTACATCATTACACAAATGCAGCATAAACACACATTTACACAGTTAAAGTAATATTCTGCATCATAAACAAATGTAACACATCCTCACATAGTTGAATTTCCACAAGGCATAAAGTGAAATGGCAAAGTGATACGTGTTATAACATGTATGAACCTTGAAAATATTACATAAAATACAACAGGCCAGACACAAAAGGTCACACATTTGAGTTCATTTACATGTAATTTTTAGACTAGGCAATTTTATAGAGAAAGCATGTAACTGCCAGAGCCTGGAAGGAATATAAAGAATTGAAAGCAACCAAGGGTAGATGAGAGTTTCCTTTGAAGATGGTACCAATGTTACCCTCTAACTAACTAAATTCCACTGAACTATGAGCCGGAAAAAGATGCTATTGTACTCAAACTGTGTTGAAATTAAGTTCATATTTTTAATAGAATTGCTAGTACCAGCATTTTCAAAGTAGTTGAATAAAAGTTCATCATCATCACTATTACATTTTATAGTTCAAATCAGTTTATAAAACTTCAAAATGATTTTATTTTTAAATAAAATCAGTTGATAAGATAGATAACATACATATTAATTAAGCTTTGGAGAGTAATTACAATTAGCTCCTGTAAATTTTTTAGAAAAACTTAAGAAATTATCTTAAGTGCAACATAATTTCAAATGGTGAGATCTAAATAGAGATGTTTAATTGCATTTCTGAAATATTACATTGGACTTAATGTAACCTAACAAAAATGTTTATGAACACTAATAAGAAAGTAAAGTTCCTGGATATGAAAATGATAATTAATTCAAAGAATTAAGCTTGTATCTTATTAGCATGCAATTGTACATCATCTGAGGAACCCTTGAATGTGTACCATATTCTAAGCACTCTGGTGGATTTAATAAATGACTAATGGTGCTTCCAGAGTACAGCATTGACTCAAGAAGAAAAGCTATGAAGTAATAATTGGTCACTCTTCCTAGGTAAAGGAAATAGGCTACAATTTGCCCTTTCTGACTTAGAAGATGAGGCTGACATTCCAATAAAATGGACATCAAAACTTCATTGAATATGAGGCTGTATTTGAGTGCACCAACTTTCCTTTTAAAATACTGTTTCCTATTTTGCTTGAGTCCACATGTCTTGAAAAAGATTTTTTAAAGGATAGAATTCTCAATTCTGTCCATGGGTTGAAATGAAGAGTTTCTTTTTGATCGGCGAAATTCATAAAGCATTCATGTAATCCCTGTTCAACACCTTACTCCTTTCCGCAACTGGCTACACGTTCAACAGACTTTAAAGTGGATTACTTCTAGTTTACAAGATATTTTCTTCCCTCAAGACTTTGTTTTAAACCTCTCATATCTCTTCAGTGGGAAAAGACCACAATATCTTTTTGTTTCAGTTATTGATATACTAGTAGAGTCCCTGAGCCCATGACCATAAATGTTGTATTTCTTTGTGTTAAGGCATGTTTCCCAGAGGTAACTGTAATCACAGTAGCACGTGTATAGTGCTGATACTATGATGGAGAAAGAGATTAATTTGGCCATCAAATTTTGATTTTTGTTACCTAAATTCTGGGTGTGCAAAGACCTGGGTATGCAAAGACAATCTTAACCAGATCAAAACCATGATTTACATGTTTCATTGTTGTGCCTCAACAAACCATGTCCAGAGATTCTTTTCTTGTCATTACTTCCTAGAGAATGTGGTATGATGTCTTACATAGCATTGGTATTGCATCACATATTATAAGGAGTTTGGAGATTATTAGAAGTATCCAGAATGATTGATAATGATTTACATAGGATATATGCAAATACAATTATATTCTATAAGTTCCTTGAGCATCTGTGGGCTTTGGTGTCCATGGAGCTTCCTCTGCAATACTAAATTTCAGTAGTATGTTTGTTCCACAGTGCTAAAAGTACATGTTTATTTTCTAAAATGTCACTTTTTCTATCTTCCATTTGAAAAAAAAATGTATAAGAAATCTCAGTAAACTTGATAGTTAAACATGAAAATTTTAATTTAAATTTATATAAGACAAATTTTCCATTAAAAGGATCATTTTCCTCTTTTTCATATTTAGTATTTTTTTCTTATTTTACATATTGATCCCAGTTCCCTCTCCCTCATTCCCATGCCGCCCGGCCCGGCCTCCCACAGACTTAGTAAACTTCTTATGAGAGGTCTTACCCTTACTGTGGCGCAGATGAGAGGAGGGAGGGGGAACTGGGATTGGAATGTAAAAGAAATTAATTAAAAAAAAAGAAAAGAAAAATGATATTTTGGTTAGAAAAGAGAGAGAAAGGGAATATGCAAAAAGAGACAAATAAAAACAAAATGCCTACTGGCAGTAATTCAGATAAAGGTAACTCATCAGTAATGCTTTGAATTTCCCAGAGCTGGAAAAAAAATAGAATAATAACTGAAAGGATATACAAACATCTGAAATTCTATAAACTTTCATCTCTGAATTTGTCTTCCCATCTAGTTGCAGTTTTGCTTCTTTGCCCAATGTCACACTTACCTGCCTTCAACTGTGCTGGGCTCCTGGAAATCACCATTCTTTTGTTAGTCCCATGATCAACTTTGTTAGATGCCACAAGAAATATTCCACAGGATTTATCTTTTGGAGGTAAAACATCCAGTAAGTAATCCATATATTATGTCATTAAAAATGATTAGTGGATATGTTAATGAGCCTATAATAACCACTCTAAAAGGATATATTTTTCAAAACACTGCACTGTATACAATAAATCCACAGACTGTTTGCTGAGTTAAAAGATAAAATAATAAAATTACAAATATGTAGGCTTGAAATTCACCTCTTGTGTAATTAAGCAAGAGTAAAATGCTATAACAATTCAGGTTTTGCAGAACTAGTAAATTTCTTAATCAATATTTTAATATGTTAACCTATATCTTAGTTCAGAAGACTATAACAAATGTACTATATACTGGATGGCTTAATAAAAAACTGTATTTCCATAATTCTGGAGAAAAGATTCTAAAATCAAGGTCTAACCAATTTGAACCCTGAGGAAGAACGTCTTCTGTGTATGACTTCAAGAGACAAAACTCTGACGGAAGCTGGATTGGTGCGTTTCCTCTGACAAGGCACTAGTCCTATCGTACCAATCTACTCATCTGAGCTAATAATAGCCACAGAACTCCTCTCAGACGACATCACACAGAGATCAGCACCTTAACTTAAGATTTGGGGGGTGGGGGAAAATCAGCCAATAGCAATCTAATATTTATATTTCTTAATATTCTGAAGATTTGATAGTGAAAGCAAACCATATGTGCATGAAGTTCAATATGTGCATGGCATTATTCCAAACTATTGTATTATGTGTGCATTCTCTTCTAAGTTACCCACAGCCTGTCAAATTTTAAATTTAGTATTAGACGTGTAACTTTACTACAAAAGCGATTTTGCCTGAATTTGAGTTAAAATGGCTATTTTGTAGTTTGCCTAATGAACTGTACCACTTAGGTCCCCACACCTCCTCGGAAGGTCAATATCAGTCAGCCATTGAACAGCTGTGCTCCAGTACACATCTGTGGGGAAGATAAATGTGTGACACTTGAAAGAAGATGATCCATTGTTTATTTGTTCTGCACAATATAAAAATAGTGGCGTCCAATAGTATATTTCACTAATAATGATGATTATAATACATGGGATTAATACGGTAGCAAATATGGAACTGCTGAGTATATCTGTGAAGTGACAGTCACTAAAACGAAATAACCATAAACTTAAAGACCACCTTGACATTGACAAAATGTGAAAATTTATAACTTTTTATTATTCTGTGGAATATGAATTTAATCCAGGGGCCAGGAATGAAAAGAAATTCTGATTTTTCAAAACATATTGGGTCCTGAGATCACAGGAGGAAACAGGGATTATTTCTCCAAACTACCTAGCCTGAGTTAGCTGCCTAAAACTACCCTACAGAATATAAGCTGTGCTCATTAACAGTTGCTCAGATTTAATAACATATATTCTTGTCAGAGTACAGATAAATAGAGGAGTTGAAGATGGTCTAGAATGCTCCAGAAAAACCATTATGACTTGTGGGTCTAACTCATCCCTGCCAGATTGGGTACCCTCATAGTAATTCATCCATGGTCACCCGCAGGATAAAGAGCGTTGCCTAGTGGGCAGTGAGTAGCTGCACCGCTATCTTGAGATCCCACTTTTACTAGCTTAACAGAGGCTTCAGTGTGTTGTGTTTATGCCCCTCTTGACACGTGATGGCTGTTAGCTCATTTACTCAGGAGCCAAGGCAAAAGAACGTAGCTAGAGTGGAAATTCAAAGGCAATGAACAGTTTTTGTTGTCACCAGCCTAGAAAGAGTGAGGATGTGACAAAACTCAGAGAGCAGTGTGAGCAAAGGAGTGGAGAGACAGAGACGACGTAGCCTGTTAGAGCCAGAGATACCGTCTAGGGTTTGGAGAAAAGGATCGACCGAACCTGCAGCGTGGAGACTGGAGAGAGGGCTCAGCGGTTAAGACGCCTCGCTGGCCTTTCACACCTAGGATTTGTTTCCACTCACGTAGCATCTCACGGCCATCTGTAACTCCAATTCTGGGAGGTCCCGTGCCCTCTTCTGCTGTTGGAACAAGGTAAACACTCGCACACAAAATAAAAAATACAGTTTTTAAAGGGAGCAGCGAGAGAGAGAGAGTCTTTGGGATATGGTGAGAGTGTGCTGTCTCACGACTGGAAGTAACTGTGATTTAACCCAGCTGCTGAAATCAATACGCATAATGGAATGTATTTTACCATAGTTGGATCATAAAAATAATTTTAAAACTTTTCAATTGATTCTTTAGCCGTAAGTTAAGCGTTTTGTGTCTCGTATAAGGCTTTCATTGCACGTCTGCTCCCTTTGTCTTTGCCCATCAGATTACAGCACCACAGCCTCAGTTTCACCACACGGCTCTCGCATCCCTGGACTAGCTTCTCTTCACATCTTCCTTTGAGTGCCCTGCTGTTCTTCTCATCCTACCTCCAACGTCAACTATGAGAGACGCACCCCAAACACCCAATCGACAGGAGATGCTTCTACATCCCTTCCTCTCCTGCAACTCAGCCATGTTTACTTACTTCACAGCTGTGGACAGAATTAGGGCTTTATCCCGTCTGTTGGTTTATAATTTTATTTACATCTTCATCTCTAAAACAGAAAATCCAAGGAGGTAAGGTACTGTCATTGTCTTGTAGCCAGATAAATAATGGTTGAGAGAATGCCTAGATTTTGCATTATGCCATCCGAGTTTTGGATTAATTCTTCCTCTACATTCCTCCCAGGTAGCACTGCACTTACAAGACACATAATTTTAAAGTATTCGACACTCCTAGAATAAAGTGAATTCTTAATTAATTGAAAAAGTAACTCTTAAAGGAAGCTTTCAAGCAAGATCAAACTCTTCGCAGCCCGCGGTTCAGGGTACTGTTATAATTTTGCTTGAACACAGGCAGGCTCACCATCAGTCTCTAGGAGAAGATGCAGACTTCATCAAATATGCCCAGACACAGATCTCTTTTTAACGTTACAGATCGGAATTTAAAATCCTCTCCAGAACAACATGAGATCAGAAGCTACTTTATTCCTGCCTGGCATCTGGGATATCAGCACGGGCTAGGAGCAGTGCAGTGCAGCGCAAACCAAATCAAACAGCGATGGAAACAGTCTCTGTGAACAATGCCAGGACATAAACGCAAAGCATGACTGCCAAGACGTGAAGATCTGATGAGCTCCACTGCCAAATGTGTCACTGGTCACCCATGCCACCAGTCTTGTTCGGATCCTGTTTGTAAGGAATGAAGGTGCTAAGTCAGCTGGCTGCTCAGGCTCTCTCCTACCCCGTCTCATTTTCTTCTCCACTCTGTCCCCGAGAAGTTCAGTACAACATGGTTTTCATAACTAAAGAGGTCTTTCCGGGGCCAGTGTTTTTAAAGGAAGCAAGACCTACCGACCCTCCCAGGAAAATCTGCTTTACCTTAAATTTAATGTGTTGAAACAAATAAAAGTGTGTGTGTGTGTGTATGTGTGTGTGTGTGTGTGTGTGTGTGTGTGTGTGTGTGTGTGCAAGCAATACATACTCCAAACTGAATAATGGAAAAATGATAACTTTGAATGCAGTTTGTATAATCCAACACACTTTATCTTGAAAATGGCTCAGGATGGCTAATACTTGCACCATGAGCTGGTTATAAACAGACAAGTTTAGAAATTAAGGAAACTTCCTGAATGTTTTCATGGCAATTTACATTTGGATATTTTTTGTTTCTTATTATATACCGAAGTATCTCAAGATGTATTATTTTCTGTTTAATGCTGCATGTAGCTGTCATGACCTTTATGCTTAACAATTGTGGAGAGTTTTCTCGGGACCTCTCTACTGAAGAGAGAGAGGTGAGGTTGAATATATATTCAAACTTGAGGCAGTACTGTCAAAGGGCAAAAGGAAAGTGGTTGAACTGAGATAGTGACTGCGGTATAAAATAAATTAGCTAAAAACAGTGCTACAAAAGAACAGCTTACAGAACGAGAGGGTTCACTAAAGACAATGGAAGAAGAGAGAAGGGGGGATGCACTGAGTCCGGGAACTTACCATACTTGTCACCAGATGACCCCATGGATGGATTCTCGGGGAACCAGAGGCTCTGCTTCAGTTGGAACTGATTTCCCTTTCTTAATTCTTTTAACATCTCCATATGCCCCACCATGACTCCTGGGCTTTCTTCTTGTTCTATTGCTTCAGCCTATTTATCTCCTCATGCTACTTTAAAAGTCTCTCCTTTGTTATCGGCTATGACATCATATGAAGTCAGCTTCCAGAACCATGTCCTGTTTTATTAATTTTGAAAATACCAAATACTTGAGTTCTGTTTCCTCTAATAGATAGTGCTTACAAAATTATGAATATATGGCTACTGCAATGTCTGGACAGACATGCCATAAACAGTCTAGACAGCAACTTCTGGTAATATGGCACTAATACACTTAACTGCCAAATCGTGTATTTTTGAAGGAAATTTCTCCCAAATGAAAATATCCAAAAGTAAAAAACAGTTTCAAATGCTCTTTTAAAAGTGGCAGGAATTCTGTTTTGTCAAGGTAACACCTCTCTGTTGAGTGTATTTAATGGGATGGTTTTCAAAGTATGGGGGAAGGGGCACAGATACTCTGGGGACAGACACCTGAGTGCCTGTAAATGGCAAATCCATACAATATACCCCAGAATGAATTGGTGTCTTTGCACACGGCCTGACCCCAGGCCCAGTAGGCATTGCTGATGCTTGTGTTGCTCCCAGTGCAGCGTCTTTAAAGCAGGAGCCTGTTCTGTGCGCACTTTCTTCTGACCAGCCCTTGGCATCTGGTTTTCCAGAGCAAAGCAGACCAACCTCTCCCCCTGCACCCCCTGTGGCGCCCCCCAGCTGTAAGTGCCAAAGACATAGATTAGATGTTTCCAAGTCCTCCACAGCCCAAAGGTTAATGAGGCATCTCATTCATATTTCATGATTGCTGTTTGCCCTTCTCTGCCTTTGGGACACACAATGGAAAAGTGCAATCAATAGAATAATATCAGACGCTCCAGACAATTAGAAGATACCAAAAATAATTCATACCCTCCCACTGTATTTAAAGTGGCTGGCCTGAATTAATAAATCATCAAAAGATCATCATCTCACTAGCACTCGTCAGTGTGATGAAACATGGATTCAACCTTAGAAGCAAAAAGCTCCTACCCAGCTCTGTCTCCATCATATCCTCACACGCCTGGCCTGATCATGGCTGCCTAAGTCCACGTTGTTGGCATTGAGGCTGCTGTTCTGGCCCTTTTGCCGAACTCCTATTAGAGCTATTGACTTGCTGTTGACTCAACTCACAGAATGAGAAGGCCCAATAAATTTTCTATGTCTTTGTTGTAAATAAATAATTGGGCATTCACTTTTAAAGTCTCCAAGTCTTGTTAGGCTTTAAGGACCCTTGTCCTTGTCCGTAAAAGTTCTTCAAACACCTTTGTGGAGGAGAGAGAGCCTCTACTGTGTGACTCCTCACACAGAGCTGATGCCCTTTAGCTTCCAAAGACCCTTTATGTTTGCATTTTAAAAGTCACCATGATAGTAACGTAAATCATTATCAAGTATAAAGTATGTCCTTTCATACCACAACAATGATTCTTTGCGATAAGCACTTGCAAGTAAAGATATATGGACCAAAGGATATATGGTATGACTTACACTACAGGTTCCAGGATGAGATTTCTCTTTTTCTAATTTTTTCTCTTAAATTTTATTTTTTTGGGGGAAGAGGGGCTTGTAAGAGCAGAGGGCAAACACCAAAGGCTGGGGAAATGAATGGGATCAAGATGCATGATGTGAAAGACAAAGCTCACAAAAGAAATGAGGGAAAACCAGGCTGGAGAAACCCACAGAATCAGCTGACCTGAACAAGGGGGAGCCCATGAACCCCAGCCTGATAGCTGGGAAACCAGCATAGCACCTACCCATATTCCTTGAATGTAGGTGTTAGTTAGGAGGACCAGGCAGTCTATGCAGCCTCTAGTAATGAATCAGTATTTATTTTAGTGTACAAATGGACTTGAGGAGCTCATTCCACACAGAGGGATACTATCTCAGCCTAGACACACAGGCAAGGGCCTGGGCCCTGCCTGCTCCAAATAATGTGACAGACTTTGAAGATCCCCATGGAAGGCCTCACCCTTCCTGGGGAGCAGGAAGGGAAGAGAGGAGGGAAAGAGAACTAGGATTGACATGTAATACTATCGTGGTTTAATAAGGACCAGGATAAACAAATAGGCCGAACAGATGTTTATGTAGGGAGAAATAACAACCAAGACAGATGAATACCAGCAGGTTCCACCGGATGCTCTCCTCTCCGGGTCCCACCAGCAAGAGAGCTCTCCCAGGCTCCTCCTCAGACCTAGTTCCCCAGGTCACTTCTGCCCCTGTCGCCACCCCCAATGGGCATGGGAAGTGCCACAGATGCGGACAAAGTGAATATCTCACTACATAATGCAACATTGTTTCTAATTAAATAAATAAAAAAGGGGAGGAAAATAAATGAATGAGGGAGAAAATTCAACTAATTAAATTTAAGATGAGATGGAGAGAATATGATTTGCAGTTCCAGAGGGCAAAGGTCATAGCATCTCACAAACAGGAAATGCCTACAAGAATAAATAGGCCATAATAGATCTGAGGACACCCTGAAGTTCTTGTTGTAGCCTTAATCACTGGAGTCCATGGTGTGGACAACAAATACAGAAGCAAAGAATGAAGCCTGCAAATACCTCCTATGGGTAAGCATAGACCGGATGCTCAAAAAAGGATCCAATACACCTTTCCCAAGTGTATTGCCCAAAGCCCACCCCTGTTTCACAACCCAAACAGCTCGTCTGTGTGCATCTTAGAGAAAGTACAAAGTAGCCAATGTAAGGTGTTAAACCTGCTAAAGCGGAAGCCCCAGCACAAGACCTTTAATGAACCACACGGTTTAACCCCAGCATTCAGGATGTTTGCCAGGAGTTCAAGGCTAGTTAATCCCAAGACATCAGGTTTTGGTACAAAGTGAGATTCCCCACCCAAAAACTGGGGCGCCAAATTAGCCCTTTCAGAGTCCTAGAGGAAGAACTCAAAACAAGTAAAGTCTGATTTTAGAGAGAGAGAGAGAGAGAGAGAGAGAGAGAGAGAGAGAGAGAGAGAGAGAGAGAGAGAGAGAGAGAGAGAAGAAAACATAACTATTTATTGATTCCTATTGCTAAATTTTTGTTCATTTTAAAGAATATAAAATAAATGTGACTCATACATGCAGCACCTTACATTCCTATGTATATCTAAATCTGTATCCACACAGAGACACATAGAAAGAGAAATACAGATGTAGATGCAGACATGTTCTTCAACTTCAGGGAATGTAGTGTGCAACTACTATATGCATCTTCAGACTTGATAGCTTTTTCCTATATCTTTCTTCAAACTCGTTGACCTGTTTATACTTTACCACCTTAGAGGATCTGGCCACACAGGTTCAGAAAACACAGTTTTCCCTTTCATTAAAAAGTAATCATGCTGGGACAAGGGAGATAAGTCAGTGAGTGAAGCTACTTGTTACACAAACCAAAGGAAGCGAATTCAAATCCCAAGAACCCAAGTAAAAGTTGTGGGGGGAATATAAGCGCATAAAACCCCAACTCTCTGTGGAGAGATCGGATGCAGAAATGGTAAAAATCCCCAGAAGCTAGAAGCAAGCTCGATTCCATACACAGCAGGAAAAATCCACAAAGAGACTGTGACTCAAAAAGGCATAAGGCGAGACTTACCTGAGGATGCTCTAACTACCACAAGCGGGCATTAGCATGCGACCCCTCCCATATTCAGCACATACAAAAGTACAAACAGATATGTACTCAACGTTATACTGACAGACTTAGCTTGTTTCTGGTGTATTTCCTAACAGTTGAGACAGACATTAGAAAACCAAACTGGACAGATAAGAGACAACATAAATAATGATAAAACGTTTAAAAACCTAAGAAGAACAAATGTCTTCTTTGAGTCATTCAACGTAAGTAAATTTTAAAATACCTTACTTACAAATTAAACCAAACAAGTCTGCAACTCGAAGACTCCTAATGTGTGTGCCTGCTTTGTTTGTTGCACATACTACCATGGTAATTATGTCTCTCATATTCTTACTATTTATAAAGAGGCTGAAAATTATTAGTATTCTTATTATTTGTAAAGCACTAAAATCTACCATGTTTATTCATTGGAGTTTTACTCTGGACTGTCTGTTTGCTAGCTTTCAGTGGATTTTTTTTTTTTTTTTACCGGGGGGTTATTAAATTTCCCAGTTTGAACTTTCCCTTTTTTGTTCACTTTTTCAAAACTCTCCTCATGGTCTATGATCTAAGGAAGGTCACGGATTTTTATTTTCTTTCACTAGACAATTAGACAGCTATAACTCTGAACTTTCTATTGAATGTGAGACTTCATTCAAGACATTTTCACTTGGGCTTTTCACAAGTTGATATTGATTTCCTTCTCTGGTGCAGTATATCTTTTCATGTAGTAATGCCTGAAGCAGAACGAAGACTCAAGAAGAATTTGAATTCTTATCTGCTGGATACTGGCTTCTAAAAATTCTACATAGCTTCGCCATTCCCTTCATAGCAACTGGGTATGGCTAAATCATTTACCTTAGAATTGTACTTTATATTACAGGTTTTAGAAATTCAAATAATTAAAGGATTGTGTTAACCAGCACAGTAATTGAGAGGGAAAGGAGTTAAATAAGCTAAAGAAGGTCCTCTCCCAAACCCACCACACAGCTTCAAAGGAAGGTGGCTTCCTCATTAATCTGCTATAGTTCGAATCTCACAGTCCTGTGATGTCAGCACAGACAGGAGCAGTCACATTTAGCAAACTCTGGAAGCCAGTGCATACAGGGGAGAATACTGACTTACTGATTACATTGTGGGGAAAATGACTACAGAGGGAACTTTCCATTGAAATCCTGTGGTTCCTTTAGTTTCCTTGCAATCATACCGCAAAGGCATTCTGAGCTCCTGGTTAATCCTTAGAGTTACCATTAAATCAATTACAGTAAGTGTGGAGGTTCAAAAGTGGTGGCAGGTACATGCCTGATTACCACATGCAGCATGCATTTTCTAAAATAACTAATGAATAGTTCCCTAATTTGCTTCCAATTGGCTCTGCAAGATATTCCATCCACTGACGACCTTAAATCAAGTTTAAGTTACTTCTCCCAAATAAAACTTCAGACCTGGGTAATTTTACTGGTAAAATTTACTAAGTATTTGAAAAAGAAACAATACCAACTCCCTATGCTTACTCTTTTGAAAATTAAGAAAGGTACCCCCCATGGCATTATGCGGGTAATGTTATTGTGAGAAAATCTCTTGGTACATGGTGAAAATTTGTCTCTGTGTAAGGTGCCTTCTGATTGATTTAATAAAGAGCTGAGTGTCCAATAGCAAGGCAGGGGAGAATAGGCAGGACCTCTGGGGAGAGAAAGGAATTTAGGAAGAATCAAAGGCCCATGGGATTAAGCCAGCAAGATGGGGAGCAAGGCTGACTGTCCATGAAGGACAGGTAGCAAGGCAGAATGTAGATTAATAAATACTGGGTTAATTTAAGTTATAAGAACTAACTGGGGACAAGCCTGCACTAAGGATAAGCCTTCAAAATTAATAAGAAGTGTCCTATTTGGGAACTGGTGGCCCAAAGAAAGTCTGACGACAGACTATACTATGATGACACCAAAATTATGCAAAGAAACTACTAAAAGGTCAGTCTCGTGTGTCTCATGACACTGATACAAACATATATGGTAAATATTTATTTACATAATGCATATATATAACTTTTAAAGAAATGAAAAATAGCTAGGTGTGATGGTGCATGCCTTTAATCTCACCACTCAGGAGGCAGAGGCAAGGGGATCATTGAGTTTGAGGTCAGCTTGGTCCACAGAGTGAGTTCCAGGAGATCCAAGGATACACAGAAAATCTCTGTTTCAGGAAAAAAAAAAAAAGAACAAAAAGCAAGAACAAAAAAAAAGAGAGAAAGTAAAATGAATCCAACTGTATACTGTATATGAAAAGAAAGTACATTCAAAGCAATTAGAATTGTATTCTTGGAATGTAAGGCTAAGCTAATCAAGGTATCAAACAATGAGATTTAAAATGTGGTGTGGGTGGAATATTACTCAACAATAGAAAGAAAACGAAGTACTGGTACATGTTGTATGGATGAAACTTAATTCTGTTAAGCTATATAAGAGACTATGATCATAATAGACCATATTTTAACATTCTATTTATAAGAAACATCTAATATAAGCAAGCCCACAGAGATACAGTGTTGACTAGCAATGGTTAAGGTAAAAATGTGGGGAAAGGATAATTAGAAAGAAATGGAGAATGACTGCCAATGACTGAATTTGCTTTGGGGAAGGGCCACAAGTTTGTTTCTTGTTAGTATAATTTAATGCTGGGTATAGCACTGAACTTCACTCTATAATCCATCTACCCCTTACTTTTTAAGTAAATAGACTTCATAATGCAGGCAAAAGACACTCATGAACCATCCATCCAGGGGCCCAACCAATGTCACGTGACTTGGGTTGGTAAATGATATCCACAGGGCAGCCTGAGTGCCCAGAGTCAGGGCTGGCTGAAGGCACGCGTAAGCTTCTGGGCCTAGGCTCCTATCTAGGACCATGTCTGTGTCCATGGTCCTACCTTAGCAAAGGGTCTTTGTTGATATCCATGACCCATGTTGCCACCAAGGCCACGGGAATTCCCGGGTGTCTATGCCACCACCTGCAATCATATTGGTGTCCTAGAGCCATGCTATTTTCAGGGAGATGTTGATCTGAGTGGCCTGTGCTGCCACTGGGCAATATGATGCTATCTGGCCCAAGCTGCAGCCAGGGTCCATGTCTGGTTCTGTGACCTTGGGGCTGCCAGAATCTATGTTGATGTCCACGGCTACAGTAGCCACCAAAGGCTGTGCAGATAACCAGGGTCTCAAGTCAGACACCTGTTACCACTGGGGCCGTGCTAAACTAGATGACCTGTGCTGCTACCACAGGAACATGGTGATGTCTGAGCCTAGGCTATGGTGTAGGGCCATGTCTAGGTCCATGGCTCTACCACAGCCAAGGTCATGTGTTGATAGTCATGGCTCCTGATACCATCGAAAGACATGTTGATGCCAGGAGTCTGGGCTACCACCTGGGACCATGTTGGTGTCCAAGGCCCATGCTCCTCTGGAGATATACCAATCTGAGATGCTTGTGCTACCACATGAGACCGTAAAGACACCTGAGCCTTGGGATGTTGCTGAAGACCAAGTCTGGGTCTGTGGTCCCAACACAGCTGAGGTTTGGGTTTGTCCATGGCCCACAGTGACACCAATGGACACCTGGATGCCCAAGGTCTAAACTTCAACCTGTAGCCGTGGATTGTTTGGGCATGTGCAGAATCCCAGGTTCAATAGTCAGTACTGCAAAAAGACAGATGAGGCACTGATTGTGTGACATACTTGGAGGTTGAATGGCACTAGTTAAGGTCTGCAGTTGGAATTGGTGATTCTGGATGTTTCTCCCATAGGATTTGTACGCCACATAGGATTTGTCCATTGTGTCATCTCACCATAAAGATGCTATACAATGCTTCCCTTGGTTATTAACCCCCCTTCCTTCCATTTCTCATTCTCATTATCAAGCGACAATGCATACAGTCCATTGGAACTGAGCAAGTAGGGGTAAAACATCCTGAATTTTCACAGATTTTGCTGTTTTCTGACCCCTGAAATGTCAGTTATTGTATTTCAAAATTTGCATTGCTATATTTGGGTCTGGATTCCTAGCCTAATTTAGCATTTCAAAATGCAAAATGAATATTAATATATGCTTCTCAACTCAGGGCACATTATCCTGCAAAACAAATGAATAGTGCCAATTCAGGCAATCTATTGTTTAATCTCGTGTCATCCAAATATTGACTCTCCTTATAATGCAGCATCATTACCAAGAAGAATTCATAGCAGTTAAGATGCACAAAGTATCGCAGAACTCTCAGCACACTTTATTAGCATTCCTCTACAAAGGATTGTTGATGGCATTTCATTCATATTTTAAAATCCTCTCTGATTTACTTAGCTAAATCTCAACTCACTCTTTCTAATTCTTTATTAAATACAAATTTCCTTTATATCCTGGTAGGGTTCCAAAACAGTATTCAGATGGGAAAGTCTACTGAAAATTATTTGTTTAGTTATTCCCATGCTGATTTTGTAAATTACTATAGTATTGTAAAGCAAATTATGTGTTTAATCATACTGGATGGATATGATGCTGCATTGTTTTCTTGTTTTTGTTTGTTTGTTTCGAGACAGGGTTTTTCTGTAGCTTTGGAGCCTGTGCTGGAACTAGCTCTTGTAGATCTCCAGGCTGGCCTCAAACTCACAGAGATTTGGCTGCCTCTGCCTCCCAAATGTTGGAATTAAAGGCATGCACCACCTGGCATGTTTTGTTGTTTCTTTATAACTCATAGCATTTTAGATTATTTAATTTATTACATTTTAAATTATAATATTTAAAAGTGTTCTACAATACAGAAACTAAGCACCAAGCAAAGCCAACTTAAACAAATAGAAAAATAAATACTCTATCTGAATTCATTGACCCTAAAACATGTAAATTAGAAGGCAGGAAAACAAATTCAATGTCCACTAGTCTGACCACAGTCTTCTTATACAGAGGTGTGAGCCAAATAATTCCTTTCCTCCCCATCGTGCACTTTCCAATCCCAGCATTGGAAACTCTAAGTGATAACCATAGATAAGTTTAGTCCTCAGCCCTCATTAAGGAAATCTATATTTGCAATACATGAATACTGACAGAGAAAACCACAATGAACAAAAAATTCAGAGCAGTGGAGTCCAGTCCCAAGTGACATTTCTGCAATAAAAAAAGAAATAAAATGAGAAATGCTGGGCACATACACAGAAGGAGGGAAGGAGAAAGGAGATGAGAGGAGAGGAGAGAGTAAATGTAAAATAATAATAATAATAATAATAATAATAATAATAGTAAAGAATGTGAGGTGAAGACTATAAGCCAGAAATAGGGGGTCACTGATAGCAAGACCAGTAGCACTAGACAGATCATACTATCTGAAGCTGCCTAGCACACACCTTACCCTTCAATAATGAGTCCCCTACACATTTCAATAAAAGCATAAGTATGAAATAAAGGGAATTGACAATTCCCAGAGGTGGAGAAGAGGAATATTGATATGGAAATAAAGGGTGACTTGTTGGCAGTTTTTATTGAGAACTGACTAGAGTGTTATTTTTTCTGTAATCTTAAGGAGCCCCATCTTAAAGGAGTAGAAGGCTACTCTTGAGGACAGTGAATAAATACCTAATAGACACTTATCCAGCCATTACCTCTCTGGCCCTCAACTCCTGTCCTCTTCACAATCCATAACTGTCTCTTCCACTGCCACAAACAGTGACAGTGACCTAATAGAAAAATGCTCTAACAATCTGTGAAACACGGCCAACTGGATCATAATACCTGAGACAATGAGCATACCCTAGGTCATTATATTTGCAAATTACTTCAGATCAGCCAGGTTTGCTTTATTACAAGCAACATTTTGACAGCAAATGGCAGTCCAGTCTTAGACTGTAGTAGATAGAACAGCTGAAGAGGTATAGAAACCAGAGGAGTCTAACCAGGAAAGAATGAAGAGAGCTAGGGGGAGAGGGGGTCATGAGAAAGAGAAGTGAAAATGAAAATAAATCATAATGAGTAAAGAATTAGAGAAAACTCCACTTGTATGCTCCACCTGGCACAATTGTTCTGTCACTCATCAGTTGCCAAGTTACACTTTTACAGTATTCAGTGTTGTCATCCCTTAAACATCATAAGAGAATTTCTGTACTTAGGATTAATATAGTTCAAGGAACTTGTTACACAGAGACATTTTAAATCTGAGCTGAATTTTTCAAACTACTTAAAATGTGCAAAGGAACTTTACCCTCTTGCCAAATAAATATATATTAGGGCCAAGGATAATGGCAGAGTAAATACTTCTCTTGCTATTTAAATATGAGTAATCTGTAATCAGGAAATTACAAGATAAGGAATAAGAATGTCTTTCATGATCAATGCTTCAGTGCACAATGCTGCCCAGTAACATGCCAGAAACTAGTTGTTAAATGATGTGCATTTTGCTGTAGTTGGCAAGAACTTGCTTCAAGTTACAGGGACCTGTGTTGTGATTTTTTTTTTATTAAGCCTTTCCTAACTACTCACACAAACATCCACTCTGAACCATTAGCACCACCAACATATGCTCTGTTGGAGTCTATGACCCAAAAGTCAGGGTAGCCACAAACTTCTCCAGAGCTTTTTCTTGCTGTATGAACTACTAGGTTCCAAAGGTGCCCTGTGTAAAGGAAGGAGCAATAGTCCCCCAGTGTCACAATATCCCTTCATAAATATAGCCCCTAGGCAGGAATCCTAGTTGAGGTATTGAATTCAATATACAAAAGCAGAAACAAAACAAAACAAAAAAAATGAACAGATGGATTTTGCTTGTCTACTTTTGTCTTCTGGGATCCTTAACCAAGTATTTGGAGCAGACAAACAATACACACATAATGGGGCGGGCATATCTGAGTTGCATCAAAAGAGCCCTCTTGACGTCCTTCATGTCCCAAGCATCATTTTACTTCCTGAGGCATATCTCAAACAGTGTATTTCTACTTTGCGCCCTTAAAAGCTGTGTCAGGACTTTCTTAATTCTTAAATGTGTGTGGCTTTGAAATGTCTAGACACTGCTTTGCCGAGAGCGACCCTGGAGTGCTTCTGCCCTGATATCCATTATAGTAGTTCCTTCCCACCTCTGCCTGCTCCTCGGGAAAGAGATTGCTAACAGTGAGTAGCATAGGAATTTGGGGACAACAGGAGAAATGAAGAAAGTCCTCATCAGCAAAATTTCACTTCAGGTTGGCTGAGGTTGACAGAGTAGACTTCTGTAATTACAACATGGAAGAAGGCAGGTCCAGATGGCGGACAGAGAAACAGTCGATCTACAGTGGGAGGCTGAGAGGTTGAGAGAAAGCCTGTTGTGACGTGTGTGTAACACTCCAAAAATGTGAGCTACCTTTATTTTTCTGTAATGTTCAAATCTTACAACTAACTGGAGACTCATAAACTGAAGACCACACGAGATAAATATAGTGTTTTATCTGTGGTCCTCGCCCTAGTGAAAGGAAGGGCACTTATCCCCAGGGTCATGTCTATGATGTACCAGTTAACGCTTTCCTACATGGTATCCACCCTTTCGTGGCAGGAGCAACCCATTTTAAACTCATACCAAATGTACTGACAATCATCACGGGGACTCCACCACCTCTGTCCCGGTTTGTCTCCTCCAGCACACACACACACACACACACAGGCACGCGCGCACACACACACACGCGCGCACACGCACACAGGTACGCACACACATGCACACGCACACACACATGCACACAGGCACGCACACACACGCACACACGCACACATGCACACACACATGCACACAGGCACGCACACACATGCACACACGCACACACACATGCACACAGGCACGCACATACACTCGCACACACGCGCATGCACACACGCACAAGCACGCACGTATGCACACACA
Organism: Cricetiscus sungorus; assembly: GCA_030556225.1. Taxonomy (NCBI): domain Eukaryota; kingdom Metazoa; phylum Chordata; class Mammalia; order Rodentia; family Cricetidae; genus Cricetiscus; species Cricetiscus sungorus. The sequence continues at coordinate 29,698,832 of JANBXA010000031.1, forward strand.
CGCACACACACGCACACACACTCACACACGCACACACGCACACACACACTCACACATGCACACACGCACACACACGCGCACACACACACACACAACTTGTGACTTACAATTTTCTGCCTTACATTTTTTGCTCCTTCATATTTGATCTTTCCCTGGTGAATCACTTTCCATTTGTCTTGATTAAACCTCACTCTATTGATTTCTGCTCTTTCTCTTCCTTCTCAGAAACCAGCTGTATATTAATCTGTTTTCTGGGAAATTAGCTATCCCTCCTGGCACTGGATAACATTTAGTAAGTTTGTTTTTTAATGTAACAGCATTGCATAACCTCCTTTCAAAACTTTAGGTGCTACATTTAACTCAGGTAGGAGGGAAAAAAACAGCGCACTTCACCTTATGATGGAAAATTCTCCAAGCTCCAGCAATGAGCTCTTGTTTTGGTAGAGCAAATTATAACATTTAAGAATCACTTATCAGAAATGAAACTTTAAAGTATGCTTTCTTTCATCAGAGCCATGATTCTAACAAATGTCATATTACTTTTGGTTATATTTTCTGTGTACCAAACGTAGGGCACATCTATCTACTTAATCTTTAATAAATACCAACTAATTAACATTTAAATTAACGTGAGTCCATATCATGTAGAGATGTACAGTTTGAGCCTTAATAGAGCATGATCCATTTTAATTCAGTCTTTCAGCTCAACTCTGTGGAAGAACCTTACTTTTCAGCCACTCTGCTGAACGCTGAAGACCAAGTAATGAACAGATATTTTCTGTCCTTGTGGATCTGTGAGGAAGACAAATCATTGTGTTGACCTTATTCTTATTTCTTATTGAACAGAAAAATGAAACCACCAGACACTATTCTCACAAATAAGCATCTTTCCACTTAAATATTTTACACATATGCCTTCCCAGCCTACTTTCCCTCCATCAGGGCCAGAAAAGCTTCCCTTCTCTCAAATCTACTACTCCAGTCTCAACTATGGTGTGGCTACTATGCACTACCAACAATCCAAGTAATCAGTTATTTCAAATAGTACTCTATTCTCTCTTTCTCTCTCTCCTCTCTCTCTCTCTCTCTCTCTCTCTCTCTCTCTTTCTCTCTCTCTCTCTCTCTCTCTCTCTCTCTCTCTCTCTCTCTCTCTCTCTCTCTCTCTCCCCCTGCTTTCGGTTGGCCACCAGCTACCCCCCTTTTTCTCCCCTCTCTCAATAAACTCCGCGTGGGCACTGAGTCTCTTGTTTGTGTTTCTTAGGCAATAGCAGCTGCAAAAGAACAACACTCATTATCCCATATATCATGGTCTGAACTCAAAATCATCCTTTGGATACCTGCTCTTCAGTTGATGGTTCTGCTTTATAAGGTTGTGGGACTTTTTGAACAAAAGGTATGACTGGTGTAGATTGGATCACTAGGGGATGGCTTGCTTCCTCTGGAGGTTGGTCTGTTGTGAGTTCCCTTTCTAGATTTAATAGATGTGTGCATTTTGTGTCTGCCAATAAAAAGTCTCTCACACCACCACACCTTCTCCTCACCATCCAACACATCTCTAATTCTCCAATCAGAATTATGCTTTCTCCACTCACACAGTTGTCTCGGGATCATTTCCTTCTCAAACAGCTCAAACTAATAAAGTTTTCTGATGCCAAATCCTATTGTTTCCTTTGCCTGTTAATCATCATTCTTCTTTATTTTCCTCTGCCATTGCTTCTGAGGAAACACTCCCCTTCTGCCACAGGAGCTACCTGTTCCTTCCCCTATATCCTAACATCTTTTCTGTTTCTGTGTTAAAACAGCATAACCAACAGCAAATCGGGGAGCACAGGGTATGTTGCAGATTATACATCAGTGTCACAGTTCATCACTAAGGAAACTTAGGGCAAGAACTCAAGGGACAAACCTGAAGACAAAACCCCGGGGGAAGGCTGCTTACTGGCTCAGTCTCTGACTAATGCTTAGCAAGTTCCTGTGTGCAGTCCAGACCCGCGTGCCTATGGTTGGTGTCACTCACACAGGTCTGGGTCCTCTGCCTGTATCACTTTTCATTAACCTGTCACAGAAATGGCCATAGGCCATTCTAATCCAGCATTTCTCAATGGAGATTTCCTCTTCCCAGGATGCCCTAGGTTGTGTCAGGGTGACTAAAGAAACTAACCAGCACACTATGCATCGTCCTCCCCCTGTCATGTCATTCTCTTGTTTAATAATATGACTTGATTCCTGCCCCAGGAAGAACTATCATTGTTATTAAAATAGTATTTTATGACCTACTTAAACCCACATAATCTACACCTTTGGCCCAGTAACCTGTCATTTTACCCATGTTCTAGCCCCATCAAGTTAATCATACTTTTATAATCATTAACCATAGCTTTATTACCTGCCTTTACACCTTCTTCATAGATTGTCATTCCTCTCCCATCCAATACCCAGCTCCCAGGCAGCCTTCAAGGCCGCATTCACTTGTAATATCTCTAGAGAAACAAGCTTGCTTTTTCCCTTAAACATGGCTAAGTGCCTTATGTGATGCTACATCTGGACTGCTACCACATCACTTAGCTGTACTGAAGCATGCCTGTGTCTCTCTCCTTCACTGGACTGTAAATTCTCCCAAGCCAAAGTCATGTTTGCTGATCCATTTTTCTAATTGCTACTAATAATGCCTAGTCATAAACATTTGAATCTATGCATGGTGTTATAAATTACAACCAGTTTTCACACTGGGAAAGAAATCAGCTGTATTATCCCGCTACCCTATATCCTCAGGCTTCCTCCTCTACTACTAGTACAATGACATACAACTAAAATTACCAACACAGGTCTAATTTCAAAACAAGCTTTAAATAGCATGCATTTTGTTTTTGAAATAAGGGAATTCTAAAAAGTATCTCTCAAACTCCTGAAAGTCTTTTAATAGTAAACAAACCTCCCACTTCAACATTAAAGGTATAATGCTGAAGTTCAAATGGTTAGGGATTTAACACATTAGCACAAATTAATCTTAGTACTAAAGTAAATTACATCAAATTCCACTTGATCTGACGAAATTAAAAGTCAAAGAGGCAATATATCTCTGAAAAAATATCTCATGAACCCCCAATCCATTTATGTGTCCTGCAATAAATGAAATATATGCTCAGAATTTTATATTTCCAAGCATTTTCTAAGAATTTTCAAATATATTCTCAGTTTCTCTGGTGCTAACATGTCCCTTTTAGTATCTCATTTCTTATGCTCTTTGTTATTTTTCCAAATACCAAACATGCTTAATCAGAACAGCTAAAGCAGAGTTCTCAACTGTGTCTGGTTATAGGTGGGACAATTTTACTTCTGTTTTAATTTCTTCAGTGAGTCTTCAGATCCATTAGACTTAAACATGAAGGAGCCTAGAAATCTGGATCATACTTTGAATGATACAAGTGTTTTGAGACCTCAAAGACCACCCCCAGTGACACTCCTTCTCCAAATAGGGCCCGCCCCCTCATCCTTCCCAAATGGTTCTACCAACTGGAGACCAAATATTAAAATATATGAGCCCATGCGGACTGTTCTCATCCAAACCATCATCACATTGTCCATGTTCAGAGACCCCTTAATTGTATTTATTTATTATCTCTTTTTGTAATAGTTAACTTAGTTCAATTTACTAAGAACTCACTAAATGCTGATGACATGCTTGGCATAGAGTGACTTCGGTACTTTGTTGTATATGCATATATGTTATATATGTGACATTTCATAGAATATACATATTTCCTCAGTGATTCCCAAACCTTAGCTTGGAATTCATGACCTCTTGGAGAGGGCTGTTATTTATAAGCAGCTGTTGCGTTTAAGTATCAGAGAACCAAAAGCAACCTATAAAACATACAATCAATGTGAAATAATGTGCAATTTAATAGTTTCTAATCACATTACCTTTCTCATCTTTGAAGTTTCTGTAATGAGGGTTAACATAGAAAACTAGTAACAGAGCTACACATTTAGACATTCATTAGAGGAGACACTGGAAACAACAAATACTGGTCTTGTCTTTATTCTCATCAATCCTGTTCCAGAAAACATAAGTGAGAATGATGTTTTAGGATTAAAAGAGGAGGAAAATAAAATCCTAAATACATGTTATGACCTCAGTGTTAGTTCCTTTTCTTTTTTATGTGATTTATACCTTAATTTAGAGGACATATTTACACATACACACATACAAACACACATACACACATACACACACACACGAATAATCATCCCACATCAGAAGATCCAATCCTATAATATGTTTGCAAAATATGATGAGCTGACTAGTTTTTGTTTTAACTTGGCACAAACTTGATTCTGGTAGAGAAACTTAATTGAAGAACTGTTTCCATAGGATGGGCTTGAGGACATTTTGTTGATTAGTCGTTAATGTGGGAAAGCCCAGTCTACAGTGACAATGTGGGAGTACCACCCCTGCATGGACCCCCAGGACACCGTGAGCAAGCCTGGAGCTGTTGCCTGAAACATCTTGCACCAGAGTAATTCTTCTTGATTTGCTAACACACTTGCTATTGCTGCTGCTGGAACCTGCTGGAAGAAGACAAGGCTCCTACTGGGAGATGACAAGGCTCCACTAAAGTGTGGATGGCAGCCTCTTTCTTCCAACCAAACAAGCCAGTGCCGTGGCTGCTGCTTTTATCTGGCACTAAAGAGCTTAGATGCTTGAATCAGACAGAGCTTAGCTTGAATCTCTCTAGTTGCAGTAGCTACACGTAGATGATCTGTAAACTTGAGTACTTTTCTGATTACAATTGTGGGGGGAGCACCTTCACAGAATAGTAAAATTCTGTGCCACTGAATTTGAATTGTAAACTCTCCTCCAACACGCCCTCTTGAAAATCATGTCTCTGCAGATGGAAGTAAAACGAGCTTCTTAATTTACAGTCAGTGTTATGATGCACAGGGTATCCACAGCTCTCAGGTGAGAAAAGTAAGGACTTGACACAGCAATTTAGGGTTTTTATGGTTAGTATCACTTTCTTGCTAATGGGTCCATTGACAATCATAATATTGGGCTATAAAAGTCCGTGTTAACATTACTCAGCCATTCCCAAATTTTCACCACCACCACCACCACCACCACCACCACCACCACCACCACCACCACCACCACCCCCTGTTTTTTTCTTACTCAAACAATCACTGACTGTCTCAGCTGCAGTGGAATTTGATGTCACTGAATCCAGGAAAAGCACTGAGTCTGACTTCAGGGGGAATCCTGTCCACGGACAGGGTTTCGTTTCCACCAATATATGCTAAATGTTTCTTTCTCTTCTTTTACTTTTGCTTGTTCCTTTCTCTCTCTCTCTCTCTCTCTCTCTCTCTCTCTCTCTCTCTCTCTCTCTCTCTCTCTCGTGTGTGTGTGTGTGTGTGTGTGTGTGTGTGTGTGTGTGTGTGTGTGTGCATGTGACAGTGTGTGGCCCTGGCTAACTTGGAACTCATGTGAACACCAGGTTGGCAGTGATCTGCCTGCCTCTGCATCCAAAGTGCTTGGATAAAAGGAAGGTGTGTACCACCGTGCCTGCCTTATTTTTCATTTTTCAGCAGATGGCTTAGAAACAATAAAGTGCCCACATTATCAGTGAATTTTTGTATGTGCATACTTGTAGATCTAGCCCAATACAGATGTTTGAAAGACCCATGGATTTACCTCACACCCATTACCTGAATTAACCCAGATTAAACACTATTGTGAGAGTTATCACCCAGATATCTCTCTCTCTCTCTCTCTCTCTCTCTCTCTCTCTCTCTCTCTCTCTCTCTCTCTCTCTCTTTTGAAACCTTGTGTAGACAAATAATTTAGTCTTTCATGTCTGTGAGCAAAGCTGCCTTAAACAGCCTTATCATGTGTCTGTGGGATATAAGAACTCATTTAGAACAAGCATCTGCAGGAGCTAACCTCCAGATCATAATTTATAAATACATTTCAAATCACTAGTTTTCTATAGTGGCTGGGCAAATTTAAATAGTCTCCTGCCATATATAAGTTCTGGGCACTCCACATTCTCACCAATACTTAGCAACATGTTTTCAACTTGTGTGAATTTGAACTATTTGGGATACATGGATAAATGTGCAGCTTTCACGGTCCATATAGATCTTCATTTTTTAAATGTAGACACTTCGTTGCATTTATTTAGAGAGGTATGTGTCAGAGAGAGAGAAAGAGACAGACAGAGAGAAAGAGAGAGAGAGAGAGAGAGAGAGAGAGAGAGAGAGAGAGAGAGAGAGAGAGAGAGAGGCTGTGGAAGTCAAAGGACAATCTATGGGAGTTGACCCAATCCTTCCACCATATGGTCCAATCCCACCAGGAATTAGACTGAGACCAACAAGCTTCCAAGGACCTCTGCCCATTCAACCATCTCACTGGCCCCACCTGAACTCTGATATCCATGTTTCAACCCTAAGTTTTGAGTCATAAAGGACTCATTCACCTAGTCCGAGTTCTCAGAAAACTGGTTTCAGGAAGTTCAACTGGCCAGCCCGCCATCACGTAAAAAGTAACAGATTTAGAAGGAAAGCTCAGACTGACCTTCCAGGCCATCTTTCTTTGCAGTGAATGACAGCCATCCCACTTGTTCTGTCCTTATCATAGCCTCGGTGTTAAATGACCCCCTTCAAGTGACTTTACAAAATAAAGTGCGTCCACCCCTTGACATCCTAGCACTTGTGTGTGTCACAACCCTGAAACATCAAATGAAAGGTGAGGGTTCAGACACATATGGCAAAGGAGGGAGAATCCAGGGTGACAATCAGCAGGGATCCTCACTCACCTTCCTGACTAGAAGTGGGAATTGTTGTTACCAGTTGTATGAAAGGAAGCTTGGTGGGAACGCATACTCACTCCTGGAGAGGTATTACTCTGTTTCCTTAAGGTCTCACAAATCTCTGCTTCAAGCCAGCCAGGACCATAGATGGAAAATTGTGTGCATAAAGTATGATCCCACTTTAATCAGGTAAATGCCATTCAAAAGAGTGGAAAGCAGCTTGGACACTGTGACTGCCTGATCTCTCCTTCCATTTCTTTGTGTGTAAAAATCAGAAGCTGAAAGGTGGCTGTTGAAGGGGCCTGTTTTGTGATTCTGTAGATGGTCTAAACATAAACATAATTTATATTATTTCAGGAAATATAAAACAAAACTAGTGTTTGTTTATGAATATCTGCTTTGGGAAGCGAATTTAAGTGTACAAAACAGAAAAAAAGCATGCTTTCTACTCGATAAACTGGCATTTCTATTAATTGGTAATAGGTATGAAATTGATCTTACTATTGTTTGTAAATCAATCATGCTTCTTTGTCTCTCCTTTCCTGTCCTCTAGAGGTATTTGATTAAACAAATTTATGTTTGGTATTTCACGCATGCAAATTATTTTCTTACAGAATTATACTGTATCATGATGATATATGTGTTACTGGTTTATCTGAGGAATACGGGATCAATTATTATGCCATACAAAAGCAGAAATCTGAAAGTAATAAATCTCAAGGAAATAATGCAAAATTATATTTATAGAGTCTGAAGCAAAATTAACATTAGTCATTTTTAAACCAAATGATCTGAAGCATATTTCTTTTCCCAAAAAACGATCTCAAGGAGTAGCATAAAACCTCAAAGGGAACTTTTGGGATTGCTCATCCCTAAGAGAAAAATGTAGGGCAAAATTATTACTGAGTGGTTTGAGTTCTGAATTGTTTTGATTGAGTGGGAATTAGAGATGAAACATTCAGTACCTCACTTAGAAATCACCTTTTCCCCTTGTCATGCGAGGATTCATGCTTTTTTTAATTAGAAATTGATCAAAGCCTAATAAAGCCTGACGAGTGATAACAGTAAAAATTCTTCTCCCAAGAGTCAAATTCAACCTCCAAATTTTCTTTTGTTGGACTCAAACTAACTGAAGAAATATAAATAATTGTCAGACAGCATAAAATAAATAACGACATACTTGAAGAAGCATCTAGATGTTTAGAGAGGTGAAAGATCTGAGGAGATTTGGGTGTAAATACTTTAGGTAAGGCTAACAGAATGTCTGAGTGATATTCGCTCTCAGCAAACTACTCAACTCTTCCCATAAGAGCACGTAAGTGTTTTAGGAGCCACAGACAGCATGAGCTAATAAAAGTAGAAAAACCAGTAGCACAAGAAAGAGCTGCCCAGAACAGTTATAGTCTCGGGTGGCAGTGTGGTTGAGGGTACTGTCATAGCGTCCTTGGAGTCAGGCTGAATGTGTCTGTGTTTGATGGAAACTTTGTACAGTTCAAGCATGTGGACTAATGAACAAAAACTTCCTTGGCAACAAATAACCAGGTGTTTTTCTTATTCTCTTCCGGGAAACTAAAACCCCGGACACATGAGACGATCCCACCTGGGAGTGAAGCTGAGTTAACAAGGCAAATAATAAAAGTGTTCAGAGACAGCTGAAAAGTAGCACTTTGCTAAAGGAGGAGGCGCATCCTACATCAGAGTCACAGTCAGGGCCCAAGAGGGCTGCTGCACAGGAGAGCCTCTGCATCGGAACCAGCAGGCACACGTGTCCTCAGGGGCAGTCTGCGGGAGTGCCAGGAGGTTTATCTCAACTGTCCTTCCTGGGAATAGAAGGGTTTAGTCCTCCTTTTCTTTAACCCTGGGAGTATGAGAGTAGGGAGAGACACTACTTCCTCACCCTAAATGTAGATGTTTCCAATGCAGCAATCATCATTTCACCTACTTTAGTAGGACAGTTTCCTTGTCACTCAGCCTAAGAGGTTCCATCTATTACCCCTTGGGCCTACGCACAAAACTCAAAACTCTGAATTCCATAGTCATTAAAATCCCAGTTTGAAATGGGATGTGGTTCAATAGCAGAGCACTTGTCTAGCACCCCAGAACCTGAATTAGACCCACTACAAGCCAAAAATAGGTCAATAAATGTGAATAAAGCCTAAAATAAACAAGGGGCATTTTACAAAGAGGACTCACTACATCCACAAATCTCATGAACTCGGGTGTCTGTTTGTCCCTGGTGAAATTCCTTCCTGGATGACTAAGCAGACAAAGAAGGCCTGTGTTGTCCTGCACCGTGCCAAGCCCACGAGCCTCAGGCACTGATAGCTGTGCACATGCAAGGGTTGTTTCATTCATTAGTCTGGACCTAGGCTCAAGAAGAGTGAGATGGAGAACTATGGAGGAATGCAATCTGATAGAACACCTGATCCTGAAAGCACATTGGCCTGCACTCAGAAATCTTCACAAACACGCATGGCACAGTCCAAACACGATTAAATTCATAGATGTCAAAGCTCAATACAAAACAGCGAAGAGAGATGGCAGGAACAGTTTGTGGTTTCAAAAGCGACTGCTTGCACTAGAGAGGGCCCTCACACACATGTGTTTCCAAGTAGAGAGACACTCCCTCAAGAATTCCAACAAGATGTCTTTGGCAAATGGGGGATGTCCTTCTGTACATATGTTTCTCTTGTGGGTCCATGAATAAAACATTGATTTCTCAGTAACCAGACAAGAAGTATAGGCAGGGCCACCAGACCAGGAGAAGACTGGGGAGAGGAAAGCAGAGGGAGGCCATGAAGAGACGCCATGCTGCAAAGGAGTAACATGCCCGGATTACGCGTAAACCACAGCCTCGTGGCAATACATAGATTAATAGAAATGGGTTAACAATTAAGACAGAGCTAGCTAATAAGAAACCCTAGCCATTGGTCAACAGTTTAATAATTAATATAGCGCCTGTATGTTTATTTGGAGCAAAGTGGCTGTGGGACGAGGCAGGACAGAAACCGTGTTTACACCTTGCTGCTTTTCCTAGCTGCTCTGGCAAGCTCCTGTGACATATGCCACAGATAGTTAAGAGAAACAAAGGAGGTTCACCTTCTGGAAGTCCAGGGGCTGCTGCACTACATCAGGGGCAGACTGCGTCAACATGGTGCGCTAGAAGTTATTAACACTGCAGGGCGCCATTTATCGCATGTACGGGCAGGGGAGACGAGTGATTGAAAACTTTGTTTTTGAGCCTGGGTCCTTAAATTTTAATCTTGAGTTATAATAAGGCTCCATGCCATGGGGCTTGCCTACTGCTCCAGAGGCCTTAGGTTTGGCCTTCAGCACCACAAAATGGACAGGTAAATGATACGTTGTTAAATAAATGAATTACCTAATAAATAAATGAGAAAGATGTAACTGAAGAATAAGTTAAAAAAAAAATTTTATGAGCATTTTGCCTAAGCTTCATCTACTCATGGAAGTATCTATCCTTTCCTATCTTTATCTCAGTTAAGCTTCCTCCCAAATAACTGAGTGAAAAGTTGACTAGCCACATTTTCCCATGATATGCCAAGCCCCACTGCCCGGGCACAGTAGAAGGTTATCAGCAAGAGAGGTTTCATTAGCACTGTATTGATCTCGATGCCGCTGTCCCAAAAAACAAGGTAAGAATAATAAAGACATGTGATATTGACCTCTGATCCCTCCTACACACACACACACACACACACACACACACACACACACACACACACACACACGTTTCTGAAAGCACATGAACTCACATATGTGCACACACAAGCCACACACACTAAATCAAATATAAATAACATAAATATATGGATATGAAAAGTAAATGGGTAGGGAGAGTACTGGAAAGGTGTTTTCTGTTACATCAATAACTACGGGCACCCTGAGGTGGACCCAAGAGCACAAATGAGGAGATTGCTGCTGAGAAGAACCTCGGTCCCTCAGGAAGTCCAGACAGTCAGTCCAGACTCCTGAAGAATCTCTCTATGCAAAGGATGCTAAGCATAAGAGATGTCGCCAGCATGGGGTGTGAGAGTAACACTCCAGCTTCTACTAGTCTGGAACCTGGAGTTCTGGAAGAGGTACAGACTGGGTGGGTCCGTCCCATTGACTCCTGGTGCACAGAGAGCGTGATCTCTTGGTTTGTCTCCGTGTAGATGTCCCCTCTGATACTTGTCCACAACCACCTCTTCTTGTTGTAGGACTAGTCTTGTAGAAAACACACACTTGAAGTGCTCCGTTATTCTGACACCCTTCAAATCCTCTAGCTCCATGCACATCATACTGCCAGCTGATGAGGCCACCACTGTGGTGATGTTTTGTTTGTGGTCTAACGAATGAAGCTGGCCTGAAGATCAGAGAGCAGAGCTAGCCACACTAGTGAGCCATAGACACCAGGCAGTGGTGGCGCTCATCTTTAATCCCAGTAATTGGGAGTCAAATGCCTTTAATAGAAGCTCTAGGCAGAGAGGAATATAAGGTGGGAGGAGTCGGGAGCTCATTGCATTTGGTCTGAGGAGCAGTCAGTCTGAGGACAAGATCACCCCTCTGGTCTGAGCATTGGTAGAGGTAAGAACTCTAGTGGCCGGCCACTCTGCTTTTTTGATCCTTCGGTTTTCACACCCTGAGAGCTGACTCTGAGTTTTTCATTATTAAGACCAAAGAAAATTCATGCTACACATCACCCATGAATTTGGGGTATAGTTCAACCTGCAACACTGCACCTTCTGTCCTCTAACCTCCCTTAAACTATAATCCATCAGCTTGAGTTGGGATGAGACTCCATACCAGGGTTTTTGCCTAACACACCAGAGGCCTTGCGCTTTGCACTACAGAAACAGATGATAAATCAATAATAGAGTGTGAATGAAGGCTAAAAGAAATGAGAAACTTTTGTCACTGGCATCTATATCACAGGAAGTTCACAGACTTAGTATCTGTGTTCCTTGCCCTGTCCTCACCTCCCCCACTTCCTGTCAAGTAGCCCAAATGAATAAAGAGATGACCATGCTGTCCTAAGGAACACCAGACTCACTGGCCTCATGCAGTGGAAGGTCATACAAGGATGACTGCCTTTGTCTTCCTTCACTGAGTTAGGGACCTTTGACAAGCATGTACTTAACCTGGACTGGAATTAAAACCTCTCAGCCACCAGTATCTTATTTTATTTTGTTTCAAAGAATGTTGGAGGTGATACATGGCTGAACCTTCCATGGGGAAAGCTGGTAAGTGCTGGCCGCAGCACTTGTGCCCTCTGTAGTTACTCAGGGCTGGCCCAGTTCTTTGATAAAGCCTATAACTGTTGGCCGAAGCTGTCTTGCTCCATCCTTAGAGACAGGAGATCTCCCTTACGCTGTGGGGTATGGAGGCCATGGTTAAGAATTACAGAGTATGTGTTTGCATTCAGAAACTAATTGTTTGATCTGTTTGGGACTCCTGTGGGGTGATATGTTATTTATGATTTATTAAAGCTTGCCTGAGGATTCAGAAAACAAAGTCAGCCACAAGCCATAGAAGCCAGACACATACCCTTATCCCAGAAGCTAGGAGGTGGTGGTGCACACCTCGGGATTAAGAGATAAACAGATCTCTGTGAGTCCAAGGCTACCCAGATCTACACAAGCGTGAACCAGTCTAAAAGAGAATTATAGCTCACACCTTTAATCCCAACATTGGGGGAATAAATGAGACAGTCACATTGAGGAGAGGTTACTGTTTGAGGCCAGGTAAGGAGCTCCTGGCCAGCCCTTTCAGCCTGAGGCAGAGGTAAGAAGGCAGCTGCTTTGCTCCCCTGATATTCAGCTTGAAGCTTGAATATCAGTCTCTGGGCATTTATTTATTCAGATTACACTCCTGTATAGAAGGTGACTCTTGTGTGGGCTGCTTCCATTCTGGTTTAGAGCTCGGAGTTAGTGGCTATGTCAAGTTCTGCAACCACATTTTACATGCAGGAAGGAACTAGTGATGGTAAACATCCTAGAGGAAGTCTTGATAGAGCATGCTCAGTCATCATGGGCGATGCCACTGGCTGATGAGTCTCGAAATGCCTTGGGTGTCTGTTTTAGGGCAGGTGATGGAGGGCAGGCCTGTGATAGTCAATGCTGGGCTGATAAGGGAAGAAGGGTAGTGTCCAGTGAGCTGGTCCTGCTCTGGGACACATGGCCATCAGGACCTGTGGTTATCACTTGGGAATTTTGGAAAGTTGGAGCACTTGTTGGAAAGACTATAGAATGGCAAGCACTGTTATGTCCTGACCCTGGCCATGTTCTGTCTGTGCCTAGCACTCATCATGATGTAGTAGATGCATTTATATCATTTTAACAATAGAACAAAAGAAAAGAAACAAGAAAAAAGATTCACGTGCTAAGGGCTGAAAGAATTTCTGCTGTTGTGGCCAAATGTGTCCACAATGATGACTGCATCCTGGTAGAGTGTGAGGGTCTACAGGTTAGTATTGTGCATCAGTAGACAGTACTGTGGAACTATCCATTCCACAGGGTAAAAGCAGGCTTGAGTACAGCCAGTGATGATGCCTTAGGGTCTGCTCTGGAACCTTCTGCTGAATGGCATCATCGTTATCATTTAATAGACTGAAGACTTGAATAAGCAAGACAAACAGCTAGAAAACCTGACATGAAGACCCCAACCGCTCCCCTCCTAAAATGTTACCCTTGGCAGGACTACACAGGTGGATTTCTGGGCTTCTTTCTTTTTGTGTATTTATTTTTCTTAATTTACATATCGATCACAGTTCCTCTCCCTCCCATTTTCCCATCTCCCCCCACCTTCCCTCCCATCCCATTCCCCACCCACTCCACTGGGAGAGTGAGGCCCTCCAGGAGGGATCATCAAAATCTGTCAAGTCATTTGGAGTAGGGTCTAGGCCCTCCCTCCTGTCTCTGGGTAAAGGGAGTTTCCCTCCATGGGGAATGTGTTCCCAAAGGCCTTTCATGCACCAGTAGCAGAAAGGGAGGAGTGACGAGCACAGGCATCAAGACCAGGCTGGAGAAACCCACAGAGACAGTGACCTGAACAAGGGGGAGCTCATGGATTCCAGTCTGACAGCTGGGGAACCAGCATTGGACCAACCCAGACTCCCTGGACATGGGTCTCAGTTAGGAGGCCTGAGCAGTCTATGGATCCTCTGACAGTGAAACCAGGATGTATCCCTGGTGCACGAATAGGCTCCTTTCTTATGGTTCAGTCATGTAACAAATGGCCCAACTATAAAGACATTTCCTGGTGAGCAGCAGGCTAACAGGAGTGTCAGCTCATCTTTGAGCAGGCGGTCTTGTGATTTCAGAACCCACCTGATTGAAACAAACAGTTTTTGGGGCAAACGCACTTCAGTGGCTTTGACTCCCTTCTAGCTCTTCTGTGTCCTCACAGAACATCAAATCCCCTAGAGCTGGAGTGGCAGGTGATTGTCAGCTGCCCAAGATGAGTTCTGGGAACTCAACTCAGGTCTTCTGGAATAGCAAATACTGTTAACTGCTAAGCTATCTCTCCAGCACCTTAAAAAAAAAATTAAAGTAAATAAATAATTAATGGAACAAAAACAAAGAAAGAAAGAAAAGTTATAGGAAAGAGTCTTATAGGAAAACGTATTGAAAGTGCATGCTAAGATACAGAGCCCAGTGGTGTCGCTGTGAACGCACTCTAAACCTCAAGTATCACCATGGAACCAAAGGATCGTCCTTGTAAAGCCCTTGTTCGGAGAATTGTTAATACTCTTCTAACAAGCAAACTCACTGCTTAGAATGTCTCCTGAGCTTTCCACTCTGATCCAGGCTCCTGCACCTTGAGTGCAAATGTCCAAGGACTGAGGACTTTAATGACATCAGGTTCAGGGCTCTTGCACTCCACGGCTGCACCAGTACAGCTGTAATCGTGGTGATGAGAAGCCTCCACAGACTACCAGTTCAGGTCAGCCCAGAACTCCAGAGCTCCGTAGCCCAGGCAACTCCACTAACCTCCGTGGACTTCATTATCTCTTCTTGCAACCTGAGAATCTCGCCCTCGGATGACCTCTAGGTCCCCATCAGTCTTTGAAAATTCCTGAATCTATGTACTGCTTTAATGAGCTGTAGTAAAGACTACCTTCTCCCATACAATGCAAAACGTACTGGACTGAAAGCAATGGGAATGGGGCAAAATATACAGGTTCATAAAACAAAGCAGACCCTCCTATATCCATCTTAAATAACAAACCTTCCCAACTTTCCTGTTACCTTACAGGCTCATAAACCCATACAGATTTATCTGAAAGCAGACTCCTGGGTCTCCAAATCATTCTGTTTTAATGACTGGAGGAAGAATTGCCAAAGTCTCCTCTTGCCAGTCTACTTTGAATACATTAAGCAATGACCTGTAAGACAGAAGTTGAACCTGACTGAGCCATTAACTCATCGGTGTGGATTGCTAAATTACCTTGATTAAGATGTTTAATTTCTCTGACTCCAGATTTTATACCTATAAAATAATATTTGGGAGGAGATTAAACAAGACTATAAACAATTGACACATATTAAAAATGCATCAAACAGAATATAAGAGTGGCATTAAATATTCAGAAAATGATGACCGCTAAAAGGGTCTTTCAATGCAGAGACTTGTCCTTGAAGGATAAATGGCCTGGGTAACTAAGCCACTGAGATTGCCCTTCTTCTGAGAAGTGGCTTTCAGTATTAGCTGCACAACACAATAGTCTAAGAATTATAAAAGCTTCCAATTCCAGCCCTACTCAGAACCAATAAATATACAGATCTGAGTGAGGAGCTGTGCAGGAAAGATGAGCTATTCAGACCGTTTTCATTTTGTCTGTAACTTAAAATTTGGAGATTCCAATAGAACCCTAGAGGCTCTTTCAGGAATGCCTTAAACTCACAGAACTTGGACCATTTACTGGCCATGATAGATGCCACAATAAAGAACCTGCCTACAAAGCAGTAATCTCAGCATGAGATCTGGAATTCTGATACATTATGGAAAATCCAATATACTTTCCATCCCACACATGTCCAGGAACATCTAGCTGTAGACAGAGGAGTCTGCTGTCTTCTAACTCACATACAAATACATAAATCAAACCTAAGTGATGCATGATGGCAATACCAATGTCATACATCCACACTGGAAGACTTTATTACATGTGTATTCATATAGTAACAAAAGAGCTGACAACAGGATGTAAAGTAAAAAGTAGAGTTGTACTGGATTATTCCTGCTATAAAATTTATAGACTTTTATCAGCTTGATAGAAACATCTTGTATTTGCAAGACTTTGTTATTTAAAAAATATTCCTTGGAAGTAGCACCTAGATAATGCAGTTTTATTGAAGTAAATCAAAAATTTCATTCAGTTTGATATAGTGATTCTCAACCTTCCTAATGTTGCCTCCCTTTAATACATTACAGCATGTTGTAGTGACCCCCCCCAGTCACAAAATTACTATCTTTGCTATTTCATAACTGTAGTTTTGTTACTGGAATGAACCATAAGGTAAATATGATAGACAGGATATCTGATATTTAACTCCCATAAAAGGGTCGTTCAACCCTCAAAGAGGCCATGACCCACAGGTTGTGGATTTACTTTGATATAAGCAAAAACAAAGTATTCATTATGAATAGTTTACAGCTTTGAAAATGAATTGTCTATAATAATTTTATTATAGTGACAATGGTGAGAGTCTGGGGATAATATACCTTAAAAATTAACTTGAAGGATGAAATATTTATGTTTGCTCATGGTTTTAGGGAATTCAATTCATAGGCAACTGCCTCCATTGTTTTAGAGCCTGTAGGATGGCAGGAATGTCATGATAAAGAGGACATGCAGAATCTGTTGCCTTGTGGAAGCTGAGATTCATAGAGAACAGGAGGTCAGGATCCCAATAAGCCTTGCAAGGCATGTGGCTAATGACCTGACCTCCTTCCATCAAGGGTCATGTCTTACAGATTCCACCATCTCCCAGAAGTATGAAAGCCTTTAGTATATGAGTCTTTGGAAGACAATTAAGACCTAAGCCATAATACATACTTTGAATTAAATTTTCATCACTAAATATTTTACCATACATCAACAAAAATCCTTATGACACGTTAACAGAGGATGAAGCATTTTGAATAATTAATAAAGATTCTCATTTGTAAAATAGTATCAAATTTAATCTCACATAATTATTATGATGCAAATTCATTTAATTACTGAAAATATGAACACAGAGTTGAAACAGCACTGCTCAGTTTTTGTCCCACATATTTTTCTGATTAATTATGAGAATCTAGAGAAAGTCCGCCATCTCTATATCCCTTTAAGGCCTTAATAATCTTTAATTTTTAACTATGTGTGTCATCATTCTTATGATCAAAAAAACCAAAAGCTCATTTCCTTAGAGTAAAAAATCAGAATAAGTCCTCTTTAGTTATGTGCTCACCTCTGGCATTAGAATTTCAGTCTAGCACTCATTACTCAACTGTAAGAAACACACTTACCTCTTAGTAAAACTACTGCCCCGTAATAGCAAAATTTATATAACAAAGAGACTGAAATATGCAGTAGCCTTATTAATGTGTTTTCCCCTCTTTCCCATATCTAGGGAGGAAAGAAAATGCTATTGTTTCCCACTGGTTATTCTGGTATCTGTTTTCTTTTCCTCTTGTTCTTCTCCCATTTTTCTGGCTTTTTCTCATGACAATTTTTCAGTGAAAGCTTCCCTTAGCACAAGACCATCTCCTTAGAAGTTTCCATTTTCAGAAAGTCCATCCCTACATCTATATCATGTAGCAAACAGTTTGTGCTTTCTAACCAAAGTTCCAGTGTTTCAGGTTTTGAATCGAGGTCTTTGATCCATTTGGGGTTGGGTTTTGTGCCATGTAATAGATACAGGTGTAATTATCAAATTAAAGTCAATTACAACGGACAAAGTGGGACTTCATAAAACTTTGGCACAGCTAAGAAACAATCTCTCTAGGGAGAAGGAAATACAGAGAATCTTTACCAGCTATAAATCTGACAGAAGGTTAATATTCAGAATATATATTTTAAACAAAACCTCAAAAACAGAGTTAAAAACAAATGATGATTTCAAAAATTAAACAGTTCTTTAAAGAAAAATAAAAGTGGTTAATAAATACCTAAAAAATTTAAAAAAATATTTCCAATGCCCATAGCAATTAAGAAAATGAAAATCAAAACTTTTTTTTAGATCTCATCTTATCCTAGTCAGAATGGCAAAAATCAACAAAACAACTGACAGCAAGTTCTAGAAGGAATGTGGGAAAATGGAACACTCATTCAATGTTGATGGGTTTGCAAATTGGTCCAACCACCCTGGAAACCAGTGTGAAGAACCCTCAGAAAGTTAAAAATGAATCAACTATATGACCTGCTTTATCACATCTTGGAATATGCTCAAAGGACTCAATTACATCTTGTTCCAGAGATAATTGCTCAACTATGTCCCTTAGTGTTCTAGTCACAATATCTAGAAATGGAAACAGCCTAAAGTATGGTACATAAATACTAAGAAATACTATTCAGCTGTAAAGAAAAGAGAAATCATGAAATCTGAAAGTAAATGAAAGGAGCTAGGGAAGATTATATTAAATGAGGTAAACCAGACCTAGAAGAATACACGTGAATGAATGCTCTCTCTCATTTGTGGTTGCTAGCTCCAAATTTTCAGATATTAGTACGTAGCCTTGAGTAGCCACAGAAGCCAGAAAAAACAAGGACCATGGTTGTTGTGGGGAGGAAGATGGGGAGAAGCAATAAAGAAGGCAATTGTAGGGGGAAAGTAAGTTGAGGAGAAAATGGGGAAATGGAAGAGAGGTTAATGGATGGGAAATGGAGGTCAACAGAGAAGGAAAGGGAGAGAAAAGAATAAAATAACATTAGGATGTCTGAAACAGTGCTTGTGCCATAGAATTATGTTGCTTTGTGATTTTGCAACCATCCTGGTGTGTGTTTAGTAGACCCTGTTGTTTGCACAATGATTAAATTGCCCAGTGCCTTTCTCAGAAAGTCCTGTTATTGAAACGTCTGTTCTCGGTGTTAACACTAACCCAGTGATGAGTTATCTCCAGCAATACATGGTTCACACCACTTCTCATTTAAACCATCCGCTACTTAATGAACAGTGCCAAGGAAAGATCATCGATTTTTCAAGGCAGGCACATAGTTCGTGTGAGCTTTATCTGTTTTTGTTTTGATTTCCAGGTTACCCACCTGAGCAAATGTCATGACATTGGCATAAATCTCATGTTCTATGATTGATAGAAGTTAGCATAAATTAATACAAGTGGTGCTACAAGACCCACAGAGATTGTGTGTGTGTGTGTGTGTGTGTGTGTGTGTGTACGCGTGCGTGCATATGTGTGTGTACATTTATTGAGGGGTGCTACATGGAAACAGACTCACGCATATAGGACAAGGTATAACCAGTTGCAAAGTCCTCTCAATTTGCCCATGGGAGCTGGGAGCCGATCACATACTGCTTCGTGCTATCACCTGACCAGGTCTTCACAACCCAAGAGAGACCTCTGTCTCTCGCCTTTCAAGGGGCCAAGTCTGCAGACAAGAAACCATGACCTAAGGCCAGTACCCCAAAGCTGTTGGTAGAAGCAATTCCCACAACAAAGCAGGGAAGGCAGAGACAGTTCAGTTAGCAACTCCCTAGCTTTTCCAGCATTGAAGACCAAAGTTTCTATCCCTGAAACGCACATAAAGGGAGGGTTGGCATGGAGGCCTGCCTGTAATTCCAGCTTTCAGGAAGTAACAATTTGGGATCACCTGAGCAAGATCACTGGCTAGACTAGCCAAATCAGCAAGCTCTGGGTTCATGAAAAGATGCTCTGGGTGCAGGAGAGACCCTGCCTCAGTGTATAAGTAGAATGGAGAGTGGCCAAGGACACACGTGACATCAACATCTGTCCTTCATACATCCATGCATGTACAAATGCACATGCAAGCAAGCATACACACATATACACATGAAAATAATAATGTATATTGAGAAGATAAAAAAGATTGTGTCCATCTGATGTATGAAAATGACAGATTTATGTAATCAGACATTTATCTAAACCCATAGGGTGAAAAACAATATGAGAGACCACTATATACCATGAGCTTTGCGTGCTTAGCATGTGTCTTAGTTAGGGTTTCTATTGTTGTGATGATACACCATGACCAAAAAGCAAGTTGAAGAAGGAAGGATTTATTTGGCTTGTACTTGCACATTGCTGTTCATCACTGAAGGGAGTCAGAACAGGAACTCAAACAGGGCAGGATCCTGGAGGCAGGAGCTGATGTAGAGGCCTTGGAAGGATGATACTTACTGGCTTGCTCAGCCTGCTTTCTTATAGAATCCAGGACCACCAGCCCATGGATGGCACTGCCCACCATGGCCCGGACCCTCCCGCATTGATCACTAATTGAGAAAATGCCTAACAAATGAGCTTACCAGAGGCGTTTGCTCACCTGAGGCTCCTTCCTCTCTGATGACTCTAGCTTGTATCAAGTTGAGACACAAAACCAGCCAGTACAGCATGTGTTAATGTATGTTCATTAGTCAAATGTACTGCCCTGCAGGGGACTGTTGCTGAAGGAGGTTTGAGCCCATGAAGAGATACGAGATACATAAGAAGTGTCCAAAAGTTGTCTGATTATTTTCCAGGAGAGATATGAACAAAAGTCTATTCATCCAAGAAAGGAACTAACAGACCTAGGAAATGATTCTTTCCATATCTGAGAGTATAGATGAATGGTTCCTCATAAAAGTCAGGGTAAGTTGGGTAGCTATATCACTGAAACACCCATTCCACCATGGGTGATTATTCACAAAAGCTACATCACTGCAGGCCCTGCACACCTTCCAGGCAACTCCTCCAACAAGGGCTCTCTCCAACAACAAATGATCATTACTTCTATACCCTAGGGGCGGGGCCTGTATGCATCTCATGTTTTTCTTATGAGTCTAAATTTTGAGGTTCCCTCTTCAAAGAAATGTTTTAAATTAGAGAATATGTTTCAATCTAGAAAATAACCACCAAACAAGTCTTTTGAAAATGATACATGTACAAATATATATATTCATGCACATATATGTATCTCTATAAATAGATTACATACACATGTGTACATGTAAACTTTACTATGGAAATACATGTACAGTAAATGCTTTAGAACAGTTTCCACTATTTTAACACTAAGGTGGAATAAAATACATAAAAATGCCAAGTCTTCCAATGTAAACATTTTGTAAATGACTTCTGAACAACGGAATGATGCTTTTGCTTTCAAAGTTATCCTTGGTTTCCAATCCACACCAGCACCTGTGCAGCAGAGCCAAGCTGAGCTGATATTAGCTCTCAGCAGGCAGCTGCTTGTGAAGTATTCCATGCTGTCTCACACTTCCAAACCCGACATACACACAGTCTTCCACTGATGGCCACAACTTCCTGACGTGATTGCTGTTCTTATTCTACGTAGAGAAGGGGGCTGAAATTTGAAAACATCTATTAGTCCAATTTACAACAGGATATGGTGGTAAATTAAAATATAGTCCTCCAAATCTAGTTCTTAAGTGAAAGAAGTAAAGGGTTAAATCCATCCTGATTTCTAATACAGTTATTCCCTGGAGAGAGATGGCTCAAAGGTAACGAGAACTATCTGCTCTTCCAGAAGTCCTGAGCTCAATTCCCAGCAACCACATGGTGGCTCACAACCATCTACAATGAGATCTAATACAGTCATAATCTGAGGTCTCCAGGAAAGTTGTTTGTCAAAGTTAAGTCAAGATTCCCATTTTCCTCTACATATAGACCACTATATACTGTATGCTCAGTGTGTTGTGTCTTTAGACACCTTGGGATTAGAGGCACAAAAATAGGAATTACTAACTGCCTAATCATGTCTCTTGGCTACCTCTTAAAATGACAGAACAGTGAAGGTTGTGTGGAAACTCCTCTCAAGGAACTCTCTAAATTACTTACCTTACCAAAATGTCAACCAATAGGACCAGCCCTACAGAATAGAAACATCAATGAACTGTACAGAGGTGGATTAGCTTCACTGGTCGGATATCCCTAACTGGATTTGTTTACCAAACTGGAACTCACAGAAGTGCAGAGTCTATTGTTTTAATACAGAAAAGTTCTGTGTGAAAATAAGGAAATGTTAAGTGACTCTTGCAAGTGGCCCCGTGATCCTGACTGCTGATTAGTGTCGCAGCTTTCAAGGAACATTTCAAGATCCCTATCAAGGAACATTTTCTTCCCCATACCACTCACTGACCTGAGCTGTCACATGGCTGCTCTTCCTGGAGAAAAAGGCTAAAAAGTCTCAGCTATAATCAGAACAAAAGCATTTGCTAAGCACAGGAAAATATGAAGAGTTGAATCACAGAGAACACATTTTATTTTCCTATTTTCTTGCTCCTTTGTTCTTTTTAAAATTAGAAAATATCATGAATTTTTCTGCTTTCTCCAAATAATTGCAAGTATCGTTGGTAAGCAAGTAGGTCCTGATATAGAAAAGTTTGGAGATATT
Source organism: Cricetiscus sungorus (assembly GCA_030556225.1). Lineage (NCBI taxonomy): Eukaryota > Metazoa > Chordata > Mammalia > Rodentia > Cricetidae > Cricetiscus > Cricetiscus sungorus. The sequence goes on from JANBXA010000031.1 coordinate 29,721,218, forward strand.
TCATATAGGCGATAATCTAGAATGATATTAGCCAAACGCTTAATATAAACAAACCATGAAGGAGAAAGACAAACTCTGTCTACTCTATTTATGCTAGGAAAGACATACCCATACTACTTCAGTTCATGATTCTAAGAAGACGTAGGGAAAAAAATAATCCTTGAAAACTAAGTTCTTGATGTTTTCATTTTCACCTGCCTTCTATCTGAGTCTCCTGTCTCCATGGGGAAGATGTTTTCTCATCAGAGATCAAAGCATTTAACCTCTGCCCATCTGATTTTAATGAAGTTAATTCCTTCAGGAGCTTTCGTCTTCTGTTTTCTTTGTTATTGAAAACCCTAATTTAAATGCAACAGAGCCAACTTATTATGTATTAGCTTCTCACATTTATTTCTTCTCCATGCAATGAAATGTAAGTGATGGCTGAGGTGTACTGCCTGATGCTTACTCCCAGTGTATAATGGCATGATGGAGTACACAGACAGAGCAGGAGGAACAGTTGGATGTAAGGAATCTACAAATTTTACCAGGACATTGTACTGAGACCAGACCTGTCAGTGATAAAGAGAAGCCATAATAAGCCAAAGAGTGCAGTGATATCTCTCATGAAATGATTAAATCATCAACTCTTTGGTAGAAATGGAAACCAAAAGTATCATTAACTGCAGAAATACATTCATTATACCAAGGAGTTTCAAAATGAAATGACAAAATAAAAACTTGTACTTCTGTGGCTAGCTATTAAAATGTAATAGAGGTAAAATTTGTAACTCAAAATGTCATTTTACTAAAAAGAGTATCGCCAGGCAAAAAAAATAAATGAATAGATAAATAAGCATACTTACTTCACTCCAGCCTATAAATTACTGTGCTCACATCCAATGGGGTACCATAAAGTTTTTTTTTCATTTGAAGAAAGAAATAAATACCTATATTATCTTTAAAAATGAAAAGTTACATTTTATAAGCACTTAAAAATTTTACTATTGGTGCACTTTAAGATACCCAGATCCTAGAATAACAGTGGTTAATGACAGGCATGAAATAGGGATTACTAAGTAGATTACGAAAATGAAATATACCTAAAATTTTGCATCTGGAAAATAAGGTAGATTCAATATTAATTTTACTTTTTATTTATTCTTGCCTATCCTTTTCTATATTTTAAATTTTATATAATTCATTTGTCATTGTGAAGGTTAAATGATAAAAAAAGACATCTTTAAAGGAAAATTTTGATACAACATCAAGTACAAGCTAGGTATACTGGGGCACAGCTGTAATCTCAACACTTAAGAGACTGAAGCAACAGGGGAAAAGGGCTTCAAAACAACACATAAGAAGCAAAAATCAAAACAAAATAAATGATAATCAATGAGACAAAAATACCAAAACAAAACAAGTCTCTCCCCCTCCCCTCCCCCCTCTTCTGCTCCTTTTCTCCCCTCTCTCTCCTCCTCTCCTCTCTCATATATACACATACTAAAATAAATAAATAAGAAAGAAGGAAGAAAGAAAGATAGAAAGTAAGGAAGGAAGGGAATAGGGAGAGAGAGAAAGGGAGGAAGGAAGGAAGGAAGGAAGGGAGGGAGGGAGGGAGGAAGGAAGGAAGGAAGGAAGGAAGGAAGGAAGGAAGGAAGGAAGCAAGCAAACTCACAAAACCCACGAAGTCCTTCCTGAGCTCAGGGGCTGCACTGGAATGTGGCTGATATAACCCAGTGATGCTCCATTAGAGAAAACTCATTTTCCTTTCACTGAATTCAACTCCTGGGACCCACATGGTGAAAGGAGACAATCAAGTACCACAGTTTGTCCTCTGGGCTACACACATAGACACATACACACAGACACACACACACACACACACACACACACACACACACACACAGAGGCACACAACTCACACACGTATACACACAAACAGGCACACACGCAGACATACGCAGAGAGACACACATACATATGTGCACATACCCACACAATGAAAAATATCTTTTTAAACTTCTTCAGAAAATAAAATGGGAAAGAAAACTACGTTATCTCATGAGATTATTTTAACATGGTCCCAAAAACATTACATGTAAACTTGCACACAGACTTGAGTTCTATATGAAAACTCAAATTCTGTGTCAATAAAGAAACCATAAGTAATATTAAAACTTAATAAAAGAAGACATGTCTGGAATCCATAAAGGATACTTGGAAATCACTAATGAAAATTCATCATTGCAATGATTAAAATGTGTTAAATAGTTTAATGAAAACAGAAAGTAAATGCAAAGAAAATTGTCAAACCACAATAATTAAAGATCGGCTGACTGCAAACACAAGATCCCATTTTCCAAACATCAAGTCAGACAGGAACCCTGACAGTATAACGTGCCAGAGAAGTTCTGAAAAATACTCACAGAAGCAGGAGTGGCAGCCCTGTGGAACTCAAGCAGAATCTAAGAATTCCAGAATGCCCATTACACACACTCCTGCTATTCATCTCTTGTCTTCAGAAACTACCTACAATCCTTGAGCATGTCTGCTGTAACATCTGTCAGTCACTGAAAAGTAATGAATCAGATTTGGATTGGGATCCACAAGCCAGAAACACAACAATGAGCAAACTATAGCATCTTTATAATGAATTATTATAATCTAATAGAAATTAAACATAAATTATCTTTACACACAAACGTGGGCTGAGATCACCATGATGGCAGATTACAAAACTCACATACAGACTGTCCATAATACGGCATATACAACACATACACACACAAATATGCAAAAGACCCATCTATAGTACATGTTTTGCTTTCTTTAAAGAAGTAAAAGTATAAATTCTATCACATTTTATTTAAGATTACAATTGTGGGTAGTTTATTGAATCTGATATTTTATTTGAGAAAATATAATAATTTTGACAAAACGTTAACATTTGTCAATAGTAGATAGACAAAAAGAGATATGTGAATATTATTCTTTTCCTTCTGCTATTCACTAAATATCTCAAATCTTAAAAAAAAATCAATGTTTCAAAAAAAATAGCAGCAGAAGTTACTGGTAGTGAACAGTAATTGAAAATATCTCGGGTCATTGCAAACACAAAAACATGGCAAAATCTGGTCATGAGTCACTCGGTTGAAGAGTATGGCTTAGCCCACCAGAAATAATTTCTTATTTTTTATTTTTATAGGAAAAATAAATTAAATGACTGAAGCTTAAAAGTAAAAAAAGAAAAAATGAGAGAGACCTTTTGTTGGTTTATTTTAAATAACTCTCATCTGAAATGCTTGTGGATCACACACATACTCAAAAGAATTCTACTGTTCCCTATTACAAAGCAGTGAAGTTTCCCCCAAGAACATTTTGAAGCAAAATCCAGACACAAGGCCGAGATCTAATGGCCCCATTAAAATGTTCAGTGCTGTGTCTGGTACTTAGAGTAATGCTTAAAACCTTCCCCTAAGGCCCATCAAAACAGAGCTGAGGTATTATGCTCATTCAGACAAATGTCTTGCAATTTTTATCTAATGAAATTTTCCTCCAACATTGTTTCCTTCACTCCTCCCTCATTAATCAATTACAAGAGGGTAAAGGCACCACGTGCCTCACAAACGTGGAAAAAAAAGTTTTCAGCTTCCCCCAGCCTGGGAGTAAGCCAATGGCGCCAGGCTTTTTAAACGTGGGCAATAATACATCATGAGTCAAAAGAAGAAATGAATGAGAACTTGGGGAAAACAATGCTGCTAACACTTCAGCAACAGATCTTCACTGTTTTTCTCTTTGATTTGGAAATTATTGGAGATTTTTATGGACTTTGCCAGTGAAATAATTCCAGTTTTATTACTATCCATATCCTGTGGTTTTATTTCCTAATAAAAATATGTGTGGTGTTAGTGTTGTCCTGAAGTGTAATTGATTTCTGTGAGGTTTAATTTGCTACCTGAGAAATGGTCTTTTGAATTTCTATAAAATAGCACATGGATGAATGAGATGCTGAAAAAAGACTGCTGTGCCAAAAAGTAATAATGGGGACAAAAAATTATTTTTCATTATTTTAGTGTTGGATCATTTTGAGTTTAATTTTCTGAGCTTTTTACGGGCTTTTATTAAAATTGCATATTTCAATTGCAACCTTCAAAAAAATCAGCTTCATGTGATGAAAGGTGTTTGTTTCACAAATTATTATGCAATCAGTAATTTTAATTTCAGCCCTTTTCCAGAGAGTGCAAATATGGGATGGCATAGGTTTTGTCGGATAGTTTTTGAGCAGAAAGAGTCCGAATCCATGACAAAGCCAGCTAGAACCAATCTGCTATGCGTTCTCCAGAGAACAAGGAAAGCTTGTGGAGGACAAAGCTGGGAGCCGAACCTGAAGCTTTATGGGAGATACAGAGACTCCTTCTACCTAGGAAAGAAAGAGGACAGCAACCCCCTCTAAGACCAAGCTTGCCCAAGGACGTCTTATGTGCTCTGTCTGCTCCCACATGCCAGTTCTCTGGGCCGCCCCAGCCTTCACTTTCATCTGCCCAGGAGAAAAACAAAACAAACATAGACATACTCTCTGAGTTCACTTTCTTGAAGACAAAAATATATCACAGTTAGCAAAATACATTGTTAGGGAGAGGGGGGATCCTTTTTTATATATCATTTCCACTCACACAGAGCAAAACATCTCAAGGGATTCAAGATTTTCAAGTGTAACACACACACACACACACACACACACACACACACACACACACACAAAACGCCCTATGTCTTGAGATAAACTATTAGGAGTCACAAGCGAGGCAATGCTAACTGAAATTCAGACTTACAGACATTTTGGGAAGAAAATTTTTCTAATTGAGACAAAAATTCATGACTGTGTATACACAGGCATTGAGGGACAGTGCAACCCAAATGTTGTCCAGCATAAGTTTATACCAATAAATCAGCTGAAGTGGGGAGGGCATGGCCGAAGCAATCTATTACCAGAGAGCCCAAGTAAGACTCTGATCCTGTCCACCATGTGACAACGCCATTCCCTCTGTTCAGACCACAAACATGCAGTGTTCACTCACCAACAAATAATGGAAGAAAACTGAATTTGTGTTGTACACAGGTTATCAGGTCATGTAAGGGCAAAGGAAATGGCATGGAGAGACATCAGAAGGATCTCGTCAGGCACAACCCTGAACAAGTGACCTAACCACCCACTTGGTGTGGAAAGAGAAGTCACTGAAGGTTTTAACACTGGAAAAAGTATGGGTCGTGATGAGTTGAAAAATCAAAGGCAGAGTGTGAGAAACGTGCACGGAGCATTTGTGAGGTGGGAAATTCATATCATGTGCGTCACAACAGCTATGCGATGTGCACAGCCTTTAGAACTCACTCTTCAAGACTCCAGTTAGGAAGGGTGACAGGTGAACTTTCCTCATGACACTGGGAGAGGGGAGAGAAGCAGCAGACATTTCATCATCACGTCTCCCACTAGTCAATTAAACTCCGCTCTAAGAGCCACTGTAATGACAGCTTCAGGTCATCAAAACTACCCATTAGTTAACTTAGAGTTACACAAAAAGGAAGATGGCCCCGGTGTGACTGGCTGAATGATGTAGAGGCTATTTAAGGAGAGACCCGGATCTCTCTGAAGTTCAGAAACCTCTAAAGCAAGACTGTGTAACTGTCTCTGCATTCTGACACTTTGACACTAGCTTCTCTCTGTTAATGTGCCAGCCCACATCACCAGCATAAAATATCTAAATATCTGGGCCTGCAGCTGAGCTCGTTTTAATCTGGCCCTTTTTTTTTTTTTTTTTTTTTTTTGCTTTAACTGACATGTAGGGGCACAGTAAATATGCAAAGCTCTGGAGTCCAAGGCTCTCTGGAGTTCAAGGTTTCAGTATACTGCCGTCAGCACCAAGGCTAGAGACAATGAAACTGGTTTTGACTGATGCTCCTAAACCTCTTCCTCCTCCCTGCTTAGTCTCCCCTTGCTGACTGGCTGGCTAGATTCTTCATTAGCTCTGGAGAGAGAAACAACCTTGCAAAGACTGCTTAGATTGTCTTGCCTTGTATATGCTGGGGGAAATCATGAGGCATATTGAACTAAGTATCTGTAGCAATGGTTCTCAACCTCCCTAATGCTTCAACCCTTTAATACAGCTCCTCATGTTGTGTTGAGCCCCTCCACCCATAAAATTATTTTGTTGCTACTTCACAACTGCAATTTTACTACTGTTATGAATCATAATGTAAATATTTGATATGCAGAATATTTGATATGCAACCCCAAAGTGGTCAAAACTCACAGGTTGAGAACCCCTGACAGACACAGAAAGGAATATTGGCTTCTCTTTTCTCCTTTGGAGATTTGTTGTTTTAAATCATTATCTGAGACATTCAAAAGACAAGAGTCAAGTAAAGGCTGAAAGGCTATAGATGAGCAGAACTTCTGCTCTTTTGTAGATCTTACAGAGAAGTATTTTCTCCAAGTTGAATAATAGGAGAGAGGCATTGTAAATGTCTTGCAGAAAACTGACTTAGAAATAACTGAATTGAAACCAGATCAGATTCCAGGACTAATGGCCAGTGTTTAGTTAGCTAGATTCCTACTTACATTAATGTGATCTGCTCTGAGCCTCATGGATTGCAGAAACAAAGAGAAATTTTACTGGAAAAATAAGAGGTAAAATCATATACACACACATACACACAGAGAGGAAGGGGGTTTAAATTAAAACATTACAACTGAGAAAGCCAAGAGAAAAAAAGGCAAGTAAAACAAGAGGTCTAGAATAAGCTTTACTAGATTAAAAACTTTCAATGGCTGATGATGTATACAAATACTTAATGATTAGATAGAAAAAATGGCAGGAAATAAAAGTTAGCTACAATGATTTGTGGATGGTCACATTGCACCCATAGTCAGCAAGGAGAGAAGATGAGTGTTTATGCACAGTTCACTTTTTTCTTTTTTATATGGTCCAAGATCCCATGATGCTTGTGTTGTTGGGTCTTGCTATCCCAATAAACATGTTCAAGAAAATCTCTCACAAAAATAACAAGAGGCCCATATTCCAGGTGACTCTAGACCTCATCAAGTTGATAACTGAGATTAGCCATTACAGATGGTATTAGCAATGGATTAACAAGGGCTGCAGAAAGATTAATGAACCAAAATATATTTAGAATGAAGAACAGAGCAGCAAAACCAAAAAGCTGAAAACAAAATGAAGGAAAGGACATGGTACATAAAAAATGTGCAAAGCATACTTTGAATTCCAAAGAAAAAAACAGAGAATTCTAAAGGGGAAGAAGGGCATTTGATGTGAATCTAGAAGGGTTTTTAATTTGTATAAATCAAATATATATCTATACTCTGTGTTCACTGCATCAATATCTACAACAGGAAAGACGAAGAAACAACCTAAATATCAAGCAATAAATGAATAGATTGAGAAAAGGTGGTACAGTCCTATAGTAGAATATGATTCATCCTGGGGGGGGGGAAGACAACCTTGTCATACAAAATAACATGTATAAACCTAGGTGACATTCTTCTTAGTGAAATAAGCCATTTATACAGCCAAAATATTCCATGATTTTATTTATATGAAGTATTTTAAGTGAAGAGGCAAATAGAAGCAAAAGCAGCTATGCAAGTTACAAATTATAGTTTCGCAGTTTTATTTTTTAACTTAAATTAGAAACAATCGTATCTTACATATCAATCCCAGTTCCCTCTCTCTCCCATCCTCCCACTCCTCCTCCCAGTGACCCCCCATCCCATCCCCTTTCTACTCCCCAGGGAGGATGAGGCCTTCCATGGGGAATCATCAAATATGTCACATCACTTGGGACAGGGCCTAGGCCCTCCCTGTGTGTCTAGGCTGATAGAGTATCCCTCTATAGGGAATGGGTTCCCAAAGTCCTTGTATCCTTGTATACAAGGGATAATGTGCTTACAGAGCTTGTGAAGTCTAGTGCACCATCATGCCCTGAGTTAAGCCTATGCTGTGTATTTAAAGTTTTGTTAAGAGATCTTATGTCACATGTTCTGTCCTCAACTCTATATCTGTCTGTCTTTCTATAAATTCAAGATATAAAACAAATCCCAAGCAAGAATACAATAAAAACCTAAAAACTGATCTAAGAGGACTGTATTAAAATCACAACAAAGAGAAACTTTTGACAAGATGCCTTATATTCAACAAGCAGCCATAGGACTGAAGATAGTTTCCCCCATTATAAACCAAAAAGAAAAAAAGAAATCTTTTAAATACTGAAAATGAGCACCTGCCAGATTAAGATAGTATGCACAGTAGAAATAATTCCAAAAAACTAATGTAAAATAGAGCCATTTCAAAGAAAGCTAAAATTAAACCTGAAACACAGGTACCATCGGCTCTGTGACACATCAAGGTGCAGATGAACGTGGCATTGCTAACAGGCAGAACATTGTATGTGGGCTTGAAATAGGGAATATAGATAAGACTTGGAAGTGAGAGTTAAAAGAAAGCTACCATCATTACGATTAGATGGAATAAACTTGAAAGGGAGAAGCCTTTCCAGATCAAGAGAGAAATGTTCACACCTCTTAAGGCCAAAGAGGTCAACCCACTACAAAGGCATTGCCCAGAATATATAAGGCAGGCAAATGTTGGTGTAACTGAAATAAACATAAAAACCCACAATCATATTACAAGGTGTATTTTTTTTTTATCAGACTTGTCTCCGTTATTTCAAGCAAAAAGCATCAATTTAAAAAAAAAAACAAGACCTGAGCTACTTGGCCTAAATGACTAGAACACCTGAACCACAAAAGATATTTACCAATCTATTTCAGAAACAAACGTGCAGTACTGTTTTGTCACAGTTCAGTTCATGATTAAAACAATCCCGCAGAGAATATCCTCAAACAGAAAGCAAACAGCTGAAATCACCTTTAGGAAGTCCGCAAAACCTGACTCACTAGGCCCCTCACTACCAGAATCAGAAAAGAACATTCTGGGACCAGACCAGCTGCCTACAAGAAGCAGAAACCAGCCCAGCATGAGGCACCTGGAAAGGACACTCCGCCTGGGACCAAACTGAACCGGACTGAGCTGGTCCGAACCATTCAGAAGTGGTCCGAACTGCTGGAAACCAGTCAGAACCTGTCGGAAATGGTCTGAACCAGTCTTACCATGTCGAAACGGTCGGAACCGGTCGGAACCTGTCTGAACTGACACCACCTGCAGGTTTTGGAAAAGAATTTATTGTTGCACTTTGAGTGATGGAATGTTAAACTTCTGTTCATTTCTTGTGATAAAGGAGAGAACAACTGTGCTTCATCCACTAATGATAGTGAAGTCTTAAGTGTAGTGTTTGTAAGATCATGAAGTGTGTGTGTGTGTGTGTGTGTGTGTGTGTGTGTGTGTGTGTGTGTGTGTGTGTGTTTCAGGTTTTTTTTTTTTCTGGAGAGATAATACCATTTTGACATCCATCACACCTACAGTAAAAGCAGGAGGGCTTGCAAATAACTTTGTGTCAGTTCCTTTGTCTAATGTGTACATCCTATAGCAATGCCATGTCCAGATTGCCAATTTTATAATAAATTCCCATTCTATCCAGTTATTTTTCCTGTCTTGTCATTAAGCCATTATTTTGGTCTCTCTAAAATGGCTAAACATTTGAATTACTACTCTATGTTACTTTTTCCTCTCTCGGTGTGATATATCCAACAGGCCATAGTTTCTTCTTTGATAATCTGACATTTTTCTCTACTTTCTGTTTCCAAAGTATGCGCCAAGAAAGACCCTGATACACTATTATTACCGAGGGCTGGGTGCTGAACTCTGCCATTCTGTCTCCCATGGTAATTCACGTTGTTACTCACTCCTTTATAACCCTTCTGTTGTTTGAATTACTGTGCTTCAATTACTATCTGCTTGTCTGGGTTTATTTTAACCTACTTCCCCCTTAAAAAACCTTTTCTGCCATTTTATTAGCTATTACTGTGTAGCACAGGTCCATTTTGTCAACATACTTATATGTGTTGGTTCTTCCCTTTTTGTGTGTGTCTTCCTAAAGCAGATTGGTTAATTCTTCTGATCCTTCATGAGCATCTTCAGGATTTATCTCCTCCATAGTGCTGTGCATAATAGGCCCTGAAAGAAAGAATAAGAGAAACAAACTATATTTGTTTTCTAGAAAGTGCTAAACATAATTACCATTTCTTCTCCCTATTTAAAACATTGTTCAAGATGATAATTTATTTTCAGCTGAACTTTGTGGATGACTCTTTGAAGAACTTCCCAAGGTTTAGAAAATTCAACAAGTAAGTTGAAAATTATAGCTTGTCTAGAGATGGAGAATAGTTCAGCTGACCTTTCTGGATCATTACTGTAGAAACTGGATTGATGCAAACTGTATTATTTAAGACAGGACCTGGGAGCTGAGTGAGCTCCAAGATTTCATGGGGTTATCATAACTTTAAACAGCAGAGTATGACTAATAACTGATAAACACATACATAAGTTCCATATTTAGCAACGTGACAGGCCATCAGTATAGCACATTTTCTATAAATAATAACATTTTGTTTTCAGGGATCCCAGGAACCAAAGAAGTAAGGAACCATTATGCCTGCAAGCCTGAAACTCTTGTTCATATCAGTCTTCCATTGTTTATCTTCCATGAAAAGCATTTAAGAACATTTATCCCTGCCATTACATTTTGTATTTCTGTAATTGCAAATATCTTTCTTTCAAACCAAATGACTGATTTTTCTCAACTATTAAGTTTGAAATGTATGCAATTATTAAGTTTGAACATTTATAGTGAGTACCAATGGTGAACATTTTAACTAAAATTAGAAAAATCAACAGTGAGGTTGGAAACAATACAAATGACAAGAATAACTGGAAGTTAAGACACAAGTGTTGTTATTATTATCAGGGTACATCATTTTCCATAGGGAAAATCAGTATCTCTAAGTAAAACATAACCTCCAATGCTTACATAATTCTGTGACTATAATAAAGAAATTGGCTTTAAAAATCAATTCTGTGTGTGTGTGTGTGTGTGTGTGTGTGTGTGTGTGTCCAAAGGTGAGAGGAGGGCACTGACCCGTAAGACTGGTGTTACAGAAAGTTGTGAGTGATCCTGTGGGTGCTGTGATTGTCAATAGGAACTATGCTCCTAACCCCTGAGCTGTCTCTCCAGCCTCAGGAAATTAGCATTTGAGGAACAAAAGTCAAATCCAAGAGGGAAGTGGTGGGTGTGTTCTTGAGGTGGTAGACTTAGATGGCAGAGATAGCAGTTCTCCCCATGTTCCAGATTCCTGGACTTCCGATACCACTGTCCTCAAAAACCAAGTATGTATTTTCTATAAATACTTATTAATGTTCTTCCTAATCACACAGGTAAAGTAAGATAAATTACAACTTTAATAGGAAGTGAGAGACAAACAGAACTGAATTAAACCTCTAAAGTGCAGTGTGTGTGTGTGTGTGTGTGTGTGTGTGTGTGTTGAAAAGATGCCATCACAAAACCAGGCTGGCACACATCTGTGAACAGGAAATAGCCTAAAAGCAATGGGACTGGGTCAGTTCTATACCTTGAAATACCTTGCTTAACAATTTGACTGGGCTTGGACTCAACTAAGAAGCTGGCATCATCAGTCTGTGAAGGCACTTACAGTAAGAATCAACAGATTGGAGAACATCCTTTTCCAGAGTGGATGATATCTTTCCCCAGTGGCCCAGATGTCAATAGACTACAGAAGAACTCAACACTCAACGTTGCTTCCATACCTACTTTCTTTCGTTTCTTGATGGTGGACACATATGTCCTGTCTCTGTTAACTCTGCTGCCACTCTTTGCCAGCTTCAGAACCTTTCCATGTGGGCTGAAGATCATGGCACTCAAAGAATCCTTCAAGCCTTTAGTACCAAAATGAAGACCACTAAATCATCCTGTGTCATGGACTCTCCAGCATGCAGTACTTAGACACTACTGGTCATAAGCCATTCTAGAAAATCCCCTTGTATAGTACATACATTCTATGCATCTGTTCCTCCAGAGACCCTGCTAATACAATCTTCAAAATGAATCTGAACCTCTACTCTTAATATAGCAATCATTTACAAGGGGAATGTGGATCAGGATACTAAAGGAAAGAATCAAAATTTTAAATGATAACTACAGAGACTATCTCCACGACATTAGGGTTATGGAAAGATTACTTTTAAATGACACAATATCCACTAAGCACAAAGGAAGATTGATGTACCATAATTAATGAAAATTGGGACTTTAAAATGGCTATAAATTGAGTGAAAAATAAGCCAGGGTGAAAAATGTATGTCCACTACTTATCACTTAAAAGGGTTTGTGATAGAGCTTTGTGTACATAATATAAAGTGTTAGTGTGTGAAAGGGATATCTACAATTCAAATGGGGAAAGTGTGTAAGGAGAAGATAAAACCCAGGACAAATACCAGCAAATAACTTAAACTGTACACTCTTTTTTTTCTAAAAACGGGAAAATCTGTATAGCCAAATAGCCTACAAAAAAAAATGTTCACCTGGCAAAACACAAATTAAACCACAAGGAGATAATATAGCAGAAACATCCCAATGTCTAAAACTTAAAAGTACTAAGTGTGTTTGTTAGGTTATTGCTATGACGAAACAAAATGAGTAAAAGTATCTTGGGGAGGAAACACCTGGAAGTGTATGTGAAACAAATAAATTTCAAAAAAAAAAATCTACTGCTGGTTATATAAATTGGTTATATAAATGAACACTGGGAATATCTGCTAAAGTTAAGCACATACATATTAAGACTCAGCAATTTTTATTCTAGCTATTATTTCTTAAATAATTTTATCCAGACCACATGTGTGAAGTGTTCTGGACCGAAGCATATTTTTTTATTACTTCTTCACAGTGAGTCCTCTAACATACCCACCTTTTCATGCTTGTGCCTGAGGTCACACACATTTCATACACAATGGCAAGATTCCCCATGGGTGCTAGGTACAAGTAGATATGCATTTTCTCTCTCCATTCCTTGGAATGAGCCTCTCCATTATAGAGTCCTCTCTCTCTCTCTCTCTCTCTCTCTCTCTCTCTCTCTCTCTCTCTCTCTCTCTCTCTCTCTCTCTCTCTCTCTCTCTCTCTCTCTCTCTCTCTCTCTCTCTCTCATGTAAATACATGTTTTTCTCAATGCAAAGTAGTCAGGGAGTCACCTCAGCATTTTAGTGAACAGAGCAGCAACATCCAGGATGAGGCTGATCTAGGTGCCTCTCACCCCACAGCTACAGACAAGTAAAGGGTTTAGTATATGTGAAAATAATTCTAAGAGATATGAAGGTATTTCTCTAAAGTGTATTTACTTCCTTGGCTCGGGCTATTATCCATTTATGTTATGTGCATGCGAGCACAGGTACCCACAGAAGCCAGAAGTGAGCATCAGATATCTAGAGCTAGAATTACAGACACCCGTGAGCTGCTTAACATGAGTTCTGGGATACAAACTTTGCAAGAACAGAAAGGGCTCCTAACTGCTGAGCCCTCTCTCCAACCCCCTGTGGATAGCACTTTCATCAAGCACATGGGGAATTCGGGTAATATTCTATTTTCACCAGACTATACATCCAAATACATGCACATGAACACCATGGACATATTCAGGAATATTGACATGTAAAATAAGAAAAAAGTAATAAAAACAAAATAAAATAGAAGAATAATCTCAGCTGCTTCTTCATATAAGCCCCAAACTTTTAACAAACCTAATATCACCAATAGACTAGGAAGGCATCTATTACAGCATGCTCATACAAGAGACTCCGGTGTAGGCATGAAATCAGAAAACTTTCCAGAACATGCCACAACATACACACATCTGTAAGCAAAAGAAGCCAGGCAAAAGAACGCAGCCCATCTTACTCTACTGAAATAAAACCCAAGACTAAGTGATATGTACTGACCCACTTCTCAGTGGGCTGAGGTGACAGGATCACTTTGTCCCACAGGGTCAACACCCTTGGTAACACAACACGGTCTTGTCACAAACCTGGGGTAAAAATAAGGACGGATTCATGATTTTATGAGTTGAGATTATGGCACAAGGGTAGGAAATTGGGGACAGGATGGGGACCAAGATGACAAAATTGGATCCCTGGGTTGATGTCCTTTGTCTTGGTCATGTAGAAGGGTTCATGCTATAGACCTGATCAAAAACTTCAACATAGTCTCTAAGCACATGTGTATTTAAACGTTTTATTTGGGGTGGGGGGAAGGGAGAGTGTTCTTATTAGGCTTCGGCAGTTCTCAGAGAATCCAGGTAAGCAAACTCCCTGGCTCTGCAATTCTAGGATCAAGAGCAGAGGCCAAACCTTCCTCTCGATGTCGCTCTCTGCCCCCACTGTTCTCATTTTATACTCTCTTTCCTCTCAGGTCTGCTTGCCAGAGTAAGACACATGGAATGGTAAGAGTAGACAAGGGTGTGGTAACACTCTTCGTTCTTAGATGGTGTCCTTCATGGTCACCATGCAGTATTTGAGGTTCTGGCCTTACGGTGTTCCCTGCAATTACTAGCAAGGATCTGTCACCTGGAGCCTGTAGGCAGAGACATACAGACACTCGTTATAATCAAAAGTTCCCCATTCTGAATCCTCCAGGTGACTTGGTGAGTAAAGACTCTTGCCTCCACTGTTGACAACATGACTTTGATTCCCGGCACTTGGATGGGAGGGGAGAACTCTCTCCCAAAAGCTGTCCTCTGGGCTCCACTTAAACAAAGTTTGCACTTGTACACCCACATTCAATAATGAAACTAATAAAAGTGTAATAATGTCTTAAGTTGCCCATGCTATATCTCTTGTTAAATATTTTAAATGCTTACACTGCTTAAATAAGAGGAAACCCCCATGCCACAGAAAAGATACACTAATTATACATTTAAACCTTATCTCCTCCACGATGAAAATATGCTGACCACCGAAAGAAAAACGTACCTCAATCCGACCGCTTTCTGCTCCAAGGGGGACCTTCAGGTGATAGCAAGGAAACCAAGATGCCAGAATCACTCTCTCACACACCTGCAAAAGATTCAGAAGCCCGTGGGGAAGTAAACATTTATTTCAAAAATAAACTTCAAAGTTTGGAAAATAAAAACAGACAAGCTGTTTTCTTGTGTTAGAAAATGTGGCTTGGTGCTACCAGAGGCGCTGTAATTAGACTTTCAAAGAGCAGGAATAACAGGTGACAGTGTCGATGGAGACATTCAAGCAAGCACACAGCTGAGCAACTACAATTTACATCTCTTACACGCAGATAAACACAGAGGACTAGGAGGCAGGGGGTAAGGGATCTCATTCCACCCTTACCACGGACTGGATGGATTTCCTTCTCCACATAATAGGAGTGAGGACTAACTAACTCCAGCTCCATCATGAGGCTCAAATGACCAAAGGAAAAAATTTCTTACGATGGAAGTAGAAATTACCACTTGCAGGCACTGGGGAGGAAGCCCAGCGGGTAGAGTGCTTGCTAGCATGCATGCATGAGGACATGGCATAGAGGATGTGGCACCACATAAAACAGGTGTGGGATTTGGGGCTGCAATCCCAGCACACAGGAGTTAGAGAGAGAAGGATCAGTATTCAAGGCCATCCTCAGCTACATAGTGAGTTCAAAGCCACACTACCATATATACATTACTATCTCAAAAAAAAAGGGGGGTGAGGGGAATGGCTGGGGCTAGAGAGGTGTCCCACCAGTTATGAGCACCCGTGGCTCTTCCAGAGGACCTGAGTTTTGCTCCTGGAACCATACAGCAGCTTATAGATGTCTACAATTCCAGCTCCAGGAAATGTAGTGCCCCTCTGGCATCATCAGGCACCAGGCAGACATGCAACAAACGTGCTTGCGTACAACAAGCAAACGCCCATACACGTAAAATAAAAATAAATGGTTCTTGTTTTTATAAAAGAAAAATGCCATGGTAATTCATTTTACCCCTTTCTCCTCTTCATTCTCTCCTTCTCTCCATTGTCTGGCTTTTTCTACCCTCCTAACCGTCCACCCTATACTCATTAACTGACTACATTTTCGTTTCTTTCTCTAAAACTTCAGCTGAGCTACTTTTTCTTGTTTGTGACCCAAAATTGATTTAGTTTCATCGAGTCATTGGTTCAACCAAGGAAAATAAGAAAGTTTTCCTTCTATAGTCTAAAAGAATCAACCCTGAGTTTATTGGAATAACAGAGTCAATTTGTTAGTGAACAATATTTCAGGGTCACAAGCAACCAACCTACTAGTGATTTTCCTTTCATGGACATTGAACCTACACCACCTCATTTCTTACAGCTGCCCTGTGTTCTACCCTTGGGTGAGTATGTATCTAGAATGGCTTCCCTCTCTGTCCACTCTCTGAATGTTAAATGAGATCCCAAGATCTCTGATCAATGTTAATCAATCAATAAGTACTTTCTTAGCATTTATATGTGTGGCTTGTATTGGATCGTTTGGAAAACTGTAGTTGAGAAAGCTGGCTTTTATTTTAAATATCTTGTAATATTTTCACATCAGTATAAACAATATATATATAATATAGATCACATATATTATATTATATTATATAGACTATAAAGGCTGAAAAAGCTCATTAAAATATCCGTGACCTGAGTGTTTTACTTATTTTCCTATCTAACAGAAACTACCTCCTAATGAGTACATCTTCCTTGCATCCTTCCCCATTCATTGTTCCAGTTAATATACAGAAGCCTTTGTTAGGGGGTATAGCTCAGGAGTAGAGCATTTGACTGCAGAAGCCTTTGTCGGATGCTCTTAGCCCTTCTGGCAGGAATACTCAAAATATCTTCATCTCAAGGATTTTCATCTAAAAGGGAAGGGAGACAAGTAAATAAACAATTATTCTGAATACAATGAAGTAAGTACCATGACGACAGGGGTTAGGCTCTAACAGCAGTAAGAGTAACTGACTGTCTCTGTGAACTGAGCAGAGCAGGAAGCAGGGAGGCTGGGGAGCTGCTTTTCCCCCTGGCTGTGCCTCTGCCTCTGCCCACTCCTCAAAGGCCAGCATTCTTCAGAGTTCTCTGCAACACCCTCCACGTTACCCGTCCCTTCTAAGTCTTTTATTTGGTTCCCCACTTTATACCTAGCTCTTAAAGAGTTTCCACTACCACATAGGATTAACCCTGAATACTAACTGAAACAGATGCCATGATAAAAGATGAGCCCTCATTAAATCCTAATGAGTAAACTGTGACTGTAGATGGAGCATAGAATGTCCAGAGCCCAGAGTGCATCTCCCAGCTTACTTAAAGCACCCATTCAAATAAGTTAATGTCGTATCCTAGCCAGCAAAGTATGCCCACATAAAGAGAGACAGTTACACCTGAGAAAGATGCCCCACTCATTGACTCATTAAATATTTGTTCTACCACACTGTCTCTGTCCATGTCCCTTGCATCATAAATTCTTCAGAAGGAGTCACTGAACCTCTGTGACTCCTCAGCTTTGCTGTTAGCCATCAACTGATACCTAAGACCCAGGGTCTGCATCAGCTATCACCGGGTTTACTCACAACACTTGCTCTTCCCATAAGCTACACTGCCTCACACAGGCATTGTTCTGCACAGCACCATGAAACAGGCACAGAACTCTCTCTAAAACAAGAAATTGTCACTGAAATGTGATAAAGACAAGGGAAAATAGAGCTCATTCATGTGCTGGGGGGGGGAGATTAGCGATGCATTGCTCAAGGCATCAGAAGTTGGTGTTCAGATAGATGGATTTTGTATATCACAAAGAAAAACAAAACTGACCAATATCCAACAATCACAGGAAAATAAATACATTTTAAAAGACTTACTTCTCATTTCACGTGTATGAGTGCTTTGCCTGCATGTACTGCATTTATATGGATCATGTGTGTGCCCTGTACCTAATGAGATCAGAGAAGGTGCTGGATGCTCTGAAATTGGTGTTACAGATGATTGTGAGCTACCATGTGGGTCCTGGGAAATGAACCCTTGTCCTGTGCAAGAGCAAGAGCTCTAATTGCTGAGTCATCTCTCCAGCCTCACAAATAGAGTCTAAACGCTCAACAAAAACAGTCAGACTGTTTGTGATATATCAACTAAAAGGGATCTAACATGTGATACGCATGCTATCATTGTATAGCATCAAGGAGAAGAACCTTGTAAAAGATGTATAAAATGTGGCTTCATTTACTGCTCTGGGTAGAACCCAGCTCAGAACGCACAGCACAGCAAGGCCTACTGCAGAGGCCTGTGTAAGGACATTAGACAAATGCAGAAGCCCTTTGTTTAAAGCATGCACAGTTAAGATAGATTAGAACTCACGGCAAAAGCAAAATCACTGACTTAAATTTTCTCAAAACACAAAGTTTTTGGCTCACTTTCATGAAAGCCCAAAGTAATGTGTTTTCAGGGGTTTTTTTTTTTTTGATAGCTTAAACGTATGAACTAGCTGGGCTGGAGAGATGGCTGAGCAGTTAAAAACACTAAATGTTCTTCCAGAGGACCTGGGTTCAATTCTTAGCATCCACACACGACAGCTCACAAATATAACTCCATATCCAGGGTACCTGACACCCTCATACAGACATTCATGCAGGCAAAATACCAATACACACACATATACATATACATATACATATACATATACATATACATATACATATACATATACATATACATATTATACATATACATATACATACACATATACATATACATATACATAAGAGTTGGGGTAAGTACCTGGAATCATAAATTGGTATGTTGAGAACTAGTCTCTCTCTCCCTCACACACACACAGCACACACACATACATACACAAAGGAAACCATAAATTAGAGTCTTTTTTTTTCAATTTCTTTCTTCTATCTCATTTAGTATACCCTCCCCCAATCCTACCCTCCTCCTATTCTAAAATAGCTTCCACATCTAGTAGTTACACATTTCCAGCCTCTACATTCCAAAGAGTCTGCTACTGGTGGACCCTGAGCCTTGAGTCTCATGGGAACTTTGTGGGATGACTTGATATGGTACCTCATGTAACCATGGTGGCCAAAAGGGTGGAGTATGTGACTTAAGCCAGTTAGGCTCCAATTAAAGATGAGTCATTAAATGGAGTAAATTTGGGGGCTGTAATTAAATGGTGTGGATTGCATCCAAACCAATAGAAGATGGGATACTGAAAAGAGGAAGGGACCGGTTGGGAAGAAACATCTTTGAGAAACGTTCTATTTATGACCTCTCAGTTATGAGAAGCACTCGCCACATCTCAGCATAAGCATGTGCTGACTGCCCTATCTAGGGGGGGTTGAAATGAGAACTGAGAAATGGACAGGACAAGGCCACTGCTCTCAAGACATTTGGCACAGGGTTTAAAGGGACAGTCATGCATAATTTCCTTAGGAAACCAGGTACATGTGGGGTGTTGACAATCCTGGCTCATACAGCCTCTCTGGAGGGGACTGCAAGGTAATTTGGTAGTGATTCCTGGTTCTTCTTCTTCTGTCTCACGCCAGACTTCCCCAGCCCGTATGTGAAGGTGCTTTACACCTCTTAACTCAACTGATGATGAAGCTTCCAGATTATTGTGACACTGTGGCAAGAAGGCAGAGAAGGAAGCACGCATTCTCTCACTTTAAATTATTTAGGGTTTTATTAAAGTAGTGATCGCCAAGGATACTAGTACTCTTTAATATAAATCATCTTGTAGATTCTCTTACATTTTAATTCAAATAGCTGTCATTCTTTCTCCTTATTGTAACTCACCTGTTTCTCCACCTGCTGATGGTGTTTTTAAGCAATGATAAAATGACATTAAGAATTCAATCGAAATGTCTATTTTTTTAAATCACTCTTTGACTAGAATGATGAATTAACTCTGAAGAATTGCCTTTTCCCCAACATGAAGATGTCCAAACCTATCATCACAATTCCGAGGGACTTTCTTAAAACACCAAGCTGCGCTTGTGTTTCCCAAAGTCATAGTTTTCAGTAGCTGAAGCAATCTAAGTATGTGGCTATCTCCTGAACTGCCAAAGCCTGCTCACTTTACAGTCTCAGTACCAACATAGATCACATGGCACCAAGTGCACAAACACCAAAAGCAAACTTAGGCATCAGAAAGTCAGTGAACTGAACAGCTCCGACGTTAATCCACCAGTTGAGAGTAAGACCACTACCACAATTTAAAGCCAAGTTATAAGCAAGCTTTAATTATTTTCAGGCCAGGGGGTGGGGGTGAGGGGTTGGGGGGGCTGCGTGGATGTTCTCTGATCAGGTCCATCTCTGCATTTCCAGAAAATGGCCCTGAATAGGGGTTTATAACATCTTAAGTATTTCCCATGAGGTCCAATTAGTGACAAGCATATATCCAATCGGGGCCAAGTATACATCCTGACACAGTTGCTGCCTGTGAACCTCCTGCCCACATATGAACGAGCAGATCTGATGTGGATGGGTCAAAATTAATTTCAGGAGGCTTAAATCATGTGGCATGTTATATTCCATAAACAATAGCTTCCACCACGTCAGGAAGTATCTGTCCTTGGGCAAGGGGCTTGAAGATCAAAGACATTTTTTATTTCATGGATCTCTTAGGCATAATAATTAAAACTTAAAATGTAACTTTGGCCCTCACACCTATATACAGCAAGGGGAACAGACAGCAATAAAAAAAAAATAATCATTTGAAATGTAAAAACATGTAAATCACAATCTGATAAGGGACTATATTCAAAACACGCAAGGACTGGCTGTAACTCAACAGCAATAACAGTAGTAATGAACTGAAATTTGACAAAGCTCTTGGATATACTGTTAAGTTTCCAACGGGGAGCAAAATGGCACAGGTGCCTATTTAACATATCAAAGTGGACCTGGCCCCCAGGCTCCCCCAGCGTTCCTCAGTCCCTACCTGTGGCATGGTAGGGCTGGCACGCTGCGCCCTCTACCCTGAGCTCTACAGCCCAGGGGACAGGCTGCCTTCCCCCTAGAGGCTCTTCCCTATACAATCCACACGTTTCTGTTGCCCACCACTTCTCACAGCTCTGCCTTCTAGCCGCTGCACCTAGTTTCCCTGTCTCCACTCTCTCCTCCTGTTCTCATTCCCCCTCCCCTCTCCCCACATGGCCCTGCTCAGTTTGAGTTACAGGGTCCTGACTGAGGGATCCTGGGAGAACCTGGAGAGCAGGTTCCGCTTTGATATGTAAAATAAACTCCTCAGCCTTTTGTCCAGGGTTTGAAAATTACACAGACATTTTCCAAGAATAAATAAATAAATAAGTAACATTGCTGATGGACATGAAAATGTAAATTAAAGCCACAATTAGGTACAGCTTAATATCTGTTAAGGAGGAAGCTATTACTTTAAAAAGTAATGGTATCAGTAAGAATAATTAGAATTTTGTACATTGATAGTAGTGATATGAAAGTTAAAGGCATTGGAAAGTTAAAGGTAAGTTTTAAAAAAAAAAGCTTAAAAATAGAAATTTCCTCAAATCTCATTAAGTATGTTTGTGATCACATATTTAAAAGAATTGAGATCAGGATACAATAGCTTGTTAAAATATTACAATAACCAAGATGTTCAACCAACCTAAGTAGCCACTGACAGATGAAAAATCACAGAGCATATGGTAGACATACAATGATATCAAAACATTATCTAGGTGACCCTGCCTCATGCAACAACAGGAATGAAGGTGGAGAACATTTGCAAGAGAGAAGAGCCCGTCACAGCATCCATCGCTGTTGTGAGGCTCGGAAACACCTCAGGGCACAGAAACAGGGAGTAGGACCCCTCAGCCAAAGCCTGAGGAAAGAGCAGCCATTCAACCAGCATCAAGTCTCAGATATACAAGATGGCTCATGCTGGAAAGCTTACTCCGTCTGCCCTGCCGCATTGTGCCTATAATTAACAACACTATATTTTACACTTCAGACTGTAAGAGAGTAGACCTCATGTTAAGTGTTCTTAGCACAAAAAAAAAAAAAAGAATACAGTAGAATAAAAAGGCCAATAGACAAAAGCAGTGACAGACTAGCTCTGCTGACAGCCTTTATAAAATCGAACAAATGTACTTAAAAGGGAACATCTCCTGAAAACACATTTTGGATTGAAAACTTAAAGCCTTGTACACTTTTAAATAAGCAAAATAATTACTGTTTAATTTTTAAAATAGCATTCTATAGAACGCCTGTGCTCGAAAGGAGATGGGTAAAGGGCTCTCCCATGTTACCCACTTGCATTCGAGTTTCTTACTGCTCATACTAAATGAAACTATATCTCTTAGTGAAGCTGATTCTTGCATGGGTACTTTGCCTGTGTGTGCGTGCGTGCGTGCGTGCGTGCGTGCGTGCGTGCGTGCGTGCATGCGTGCGTGTGTGCCCTGTGTACACACTGCCTGAAGAGGTCATAAGAGGCTGTGAGATCCTCTGGAACTGGGGATCCATGTGGTGCTAGATATTGAACCCGGGTCCTCTGGGAGGGCAGGCAGAACTCTTAATTGCACAACCATTTCTCCTGGCCCCAGTAAAGCCATTTTAACGGGAGGATTGAAGTGAAATAAGCCCTTGAGAACGCGTTAGCTAAGTATAAGCATCTTCTAAAACATCCTTGTGAGGTAGAAGTGGAAAGTCACCAGACGGGACCACGAGGCCAAGCGTTAACAGGGCTGCTGGCCTCCAAGTTGAGAACAAGTAGAGAAAAAGAGACCGTGCTGGGGGAAAGGCCTGGACAGAAGGGGAAGAGCTTGAGACTCCTGCCTCCCACAGAGCAGAATAAGCCCTCTGCCTTCTGATTCTGAGTCTGCACAGTTGCCAGGGACGGTGCTGGAAGTCCATGCACTCTGTGAGCTCGGCTCTAAAGGCTTCGGGATTCTGTCCCCAGGGAAAACGCTGCTAAGGGCAGAAGAGGACAGAGGAGTGAAGGTATAAATTAAAATGCAGCCTTCCCTCACTCGCTTAATTAACTCTGAGACACGGATTACAGAGTGACCCTCTCTCGTTCGCCAATTGTTTTGTCTGATCTCAGCATGAGTAATAATATAACCACTCTGCATTTTCTCTCCTAGACACAACAGGAAGGGCTCGGCACCTGCTTCCAAATCTATTTGTGTTCTTTCCTACTTACACAAGATTTTATTTACAGTGCGTGCCTTTTTGATGTTTTCTCACCTCCTCTCTGTGCTTCGTTTTGTTTTTTTTTTAACCAGTTAAGTTAGCTTACAAAGCGATGGGCTTTGTTGTGACATTTTCACACACATATGTCATTGTTCTCGTCCGTCCCCTCCCTCCCACAGAACTGTCCCTCTGCCCACCCCACCCCCTCTGCACCCCTTCTCTGGTTTCCATCCTCCTCCCAGACAGCCCCTCTGCTGTGTTCACGCCCTGCGCATCCCGTTGACCTCCCTTCCTTTCCTTCCTTGAGGCCACCGTATCTGCGGGACTCTCTGCTTACTTCTTTCATTTTCAGTGGGCTTGAAGACCTCTCTTCATCAATACCCCCACTCTAGAGGAAAAGGCCTCCATTCCATTCCTAATGGAGAAAGAATAACAATTAACCAACCGCCCGCCCCCAATATGTTGCTGATCACAGAACTTGCGCGGGTTTCATTTTCTTCAGTTAATATAGACCTCATTCTTCTGAGAGTTTCACAGGGCAGCTCTGTGGTCAAACAACCAATGTTCACATCACTGTCAAAAATCCCTCCTCCGTCCCCCCTCTCTCCCCCCTCCCTCCCTCCCTCCCTCTCTCTCTCTGTCTCTCTGTCTGTCTCTCTCTGTCTCTGTCTCTGTCTCTCTTTCTCTCCCCTTCTCTTCCTTATTTTGCAAGTTGTCATCCTTGGAGGTTAAATGACTTCCTCATGGGAGCACAGCTAATTAGCAGGCTTGCAGACATCATTCATCAACCTTACAAACATCCTTTCAGTGTGGTGTCAAGAATGACCTATCCCCTTAAGAATTCTCCTTTCCCAACAGCTAGGAATTTCATCAATATTGCCTACCTTCCCTTATAATTAACTTTGGTTTTATCTCTCTTAATAGAGTCCATAAAATAGAGGACAAGCAGCAGGAGGTAGTTTAACCTATTACAGTTTCTATGTTGCTAAACTAACTTTAAAATTATGTAAATTATTTAAAATAAAAAGTAATCATTGTCCCATAATTTTAGAGAAGCACACCTACGCTAATTTTGCATTCCTTGCTAATCTCCTTTTATCTTTCAGATATAGATTTTAGGAGACTGTAATATAGTAATAATTTTATTTGCATTTATGCTTTATATATGATGTACTCTTACCTTTTTAAAGAAGATTAATTTGGTTTTATTTTATGTGTGTGAAATTTTTGACTACCTGTTTTTATGATCATGTGTGTCCTTGGTGCCAGTGTAAGTCCAAAGAGGCCTTGGATTTCCTGGAATGGAAGAGGTGGATAGTTGTGAGTCACCATGTGGATGCAGGGAGCTGAACCCAGGTTCTCTGGAAGAGTAGCAATCCTTCTAAACCACTTAGCTATCTCTATAGTCCTCTCTTATCTCAATATTCTCTATTTTCCTTTTCTCTACAGTTATAAATTAAGTGGATGAAGAACTGATTTATATATATAATTATATATATATATATATATATCAGCACAATCATGAGCTAATATTGAAAATAAACTCTCCCTTAGTTTTAACACTTAGGATAGTTCCAGATTCTTACTAATACGGAGAACACAGACAAGAACATGTATGTCTTCACCAGCAAAAGAATGGGATCTTCACAGAGAACAAAGGAAAATCCAGTTGAATTTCGTTCTCTGTGAAACAACGCAGGCAAACATGGAATATCACCCAGACTCAGCGGACCCTGCTTCTGACATAACAGGAACTGCAGATGGGGTCGATTTTGGTGAGAAATATTTCAATCTTGTTTTTCTTGCACTGGAGAATGTTTTACTGGTTAGAAACGTTCTATGTCTAAGGACTTCTTTTTCTTCAGCTAGAACAGACCTGCAAGTTGGGATTATGCTAGCACATCAGCTTCCAGTCACTTGAACCAAACAATCTAAGCACACAATTTAACGGGGGAAGGGTTTGTGTTGGTTTCAGAGGTGTCAACCTTACTTGTTTGGCCGTGGTGCTTTTAAGCATGATGTGACACCAAAGAATCATGATGAAAAGTTTGGTGGGGGATTCATCAATAGAAAGAAAAAGCCAGGCACCAAGGACAAGATATCCTTCAAAGGCACGATGGCCATGACCTCCTTCCTACTACCACGGTCCATCTCCCAGTAGACCATTCAACTATGAGCTTATCAAGGAAGTGAAGTATTCATAAAGTTAAACACCCCCCCTCAGAACACTGCTACCCTGAGGAGCAAGGCTTTGATACATGGGTCACTGGGGTGGGTGGGCGGGCAGGGGGGCACAGATCATTCACAATCACTGTTAGCCAAGTATTTAAAACATATTTTATTTATCCTTTCCAGGGACCCTGGAAGGAGGGCACTGTAACCCTCCTATGCAGAAATGAAGATGAGGAGCCTGAGTTCAGCAACTTCTAGACCTAACTAGGAGACTATCCGCATCAAGACTACATCCTTTGCTATTGATCCCTTACTGTAGCATATTCTACAGAAAAGTTTGGAAGTAGTGAAGGCATTCAACACAGTTATTTTTAAATGGCTTCATCCACTAACTACGCCAGCTACTTAAACTGTATAGTTCTGTTATCCTTTGGACATTCTCCTAAATGAACAATTTATGTGACACAGTCCTAAATCATTTAGTGATATGATTATATTACCATAATTGCATCATTGAGTGACTTCATCGTTGTATTAATATTACCGTGTGTTTACACAAACCTAGATGGTATAGCCTGAAACTACATATCTGAATTTCAGATATTGCTATTGCTCCTAAGACCATTGTTGTAGACTATTATTGTAAGATGTGTTGCATTTGTTTATGCTGTGAAGCATGTGTTTAATGATTCAAGAATAGGTTGCATTCTTTTATGCTACATTTGTTTAACTCTGTGAAGCTGTGTTACTGTGCCTGTCAAAAGCACCTGATTGGTCTAATAAAGAGCTCAATGGCCAATAGCAAGGCAAAAGAAAGGATAGGTGGGGCTACCAGGCAGATAGAATAAATAGGAGGAGGATCAAGAGAGATCAAAGAGTGAGAAAAGAAGGAGCCAGACACACAGACACAGAGTGAAAGAAAGATGTACATAGAAAGAAAAATCCCAAGACAAATGATAGATGGGATAATTTAAGTTAAGAAAAGCTGGCAAGAAACAAGACAAGTAAGGCCAAGCATTCATAAGTAAGAATGAACCTCCTTGTATTTATTTGGGGACTACTGGGTGGCAGAGTCCCCCAAAGAGTAAAGAGCAAAGAGTCAAAAAGAGCAAAAAAATACAAAACAACAACAAGCCATGATAAAAAAAAAAAAAGCAACATGAGATTAAGTAAAACACTAAGAAAGATAAAGTGAATAAAGTGTGTTAGGTTGCTATCCACTTAAGACAGCATATTGTTTTATAGTAAACATTTGTTTGTAAGTAGAAGAAATATACCTAAAATGATGATTGAAAGCAAAAACACAGTACAACAAATGCACACATGAGCCATTATTTATGTTCTAGTTGTCTGTTGGTTTCATCAAGCGATAATAGTCATTTGTTACAATTCCTATGTGTCATATATAATTTTTATGTACACACATAATGTAATGCTGTAGGCTTATTTATACAAGTATCATCACAAACATGTGGGTGATGCATTATATGATGACATTGTAATGACTGAGGATCCCTCTCCATCTTCCTTTTACCCACACCAGAATGTTGTTGAACATGTAGCCACCAGTGCAGGTCCAATGTTAACTGAAGCACTATAATGTGTAATGTGTGTCCGTGTTCTCATCATCTCAAAATAAGCAAAGTACCCCTTGAATTGTCATTTCCCCAATCCCCAATCCCTCAAACCTACTCAATAGCTAATCTATTGTACTTCCCGGTCTTTCTCTATTTTCCTACCTGAAGATTCATAGGTATTGAACACATAGTATAAAGAAGCTTTGCTTCTTTAGCTTACTGTAATGTTTTATAAGGCTCATCATTTTTTTTTTTTTGCAGTACTCCACCGTGTCCTTCAATTTTATGGCCAAAGAGCATGTATTGTATTGTGTGACAATAATTCATTGATGTTTGATGGAATATTGCTATTATTTGTTTGTATGAAGTTGTAAGGATTGAAGCTGAGATCTCTGTGTTATTTGTGATGGTTGGAAGATGTATGGTCCCCATAGACTCATGAGTTTGAATTCTTGGTCCTAGGGAGTGACACTATTAGGAGGTGTGGCCTTGTTGGAGAAAGTGTGTCACTGTGGAGGCATACTTTGAGGTCTCATATATGCTCAAACCATGCCCAGTGTGGCAGTCTCTCCCTGCTGCCTCAGGATGAAGATGTAGAACCCCTCAGCTCCTTCTTCCAGTACCATGTCTACCTGAACCCTGCCATGCTTCCCACCATGACAATAATGGACAAAACCTCTGAACTGTAAGCCAGTGCCAATTAAAAGTTTTCCTTTATAAGAGTTGCCATGGTCATGGTCACTTCTCAACAATAAAACTCTAAAACACTAGTTAGTTGCTCTACATCCTCAGTCACTGTGTTGTATTTCATCTCATCTATTATCTAAATTGGGCTAACGTGTGCCTAGATATTTAAATATATCAAAGGGCATACCTAAATATACCAAAGAAGTAGATGAAAGGTGAATTAGGTCTCTCAATCTAAGGCACCTATCTTCAACTGCCTCAGGACACTGGCACGCCTTGGTTCTAAAACCCCTGCACTCAGACTGACTTACACTACTGGTTTTCATTATTCTTTAATTTGCAGGTAGTAGATCATGAGACATCTTGGTAACTGTGGTCATGTGAGTCATTTCCTATAATAGATGTATCTGTCTGTATCTATACCTGTGTTGTTATACTATACCCTAACATCTGTAGATATTCCACATATACTGAGATGTTCTCACCTTTGGATTATTATAAGTAGTGTTATTATAATTACTTATATTAATATTGCTGTATAAATGTTTATTTTGTGGACTTTACACTTAGGGGTGGAATTTCTGGGCCATATGATAACTTTATGTTTAAGCATTCAAGAAATTTGCCAGTTTATTTTCAAGTAGCTGTACCATTTAACATTTCTGTGAGCAATGCCGAAGTGTTTTGATTTTTTTCACATTCCCATCAACAGTTGTTATTTTATGACTTCTGGATTCTTTTATTAGTTAGTTTGAGTTTTAACCTGGCATTCAAGAATGATGCTTTAAATTTACCTCCCAGCTGCACTTTCTACTCTTCACTACAATTTGAGGTGTGGGAAAATTAATGAAAGTTTCATGCTTGTTGATCTATAGAATTACCAAGTTATTTAATAGAAATATACTTGCTGAGCATCTCCCATATTCCTGGCACTAAATTTGTGAAGGATGCTGAAACTACACTGATGCACCAAGCCATAATATCTTTGTATATAGAGTTTGACATAAAGTGAAAAAGTCATGAATCACATAATCACTAATAAATATAAACCTAGAGCTGTTGGAATACACAAGATGTATAGTCAAGTCGGGGATTCACAAAAGCTGTGGATAGAAGGGAAAAAGGGGGTTGGCAAAATTTTTTTTTCAGAAAGCATGATGACCATAAGATTCTGAATTTGAATTTGTGGTGATAAATTAAAATTTTCACTCTCTATCTTTTTATCGGAACACATTAATAACTACCACACAAATAAAGCTTCAGGGAGTCCAGAGCCAACCAAAATGTCTTTTTTCTTACATCAAGCCAAGGCAATTTTACCAATATTAAACTTGAGACTCTATTGAGTGTGTATGTTAGCTGCTTAGGTGACCTCAAATGTGGTCCTGTGTCCATTAAATCTGTTCTCTTTACACGTATTATGTTATCTTTCTCCCTTTCTTGCTTCCTTCTCTCCTTACTTCTCTCACTCTTCACGCCTTTCTCCTTCTGCTTATCTTTCGATGTCTCATTGTAGCATTTATTATTTTAGATGATCATGACACATTATTTATTATGTTCCTTTGCAAGTTTTGTATATTCATATCTTAATGGAAAAAAACATATTTTTACTCTGTGTATAAGCTGAAAGCATACCAAGATAATTTCTCAGTCCTATTATCAGCCTAATAAGAAATGCATCTGATCTTGGATAAGTTTGTGACAAAATGTAACCAACTCTCCAATTTCATCTGCATTTACATATTGCTTGACTACTGCACCTTGGAAGACTACCTGGCTTGAGTGTGTTCTTCGTGTTAGTGCAACTAATATAATATAATGAGGTTAGATGACGCGATGTAGACTTCACTACAGAATTGTTCCTATCTTCAGTAAACATTTTGGTCTCTCTAAACCCTAGTCTTTTGGTAAAAGAAAGGAATCAATGGTATATATATTTTTTCAAAATTTGCATAGTAAATAACCAAACTATTTTAAATATCTAGAAAAGTATTATCTACAAAATTATATTGTGGCAGGTTACCCACTTACTATGGTTATTTTACTTAGTGTTTCTACGACCTTACATTCATATGAACAGAAAGTTGTAAGGCATTTGGTCCTAAACACTAATCCTATTTGATTAATAAGAAAAGGAAGTGGATTCTCTTGTGTTTCTGGGGTATAAAATCTGCATCCTTAAAAACCAAAAACAAAACATATAAATTACACTTCTTTAGCTTGCAAGTATGTCACAGTGCATAGTCAGATGCCATGGGACAACCTGTGGTATTCTCTCTCTTTAAACCGTGTAGCTCCTGAAGACTGAATTCAGGTCAATAGACTTGGCAGCAAGTCTCTACCTGCTAAGCCATCTTGCTGGCCCCAAGCCTACATCATTAAGAGACCAATTCCCCAGACATCAACTATCAAGCTCTTGGTAACAGAAATGTATGGTAAAATCCTGAGGGTTATTGTTTTGCAGGAAGGAAGAAAACTGAACATAAAAGGCAAGCTGTCCTTGGATTGGATCCTGGAGTCGTCTGAAGGAAAGGGACTGCAGCAGCTTTGAGGACGACAGAGAGCCAAGGGAGTGAACTCACTGCTTCTGGGTTAGTGGGATTTTAGCACAGCGGCAGAGGGTTAGGGCGCACTGTTAGAGGCTACATCAGAGCCTGGTGATGCCAGCCCAGACTTAGGAGACAATGTCAGCTGAGGGGTTCCCAATACTCAGAGCTTGGCAACAACACAAAGCAGTGACAGGGCAGGGGCTGAGGGACCAGTTCACCCCCATCTCACAAAGGGTACAAAGAAAGAAACATGTGCAGCAATTAAAATGACAGAGCTTTCGAAGGGTCCAGGAATTCTCACAAACACCAAAAAGAAGATACAAGGGCATCCTTAACATTATAGTTATTGGACCACACACACACACACACACACACACACACACACACACACACACACACACAGGCACACAGAGACACACAAGCACACCCAGACACACACCACATATCCAATATACACTCATATGCACATGCTTACCAAAGGAAACAGCTTAAGGTTTTTATAATTAAAACAAAAAGAAATTGTACATGGCATTATTTACACTCTATAGGATGTGAAGGGATTCATAGTTGGTGCATATATCATACAAAAAAAGGACAAGCACTATTCATTTTATAGCTGGAAAAGCCTGTGTCACATTTTCGTGACACCACTGAAATAAATTCCTGTGATGCTGTTATTATTTTATGAGTCCTTCTATCCAACACAATGCTTTGCTGTCGAGAACCAGCACAAACCGAGGCAGGCCTGAGTCTCCTGGATTTGCTGTCCACGCCTCCCTTCTACATCTGCCCTTCCCCTCACCTAATTTCTTCTGTTTCCACGTCCCAGCTTTCTCTGTTCTCCATTTTGCTCTCACCCCTTCACCTAGTGTGATCCCACTCTTCTCCCCGTTTCTCTGTTCCCTGCTACCTTGTTGTATTTCCACCTCTGTATTTTCTCCCTGCCTGCTGTGGCAACAAACCCCATTGCACTTCCCCATCTTACAGTGATTCATTCAGAAGAGAATCGTTTTCTAAATAGAATCAGTGATCTAGATCAATATATCCTCCATCCAGCCACAAGGGAAAACTCACCACTCAAACCATAATTTTTGTGGGACATTTCAGAAGCTAGCAAGTAAGTGTCCTGTACTCTGGATAGTGATCCTAAAGTCTTCATACTTATAAAAGAAAAAAATTCATACTTAATGGGTCTAAAATATCAACACACGGCCCTTTAAAAAAAAAAAGTATCTTTCAGTTTAAAATGAGAAAGAAACGAGATGTGGTCGATTATAGCAGGAAGGGTTCACTGGTGCTGAATATAAGAAGCTGAAAAGGGGGATACGGCCAGAGAAGCTGTCTTCTGAAGCAAACCCTAACACCTCTGTGTGAGAAGATTCCATACTAAAGCAGCTGAAATAGGGCGTGTGTGTGATTAAGCTGCTTTCCTGAGTAATTATGACGTCATGTTTCTTTTGCTGCTATACTTTAGCCTTGTTTGTCCTTGGCTGGGGCAAGGCAGCTGGACTCCTGGCTCCTCGAGGCTGACTGAGTAGACAGACACTGCCTCCTGCTGTTCTTCTAAGGACTGCCATGTTCTTTTGGAAAAGATTGTCCATCAACCAGAACAGCAGTCAATGGGTATATAATGTGGTGTCCTTTTCACCTGGAAATATTTCCAACAAATGCCTAATGGGGACTTAAGAAATATTTTCTAATAAAAATGGTCCCTGTGAACTAGGCACAGCTTCATACACCATTAGTCCCAGAACTTGGCAGACAGGGGTAGGTGGATGGATCTCTGTCAGCTCAAGGGAGCATAGTCTAGAAATGGAGTTCTAAGCCAGCTAAGGTGACATAGTGAGACCTTGTCTTGGAGAGAGAGACAGAGACAGAGACACAGCACAGAGAGAATTTGAGAGAGCCAATGAACATAAGGAAACACCAGATAAAAGAGTAACACAAGCAGAGGCGGGAAAGAGATGACAGGAAGGCTTATACTATCCTGTTAACTGTTCCTCATTTGCTTCACACAGGAATATTGTTACATAAAAGGGTAGAATCTTCTATATAGTACTTTGAAACTTAATTGTGAGATAGACTCTGATATTCAAAATATTTCCCACCCTTGCATTGAGTTGTGAGGTATTAGAATTAGAATTGAATGCTTCAAAAGAAAAAACAAACCACTGCCTCCTGTAAACTCTGTTATACTGCTAATTAAATAGATACTTTATCCTGTTAATACTCTTGTGTTAGAACTGGCAAATCAGATCCTATCTGAGCCTTGTTAGCAAAGAAAACCTGAAGACAGCTTTCCTAATTGGCTTTAAGTATCTCTAAGTATTTTTAGGTATTGTGTGCAATAGAAAAGTGAATGGAAAAGCATTCAAGATACACAGAAGGAGGTGCTCAGTATTCCCCCACTTCCTACAAAAGCAGCAGTGCTGGCTGCTGCCTGTGCTGATGTGCTGGGACCCAGCAAGAGATAAATAAGGGCTCCTGGAGACAGAGTCATAGAATAGCAGCATAGACCAGAGCACAGCAGTGTATGGCTCCCTAGCTGGAGGCAATCCATTAGTGGAGAAGAGAGTGAAGGAAAGATTCCCAGGGGTTATCCTTATCACAGAAATCTATAAAGTCATATAACTTCAAGGGATAGAATAATGGTACATTTCTATCCGTGGGCCCTAGATAGTATACTATTTAAGGCCCGCACTCCAACTAGACCCACCAGTGAAATGGTGACCTCAGCATCCAAACCCAGAGAGTTTGAAATGGACAGGCAGAGGACAGGCAGCCCAACCTACTGCAGAGCAATACCATTCCCAGGATGTAAGGGAAAGGTATATGTCCTCTGTTATCTGAGACCAACCACGCTCTCCACTGCTGTTTTCTGTGCTAGGCCACTCATCATCCCCTGCTACCACTCCTGCTACCTCCCACAACGGGCTGGTGTTAGCTTGTGTCACTGGTGGACTTGAATATTTGCAACCCCCACACCATGCCACTGGCAGCAAGAAAGGTTCAGGTCCTATACCAAATGAACTGCAGGAGCTGTCGGTCGTTCGAGAACCTTACTCTACAGGGGTCCTGGGCCAATGGACTCTCCCTGGGATCTATTTCAAGTGTGACAACACCAACTACAGGGCAAAGAACTGCCCTGTGCCTTGCCCACCTCCAGGTCCCTGCCCAAACTGCTGGCAGGCAGCACACTGGAGAGTTGACAGGACCATTCCTGCTCACAGGGGTAGGTAGTCTCTGTCACTGTCATGCATAATCCCTGATCTTTTTATCTCACCTACAATATCTTCATACCTTTTTAAGCCCTTTAAACAATTATCATTGAACTGACTCAAAATTCATTACTACCTAAATGCCGACAGATAGATAAATGGATAAACTACAATAGCGAGTGTACTCACCACGCCAGAATGCAATTGAACCCAGAGAAGAAGTGAAATCCTGTCCCAACTTAAAAGATAAATATACAAGATTACATTAAAAGACTCAATTTCCAATTCATTTCCAAGATAAATCTTGGATACATTGAGTTGAATGAAATAAGACAAAAAATAAATAAATACTGTGTTACGAGCAGGTTTTTCCTGCCGGTCAGTCTGGTCCCACCGCCATGCCAGCCCCAAATAACACACACATACTCTGTATTTAATATAATGCTGTTGGTTACTAGTTTCTTATTGGCTAGTTCTGTCTTAAATATTATTAACCCATTTCTATTATCCTAAGTATTTCCATGTGGTCTCATCTTACCTGGAGAGATGGCCCAAACCTCTGTTCTCTCCAGTCTCTACATGTTGACCCCTCCCTACTACTTCCTCTTTCCTCCTTGACTCCTAGCCCTGCCTATCATGCTTTCCTATTGGCCAACAGTGCTTTATTCATTGACCAATATGAGAAACATATTTACAGAATGACATCTCCCATCAATACTGTGTAATTCTACTTACCAAGGAAGCTAGAGTAATTAAAATCATAGAGCCACAGAGACAGAAAGTAAGAGTGATAGGTGCCAGAGTCTTAGATGGGAGAAATGGAGAATTACTTTGTAATGGGTTCAGTGTTTCCCTTTGGGGTGATGAAAAAGTTTCAGAGATGTCTGGTGGTGCCGGCTACACAGTAACATGAGTGTCCTTAATAATGCTGATGATACACTTGCAAATAATCTATGTCACAGATGTATTAAATAAGAGAAAATGAAAGGCATCCAGAGCTGTGATCCTTGTGCTAGCATGTGGTCTCTTAGCTTTGAATTCCTTTCCCTCACTTTGGAAAGATTAGCTTCTCCATACTGTTTCATGATCAGAGCTCAGGAGG
Organism: Cricetiscus sungorus; assembly: GCA_030556225.1. NCBI lineage: Eukaryota > Metazoa > Chordata > Mammalia > Rodentia > Cricetidae > Cricetiscus > Cricetiscus sungorus. The sequence continues at coordinate 29,755,685 of JANBXA010000031.1, forward strand.
TATCATTATATCATTAATTATAAAATTACACCTTATTTTCTGTATGGTTGAGCACTAGGTGGTTTATTCAACAACTAGGGGGTTGACATTCATTCACAATTAGAAATGCTGTACCAACCTGCGACCTCCAGAAATGGTGACTGAATGGTAGGTTCCTGTTATGGACGTGGGAGCACTTAAGAAGCAGAGAAACAATTCATCTCAGCACAAAAACGGTCATTTGAGAAGGACACATGAAGGTCTCGTTTTCTTTGAGGCATTAAAACACTTTATTAGTAGTAAATGAGCAAAAGGATCTGCCCCTTCGTGGCTGTACTTAGCCTGGCAAGATATGTGGGCGTTAAAAGAAAGAAGGGAGTAGGCGTGTTATTTTTTTCTTTTTAACTTAAAATTAAATTAATTACCACATATTTATTTAGCTTAAGGATAATCTAATAGTGGAACAAAAAGATAACTTTTTTTTTTTTTTTTTTTTTTTTTGCTGTTGTTCACTTGTTTGCTTTGGGTTTTAGACACAAGTTCTCACTAAGTAGCCCAAGCTATCCTCCATCTTGCAATCTGTCTGCCTCAACCTCCCAAGTGCTGGGATTACAGGCATGCACCATCATCACTGGCTTTAAGAGAGAAAATTTACATAGTTCTTGAGAAAATATACCCCTGACTTTCCTATGGCTTCAGCTTCCCTGCTCATCAAAGCAATGTGGAGTGGCCTGTCTAAAGAAATGATGTTTACATCCCCATAGTGGCACTGCTGTTTACCCCATTTATAAAGTACTTCTGTAAGAGAAGGTCAGTTGCCAAATGAAACACCATCTTTACACCCTGACATCTGCTTCATATTATTCATATTCTCTGTACATGATTTACCAATGCTTCCTACCTGGAACCCCATCACAAAACGAAAATGCAACAGTTGTTTTGAAAAAAATCAGTACAAATCAGCTTTGTTTGCAAAGCAATGTGAATGGTGTCTCACCACTATCACCAATTTCCTAAAAGAAATGATTTGAAGGAGCAATTATTTATTCGGGCTCTATTAATTTTCATGGGTGCTTTCTATGGTTACCTGAATACTTGTGATTCTGGGTCAATTGAAGCCAGCACATTATGTCTAGATTGAGAAACAGAGCAACCGTTTTGAGGACAAGGAACAGAATGGACAGCAGTCAGGAAGAGGCCAGGACAGATATACTCACAAGAACATGTCATTATATATGTACTTCCTTCAAGACCTGGCCTCGTAGTTTTCATTGCATCCTAATGACATCATGTATTATTGATCCACTAAGAGAGTCTTTCATTGAGTAGGTAAAAATTCTTGGGATTCAATATTCTCTGTAAATGTTACCATAATCACATCCAGAAACATTTCACTAATCCCATGAGTATGTTAAGCCAATGAGGTTGAGATTCAAAATTAACAGAGATCCCTACTTTGAGGAATGCAATGTTATTGCTAGTAGTATATGATCAATTACTATTTTTTTTAAGCCAAGTAGCTATTGATATGTTCCCATAGCATCCTTGGTATTGTACAGTTGTAGAAACAACACTGGATCTGGTTTTGGAAATTTTAAATCACAAGTCTTTCTTGATGGTAGTTGTTGCTGGGGTAGTGGTGGTGATAGTGATGGTGAAGGTGATGGCAATAGAATGTGTGTGTGTGTGTGTGTGTGTGTGTGTGTGTGTGTGTGTGTGTAAAATAGCAAATTTTGGATGCCTAAATCCCAGTTTTCTTCCAAATTTCTATTTTATGATAGACATTTAGGCTTCTACCACATGTGGAGATAGTAGAGAAAGATATAATTAAAACGGTAAAAAAAAATTACTGATTCAAAGCAACATAGAAGTTTCTAGTCACTGGCAATGATTTAGGCAGCTTATTTATATCCGTCAAGTCTTAATTAAGTACTTAAATCAATACACGCTTAAAATGCTGGTCCTAATTACTCTCTAATATCAACTGAGAACTCATGGGCAACTTCTCTCTAAAATTTCCCAAGGATGAAAACTATCTACACCTAAATGAGCATTACTCTTTCTATTACAAGTTCAGATACTATGGAACAAGCTTCTGGGAATATATAATCATTTCTATTCACTCCACAACGCAACATACCATACACCCATGATAGCAAACTATTCACAACATACATTCTGATACCTACTTTTCTGTTCAGCATCATCTGCCCAAATTTGAGACCTCTTAAGGTTAGAAGTAAGAAGAAAGTTATATTAATTGTCCATACCTTCTCTGTTTATAGATTTTCCTTTCAACTATCACTTTCCAAATGGCAAACCTCTAAAGTAGACATGACCCCACCATGAGCTAGCAGTGATTATCAATTTGATAAGGTATGAGCCTATGTCTGTCACCAGAGGACCATGAAGAGAGAAGGGTGAAATGGATATCCCACCCTTTTTGTTCTCAATGATTTCAAGATTCCAAAGGTCACATTGGTCTGTGAAAGTAATTTCACTGGACAGATGTTTTAAATGCTTAACAGCTGTCACTGTAAATGCTTGAATTTCTAAGAAAGGATAAGGAGTCTCAGTGATAAAGCAGAACCTTGTGGGTTCTGTTATGTAATAGTTAACTATCTATTAGATGCTTAGAAAATGCTTGTCCTAGTGGTTATAGGAACTATTCTATGTAGATAAATCAATAAATGTTAACATTCATATTAATGGAATAAAAAATAAAGTCATGATAAGATTGTATGTATAGTTAAGTGTTAGTACTATTAATAAGTTAGTACTTATTTGTGTAGTATGTATAAAGGCCTAGGTTGAACCTCCAATCACCCACAGAAACACACACACACACACAAATGTATTGGTAATATATTGTTTATGATTTAATAAAGCCAGTAGAGATCAAAATGCAAAGCTAACCATAGCCATAGAGCCAGGCAATGGCAATACACACCTTTAATCCCAGCAGCCATTCTAGCTATCCATAGAGACCCAGACAATGGTGGCAAACATATTTAATCCCAGGACCCTGGAGACAGACAGATGGATCTCTGTGAGTTCAAGACTAGCCAGAGCTACACTAGAGTGAATCAGTCTAAAAGATTAAGCTCATACCTTTAATCCCAGCACTGGGGTTATAAAAAGAAGAAGAAGCAAAGGGTCTCATATGAGATTTAGTTTTCAGACAGGGAAAGCTTTGTACTGTATTGTACTGTGAGAATTCATGGAAATAGGACCACCCAGTTTGGTCTGAGGTAGAGGTAAGAGCTAGTGTCTACCTGCTTTGCTTTTCTGATCATCAGTTTGAAACCAAATATCTGTCCCTGGGTTTTTATTATTCCTGTTACAATTGGCACCCAACATTAAGATATTCATTCATGAAAAAAACCACTTGAAAAATGGCCCAGGTCCAATCCTGAGCTTCAGGTAGAGCTCCCACTGGGGTCCCTACCTGGCCAGCTATTTCAGACGGATTTGCCTTCAGGTCATTCCTGTGGTGTTTTTTTCCTAGCAACCCCGTGTATTTTTCAGACAGTTATCTCTCCTCTCCTTCTCCCTCTCCCTCTCTCTCTCCCTTCTCCCCCTCCCCCCCTCCCCACAGACTGCAGGCTTTCCCTACAGCCCCTCCTCTCAGGCTGACACTCTCAGCTCACAGACACAAGCTAGTTCTGTGATTCAGATGTGCTAGGCCTCACAGTTCACTGTCACTGTCTGCAGATTTGGTAAGATACTTGAGAATTCTTAAAGGAAGGGATTAACTTTAAAAAAAAAAGGAGCTATTCTCCCACATTAAAAATGAGAAAAACAATTACAATGGAGAGAGTTACGTCTCTGTATGATTATGTAATGGATAATTTTAAGATGGAACAACTCATTGAAGGGACAATCAATGTGACTGGGATTGACATGTTGTTGACATGTTGTCAGTTTGTCAATTTTTGGTTTATTCTCTAAAAGAGTTGGTTGACATGAGTGCTAAGATGTAGGCCTTAGAAAAACTTATTAAAGTAGATCATAAAGATACTCAAGCCAAGACTGAGGAATTTAATGGAGAACAAAGTTCAGTATTGAATTATAAAGATAAAGAGGAAAAGTCTAAGGTCTTAAGAAAAATCAACCTTAAAATATATGTCCAGTAACCTTATAGGATGTGCTAAATGATGGAGGTTCTGTAAAAGCTAATTGGACTCCTGAGACAATGTTAGATTTAGGGAAACTCAAGGATGCTGTAGTTTCATGTGGCATCCACTCACCATTTGTGAAGCAGATGTTAAAGATATGGTCAGTTGGTAATAGAGTCATCCCCTATAGAATGGATAGACTTGATTAAAGCTGTTCTAGAGCCTGGACCACAATTACAGTGGGTTTCCTGGTTCAGAGAAGAGGCTAAGACTATTGAATAATAGGCTAAAGTTAGAGGTGTGGGTATCTCCAAAGATCAACTTCTTGGAGAAGGATATTATGTTACTTTAGAAAGCAATGACTATATGGTGACCATGTCTTGGGTTTATGTCATGCAGCAATTTTGAATGCTTGGGACAGAACTGAAAAAGTAGGAAAGAAAATTGAATCATTTACAAAAGTTATGCAGGGTCAAAGAAAGTCTGCACTGATTTTTTACAAAGATCAATTTCAGCTGTAAATAGTATGACATCAGACCCTGAGTATTAATTGAATATTTGGCTTTTGAAAATGCTAATTCAAGATGCAAAATGGTGATTAGGTCTTTAAAGGCAAAATCAGCACCCACAGATAGATAAATTAGAAAACTAACTTATGCCTGGGTTTTAGTGGCATGTCTTTCATCCCAGCACTCGGGAGTTAGAGGCAAGCAGATCTCTGTGAGTTCAAGGTCAGCCTGGTCAACAGAGTGAGTTCCAAGACAGCCAGGACACAGAGAGACTGTCTCAAGAAAAGAACTTATATGACTAATGAATGTTTTTCATTTGATCAGAAATAACTTGTCAAAAAAGAAACTCCCCAAAGTTTTAGGTTTGTCTGTTCAGGAAAATAAGAACAACCATCTTAAGGAATGTAAAGATCTTTAGATAAATAAGCATCTAAAGAAGAATGAAGAACCACCGGGAAAAAATTCTAAGAAAAGGAATAATCTAACCTAATAATCTGAAGTCTCCAAAAAGATGATGGTATCCCACAAAGATGATTCCATCAGGAGTATAATCACACCACTAAGCAGAAAAACACCATGTAAAGATCAGATTTGGACTACAAAGTGCTCATAACAATTTCAAGGTAGCTGGCTGAGATGACCCAGCCTCACAGACTACTCTATCCAGGACTTGAGACAAGCCCTGTTTTTTCCCATTATGGAGAGACTGAACAAAAATGATACAACTTGACAATTAATGCAAAATTTTCTTTTCAAGATCCCCTAAAGATGCCAAAACCCCCAGACAGCAGAAAGATACTCTAAGAACACAATGCCCACATTCCCAAGAGGTGGGTGGGTGGGTTTTGGTCTTTCATTAGGTTATGGATATTTGTCACTGTTTAGGGGGATTAGTTACAAGTTGTTATTGGTAATGGTCAAAAAAGGGTGGTAATATAGATATGATAGGATAAAAAAAGTAGATTATTGAATCTACTCTGAAAAGAAAAAGGGAGGATATAGGCGTGACAAGATAAAAAGGGAGATATTGAATCTACTCTTAAAAAGCAACTACTACTTTTAAATATTTTACATTGGATTGGACTTTTGTGTATTGTATACACATTCTGTATATTGACACAAATTTGAGATTAATTTCGTTATGATACTGTACATGTATTTGTAATCATGTTCAAGATATTGTACCTATACATCCCATTTTACAATGTAATAAAAAATTTCTAGTCCTTGAAAGTTATTATTACCAACTATATAGAATAATAAAGAAATGCAGATTAGTAATTAGTTACCTGTTACAATTGAACTTGTAATTACATTAGCTATGTTTTAAATGTCTAACAGAGATATATTTTAGATACACAGGTCGTCTGTGTGTGTATACATATATATATATGTATATACATATACATATATGTATATACATATGTATATACATATATATATGTATACACACACACACACACACACAGCTTAGCAGCAGGAAAACAAAGAGCCTATTTAAAGCAAGAACATGATTAGATATTTCTCAAAGAAGGAATTACAATTAGACAAGTATTTAAAAAATGATCAATATCACAAATCATCAATGAAATTCAAGTCAAAAGCACGATGAATATTATCCCACATTTACTAGAATAGATAATCCTTGTGCACTCCTAATGTAAACATAACCTTATACAGCCATTTTGGAACTCAATATGAAGGCTAGCTTAAAAAATCAAAAATAAAACTATTATATGGCCAAAAATCTCACTTTAGGGTACAAATGAAAAAGGAAATTATAATCTTGAGCAAGAATCTACATTCTCACGCTCATTGTAGTAATATTGGTATAGGCAAGATACAGAAGCAACCCAGGTGTCTATCATAGATGAGTCAGCAAAGGGACTATAGTCTCTCTATTTAGTAAATACAATTTTCCTTGCAAAGCATAACAAGGAAAGCCTGACACTTATGATAGCCTGAGTAATCCTGAAGCAGAAAGTGGTTAATGGTTATCAAGAGCTAAGGTAGAGGAAATGGAGAGATGGTAGCCAGAGGGTAAAAAATTCAGTTGCATAGTATGAATAGGTTCTAGAGTCATAATGCATAGTATTGAGACGTAATTATCTCACCTGATTGAAGTTGGCTAATATAAACACACACTCTCTCTCTCTTTCTCTCTCTCTCTCTCTCTCTCTCTCTCTCTCTCTCTCTCTCTCTCTCTCTCTCTCTCTCTCTCTCTCTCACACACACACACACACACATACACACACACACAGTAACTGAATAGACTAGTTATTCTGTTGCTGAGATAAAATACCACACCCAAGACGAATATTAGAAGGAAGGGCTTATTTGGCTTTATATTTCAGAGAGATAAGAGTCTGTCCTGGGAGGGAGTCATGGCAACAGGTAAGAATGGCCCCTGGAGCAGGAAGCAAGAGACCACATTCTTAACCATGAGCAAGAAGAAGAGAGGACAAACTAAGGCTGACTCAAGCCTTCAAACTCTCAAAGACTGCTCCCAGAGACATTCTTCCGCCAAGGCCACCTCTCCTAAAACTCCCCAAACAGCCATCAATTGTGGACCAAGTGTTCAAATATCTGACCCTAGGAGGGACATTCTCATCCAAAGCACCACACTGATTTGCCAGCTCTTTCTGCCATCAAACATTTGCCCCTTGAGAAAATCTCTGTCTCATTTTGTAAAAAGAAATCTCTTGCTATATAGGTCATAAATCTTTGCTTACTTCCGTGTTCATCCACGAGAACCCCCAAGGAGAGTTTTTATGAAGTTGATATGGAATTTAAAGAGCTGAAATGATTCCATTGGTTTTTTCCCACTGAGTAGTATTCTATTGTATAAATGTGCCACATCTTTTTCCTTTCTTCAGTTGAGGGGCATCGAGTTGCTTCCAGGTTCTTGCCATTACAAATAATGCTGCTATGAACATAGTTGAACAGATATCTTTGTTGCATAGATGTGGACCATCCTGAGTGAGGTAACCCAGTCACAAAAAGAAGAATATGGTATTTATTCACTCATATATGGACATTAGACATAGAGCAAAGGATCACCAGACTATAATTCACACTGCCAGAGAAACTAGGATACAAGGAAGAAACTAAGAGATTCATACAAGGTCCCTCACAGAAGGGGAAAGGAACAAGATCTCCTCAGCATATTGGGAGTGAGTAGAGGGGGGACAGTGAGTGGAGAGGGAGTTAGGAGAAATAGAAGGGGAGGAGAGAACATGTGGGACTAGGAAGATTGAATCAGGGGATGAATAGACAAGAGAAAAAAATGTCCAGGACCTATAAGGATGACCCCAACTAACAATCTGAGCAACAGTGAAAAGGCTGCCTAAAATGCCCTTCCCTGATAACGAGATTGATGACTACCTTATATGCCATATTAGAGCCTTCTTCATCCAGTAGCTGATAGAAACAGAAGCAGACACCCACAGCTAAACACTGAGCTAAATTGGAATTCAGATGCAGAGAGGGAAGAGTGATAAGAAAAGGGAGTCAAGACCAGGCTGGAGAAACCCACAGAGACAGCTGACCTGAACAAGGGGGAGCTCATGGGCCCCCAGACTAATAGCTGGGAAACCAGCATTGGACCAACTCAGAACCCCTGAACATGGGTCTCAGTTAGAAGGCCTGGGCAGTCTAAAGGACCTCTGACAGTGGAACCAGGGTGTACCCCTGGTGCACAAAAGGACTTTGGGAGCACATTCCCCATGGAGGGATACTCCCTTAGCTTAGAGATGGGGGGAGGGTGTAGGCCCTACTCCAAATGACTTGACAAATTTTGATGATCCCTCCTGGAAGGCATCACCCTCCCTGTGGGGTGGGTGGGAGAGGGACGGGAGGGGGGAGGGAGGGAGAGGGAACTGGGATTGATATGTAAAATAAGAAAAAATTACACACACACACACACACACACACACACATATATATGTATATACAGAGAGAGAGAGAGAGAGAGAGAGAGAGAGAGAGAGAGAGAGAGAGAGAGAGCAGTGGTAGATGTAGCTGGGCCTCTTCCGAGTCTGGGTTTCTGAAATACAGGTCTCATAATTCCTTAGCTTTTATTAAATTGCCCACAAAATAAATGCACCAGTGTAAATCTCTGACCAAAAGTGTTCCTCCTACACTGTCTATTCTGATACCGAAAAAATACTGTGTCAATTAGTGTAAGACCGCCATCCCTTTGAAGCAAACGTTCCCCTTTATTCTAGAGAAGAACTGTTTCTTTTTCTTTGAGATTTGTTCAACTGCTCTGACCAAGGCCTCTTTGAATTGTTTTTTTAAAGGCACAGATCTTAGTGTTAATGATTGTTTCCAAGCTTCTGAAAATAGCTCTGACAAGAAGCTTTTGATGAGGAAGATCAAGGCAGGAGCTGTGGTGTTCCACTCCACATCACACACCCCAGACAGTCTCTTATAAACCTAGGTAGATGCTTCCTGCTTACACGGAGCGCTCCTGTATTTTCACGAGCCTTAAGACAAATTTCCTTATTTCATGTAAACGAAATAAGGGCCTAGTTAAGAAATTTTCTCTACTTCCTACCAGATAAGAGTGAAATTATACTGGAGATCCCCAAGGAAGTTCTCTTGCCAACTCTAATACTTTTCCTATTGAAGTATTGTTTTTCTTTCCATTTTCTTGTCTTCAAATAAGCTCTATACTGCATCTTCTGCATAGAACTACTGGAACCTCCTTAATGAAAAACAAAACAAAGCATTACATTGAGCATCTATTGCAAGCAAGAAGGCCTGTTTTCTGGGCCTTACATATTGTAACCAATGGTAGCCTCTAATAAACTTTGGTTTTTAAATACATTTTAGCAAGTCTAAAATAATTCTGGGAAATATTTCAGTGATGAGAGTATACCTACATGATGTTATCCTCTGACCAAAGCAACAAATTCTAGGCTCAATGAGAGACAGGTGACAAAAGATTTTTGGTATCTCCATGTGCACACACAGGCACATACATCTGCACACAAGGGCACAGTTTCACACACCACACAAAGATGCCCACAATAAGTAAATAGTCTTCTTGGAGAAATTTGCACAAATTTCTCTAAGAAAATATAACTATTGAAAATGACTGTACTGGTATGTAAAATAGTGTTATCAATTATTAAAGAAAGGTCCAAATAGAATCAGACATACATACTTAGAAATGAATGAGTGAATTTTAACAACCTCTAGTGTGTTTTTAACTACTTAATGTGTTCATTTAAGCCATGGGCTATTCAAAAATTTCTACTCCACATATACTTGTAAAGAATACCATGGGTTAAAATACAAGATCGGAAAAGAATTTTTGTAAACTGGAAAAAAGTTTTTGCCACATGTCGGTAGAAAGCTATCAATACTGTCACCTGTAGCAATGTCGAAAATAATGTGATCAAAATAAATTGCATGAAGTTCTTGGAGAATAAATATTACCGAAAATAAACTCAATGAATTAGGAGAAAACTTTTCCTTAAAGTATATTCAAATGATTGATTCATAATACTGTGTTTGAACTATCCACAAACATTTATTGACATCCTGTCAGCTCAATGTTTTACTAAATACTAAAAAATACAACTCCTTAGTACCAAAAAAACCAAAAAAAAACAAAAAACTGCTGTCTAAAAATATTTTTACCAGAAAAGAAGATAATAAATATTGCATTACTCACTGCTGTCCATGTGTATATTCTACCAACCCTAGTGGATAATGAAGTGGCTATTAAAGGTTCAGTAAAGATAAAATACTAGTGATCCTGAACCCCAATTTAATTAGGCTCAAGCAGGATTTATTACGAGTCTAAAGAAACCATCAAGAAGTTTCAAGAAGTGAAGCTCAGTAAAGATTATCTATGCCGTGTGCACATATATTTACAACTCCACTGGGCTCTCTGAGCTCTACAAAATAACCCAATTTTTTTTCAGTTGCCCAAATAACTTTCTCTTTTGAAAAAAAAGTGTGAACCTCCTTGAAGAATAGGTACATTTATTTTTAAGCATAAAATTTGGTTTATGGTTGGCCAAAAGAGGCTATAAATCAATGCATTTTTTGCTATGTATGTGATATTTATGACTAGCAGCATCACAGTTGAGAAGCGTGTCTTGCTAAGTGGCATACCATGCCTTCCTTTTCTTAATTCTTAAAGGCATGTATTCAGGACTCTGGGGCTCTGCAACTAGGGAAATTGCAATGATTCCTTTTGAGGACAATGCCACTCACTGGGTTTTAGCTCATGACAAAATGAAGTGCCTAAGTACAAGAGCACATCTGTTGCTCAGTCAGGAAGCAGACTTTTCCAGGGTGTGTACAGCCAGGTGCTCACCAGGGACTCTGCTCCCCACTCAGAAAAGCCATGTCCACAGCAGAAAGGTTCGCCAGCATTACAGGTAGCAATTCATCTCATTGAGGGAGATGTTTGAAAGTTTAGAAGCCATCTGTTTGACTGGTACATATCTCACACCTTTTCTCTAGAGAAAACCGCCATTATTCAAGAGGCAATGGGAGTTTGCTTAGACTTTGGAAGAATCCCAGAAACAATTAATTAAGTAGGTCCTTGATGCTTTATTATTCTAGCAGAATCTGCTGCCATGTCAAAAGTGTATTTCAATATTTTGCTGCAAACCAGGAACAGTGTGCCCTTGAATATCCTTCATGGTCACTGAATAGAGCCAGGGGATTCTTTCCCATTCCGCGGTCCACTCTTTGTTTGAACTTTTAACTAACCTATTTTTCTAGCCCACATCTCTTGCCATTGCTACAGCGGTGAGTATTTGTACAGATGTCCCCATCCCTGAGCTGCTGAATAAGGGCCTGATTATTTCAAACAACTTTAGCAATTAGCTTTCAAGACATAAATTGCTATGTTATGTACAGTATCTATGATTACAATAAACTGCTCTATTTTATAGCATTTCAGTGTGGGCTTTAATTGCCAAGTCCCAGCCACTGTGAAAGCTGTCCACGATGAATACATGCAAATACGTTACAAAATACACACAAGAATGTTTGACAACCCAGGGAACAAGAACAGGGGTTTTAACTCAGTTTGGTTTTGAAAGGCTCTTTTAAATAATAATAATTTAAAAAAAAAAAAACTCAAAATCTAGCATTGTAGTTATCCCTGGAGCTACTCCGGCAGCGCAGAGATGTAATCAGAACTACACAAGCTGAAAGGTTGAGGCAGATAACCCATACAGGTTCTACCATGGCTAGATTTAAGTACTCACTAGACAAACGTTTAAGAAAACAGTACCTCTTAAGAGCTATTTCCAGGCATCTGCCAGAGAAATGTTCTCCCAGGAAAATGATGCCATGCAGCAGAGCTGCCGGAAAGAAACAGGCTAACCAAAGACCCATTACCCGGACACGAGGAGGCTAGGATGGCTGGGGATAGTGACTGCACTTCCGTATTCTTCGTCCCCATCTTTCCAAAAGGCTTTGTTTATTTGTTTGCTTGCTTGCTTTTGTAGTCTCCTGTTCTTCGTTTTATATGCTTTACTAGACGCGTTAGAGTAGCTGATCTTTGTTGAGGCTTAAAAAGTAATACCCCTCTGTTGCCTAGTTCTATGTCAAGTTCACAGGAGCTAGAGCCATCTGAGTGGAGGGACTCTCAAATGTGAAAATGCCATCATCAGATCAGGCTGCTCCCAAGCCTGTGGGAAAAATTCTTAATCAGTGACTCATGGGGAACTGGCCCAGTCCATTGTGGGTGGGGCCATCCCTGGCCTGGCCACTGATCCTAGCTGGCTTCAACAAGAAAGGCTGAGCAAGCCATGGGAACAAGCAGCACTCTCCCTAGCATCTGCATCAGGCCCTGTCTCGGGGGTCCCTGGAGTTAGGACTTGAGCTCCTGTTCCGATTCCCTTTGATGGTGAACGGTGACACGGAAGGGTAAGTCACATAAACCCTTTCCTCTCAAGTCACTTTTGCTCATGATATTTCATTACAGCAAGGGTGACCCGGAGACAACCCGGTGCTGAATAGTTTGCGCTAAATGGACTCAGAACGAGTGTCCGTGGCCTCTTCCCGCCTCTCCTCTGTCAGTGCCTCTGCTCTTTTTACCTCACAGTGGAAGAAGCAGCTTCCTTTGAAGTTGCTCCGGTGCACAATGAGAAAACAACTGCCTTCTGTCTGTGTTAACCCATCAGCCAAGCACGGCTATACTCAAGTCACAGAGGAGGCCACCAGACACCCTGCCCAGAGCCCGGCAGCTTTAGACCTGTTCATCCATCCCCCGCAAAAGCCCTTTACTGCTGTTCTCCTGAAATGACCTGTAGCCCCCGTGCCCTCTCAGATGCTCTGGGTAATTAGCTTCAAAGCCTCTCTGCCCTCTCTGTGATGGGAAGGATACATAAGGTTCTGATCCATTTCCCATGTTCCTGTGATGTTTTTTCCCTGTCCCGTAGTCACCAGATGGCATTTCCAATTCAAATAGCAAACCTCCAGCTAGGAAGAGAGAAAGTTTACTCACCCCACATATAACTTACATCTGAATCTTTACAAACAGGTGATACCTTGGCATGTAACAAAGAGTGATGCAACACTCCAAACGTTTGTCCTTTGCCTCTTAACAAAAATTAATGCATTCCTTTTTCTTAAATAAGCTTTCAATTGAAATAAAACTGCATCATTTACCCCCTCCCTCTCCTCTTTCCAGTCCCTCCCAGACATTTCTTTTTAAATGCTGGTTTGGGGTGTGTGTGTGTGTGTGTGCTTGAATGTGTATACAGTGTTCATATGGAGGTCAGAGGACAACTTAATAAGGGAGTCAGTTCTGTGCCTTCTACCACATGGGTCCCACAGATAGAACTTGGGTTGTCAGGAGGCCTGGAGGTGGGGGATATTCCGCCCACCCAGGTGAGTGTATTTTCAAGATGATTGTGTAGCTGTTTTACCCAAACTGAGCTTGCTTGAATTTACAAATGTGAGAATTAGTGTGTTTGTGCTGAAGAAATAAAATGTAGCAGGAATCCAATCGATGTCCCTGTTCTCCATTCTTTCCCTGCACGCTTTAAGATCCCTCTTTTTCCTTTCTTCGTCTGTCTCACCCCATCTGATGAAACTGAAAGTCACAAAGCCCATTACCTACCACCTCAGTTTACAAGACTGGCCAACAGCACATCTCAGAGATGGACACTGCACTCAAAGAGGCCGCTCCCATGAGAAGACATGCCTGCGGGGACAATACACAGAAGCACTAAGTGTTGGAGCCTCAAGAGCCCAGGCAGGGGAGTTTCACGCACAATCAGCCAACCATCTTTCACATCAGTGACAAAGTAAGCTTGTAACCTAAGCAAGAAGAAGCATGAGAGACCTTCCAGATACCGCTGAGCTCAGAAGGACCAGCACCAGCCACTGACAGATGTATGCTCGGAAGAACAGTGAAGAAACTGAGATTATTCTCAAAATAATAAGCTTCTAGACAACTCTGAAAAGAGATGGACTATCTCCCAATTCACAAGCTTTTTCAACTTTTGTCTTTGGGTGTACCCAAAATCAGAATTTTAGGGAAAGTGGTTTATGTTGAAGATGTTTCCAAGTAGCAACATAAGGAAATGTGTTCTTGTTGTCTATATCTGTCAGTCTGCTACAACCTAGAGTCATCTGAGGGAGTCTCAGATCAGACTAGACCGTGGCCATTTCTATGAGAGTATGTCTTGATTAACAGGTGTTCTGGGGGTGGGGGTCCACACCACTGTAGGTTGCATCATCTGTAGGCAGGTAGTCCAACCACAATAGCTTCAAGTAATATAAAATAGTTTGGAATAACTCTTACCAAGCAAGTGAAAGATTTGTATGATAAAACTTTAAGATATTGAAGAAAATGAAGAAGATATCAGAAGATGAAAAGCTCTCCCATGCTCATGGATCAGTGGGATTACTATAGTAAAAATGGCCATCTCCACCAAAAAGCAATCTACATATTCAGCACAATCCCCATCCAAATTCCGACACAGTTTTCTACAGATCTCTAAATGAAACTTTTTAGTTTCATATGGAAAAAGTAAAACAAAAATCTAGGATAGCTAAAACAATCCTGAATATTAAAAGAATTTCTGGAGGTATTCCTGATTTCAAGTTGTACTATAAAGCTGTCACAAAAACAGAAATGCTAATCAGTTTAGTTGAATTGAAGAACTATACAAATATCCATATACCTATTGACACCTGGTTTTTTGATAAAGAAGCCAGAAACACTCACTGGAAGAAAGTCAGCATCTTCAACAAATGATACTAGTCAAACCAAATGGTTGTAGGAGTAGAATGCAAAGCAATCCATATTCATTACCTGGCATAAAACTCAACTACAGATGAGGTCCTCGACATAAAGCACGATACACTAAACCTAATGGAAGAGAAAGTGGGGAATCGCCTTGAATGCATTGACCCAGGAGACAACTTCCTAAACAGAACACACAAATAGTGCAGGTGCCAGATCAACAAATAATAAGTGGGACCTCGTGAAACTGAGACACTTCTGTGAGGCAAAGGACACCACCATTCATAAAAAATGGTTGCCTGCATAATGAAAAATGAATTTTACCAACTACACATCCAATAGAAGGTTAATATCCATAACACGTAAAGAACTAAAAAAAAAAAAAACTATATATCAAGAAAATAGCACATTTTTGAATGGTGGTACAGACCTAAACAGAGAAATCTTAATGGAGAAAATGCAAATGGCTGGGAAATAGTTAAAGAAATGTTCAACATCCCTAGCCATCAAGGAAGTGCTAATCAACACTACTTTGAGATTTCATCTTACACCTGTCAGAATGGCTAAGATCAATAACACAAGTTATTGATGGGAATGTGGAGCCAGAGAAACATTCATCCACTATTGGTGGAAGAGCAAACTTGTACAACCGCTATGCAAATCTGTGAGGCTGTTCCTTGGGAAGCTAGGAATCAATCTACCTCAATGAGCAGCTGTACCACTCTTGGGCATATACCCAGTGCATGCTTAATCCTCCTACAAAGACACTTGCTCAGCCATGTTAATTGCATTCTACTCATATTCCAAAATTGGAAGCAGCCTAGATGTCCCTCGACAGAAGAATGGATAAAGAAAATGTACATTTACACAATAGAGTATTGAGCAACTATTTAAAAAATGACATCATGAAATTTGAAGGCAAATGGATGGAACAGAAAAAAAAATCATCCTGAGTGAGGTGTCCCAGATCCCAAAAGACAAATTTGATCAGTGTCTTGCTCAGCTAGCATCTATATGCAAGACAAGCTTCCTCCTGCAGCAGACTGAAACAAATTCAGAGATCCATACATAGACTTTATACAGATTGGAACATTGGGTAGCGCTCTAATAAAGACCTTTGAACACTCATCTCTAAATGAGCCCTCTCCATCAAATCCTTCCTGGCACAGCACAGAGAAACTGCAGAGGGGGAGCCCAAAAAAGTGTGAAAGCCAGAGGGGATAGAGGACACACACATACACACAAAAAAAAGTCCTTTAAATCAACAAGATCACCGTTCTTATGACTGAAACCAAAGCAGAATGCAGAGGGCCTGCAAGGGCCTATTCCAAATTTCCTGTGTGTGTACACACACACACACACACACACACACACACACACACACACACACACACATATATATATACACAGACACAGACACAGATACACTCACAGAGAGAGAGAGAGAGAGAGAGAGAGAGAGAGAGAGAGAGAGAGAGATACAGATACAGATACAGATATAGATACAGATACAGATACAGATACAGATAGATATAGATAACAGCTTCCAGTTTAGTGTTTTTGTGGGATTCCTGAGTGGGCCAATAACGGGATCTCTAATTCTTTGCTTTCTCTTGGACTCCTTTCCTGCTCTTGGTTTGTCTTGTCAAAATGTGATAGATTTTGTTTTATCTTTTTTTTTCCTTTTCAAGATCATATTTATTTATCTTTTGATCCTTTTCTATATTTAAATAGAAAATTTTAAATTGAAATTAAATTAAATTAAATTAAATTGAAACAAGCTTGTTTTACATGTCAATCCCAGATCCCTCACCTTCCCATCCTCCCCTGTTTCCCCCACCAACCCCCATCCCATCCCTTTTCTGCTCCCCAGGGAGAGTGGTGCCTTCCATGGGGAGTCTTCAAAGTCTGTCACATCCTTTGGCCCTCCCCCATGTGTCCAGGCTGAGAGAGCATCCCTCTATGTAGAATGGGCTCCCAAAGTCCATTCGTACACTAGGGATAAATACTGATCCACTACCAGAGGCCCCATAGACTGCCCAGGCCTCCTAACTAAGACCCACGTTCAGGGAGTCTGAGTTGCTCCTATGCTGGTTTATCTTGTTGTATTTCATTTTGTTATATTATATTATCATCTCTTGGAAGCTTTTTTTGTAATGAGAGGCAGAATGGAAGTAGATCTGGGTAGGAGGGGTATGGGAAGAGACTGGGAGGAGTATAAGGAGGGAAAACTGTAATGGGGATATATTATGTGAGAAAAGAATCTATTTTCAACAAAATGGAAAATATAACGGCCCTAAGGCTTCCCCTTGAAAAATGTTCGGTAGCCACTTAGATGCCAATATACTTGAAGATGTGTTTCTATATTTTAACAAACTCATATAATACTGGATTTTACTAATTCATGCTGATTCTTTCTTTCATACCCCCCCCCCCAGTCTTCTGGAGGTAAATCAGCTAATGCTTTACCTCAGTGGCATTCTCCATTTCCAATTAATCGTAAGAAGTAATTCAAATGCAAAGCTAAAGTTACAAAACAAAGTCGAAATGGATAATGATTTGTGGTGAGGTTTGCACACAAACATACTAAATTGCCGCCTCATGGGTCTTCTCCTTTAAGTGACAAATTAGTAAGCATATAAGCATTGCTGAGGTGGATTGGAGTCTCACCAAATAAAACATGAGCTGCTAACACAGAATGGAAAACAAGTTAAAGAAAGACACTGTGAAATGAGGAGCACGCATAAAGTGTTAGAATAAATTATCCGTTCTGTCTGTTATTTATCTCTATTTGGTGCTTTTCAATTAATCGTGCTGAGCTGAAAGGAAACATGAAATTAATGTTATAAAGAGAACTTGAGATCTAAAATGAGCAAATATTTACTGAGTGCCTGACATTTGATATTACAAGACAAAGCCCTGAGCACAGGAAGTGTCTCAAGTGTTTGTGAAAGAACAGTGTGTTTTCACCTGAAACATTGTTGCTGGACAGATGACACAAGGGTTAAGTGCACAAAAGCTTCCTCAAAGAAGCTCAGCTCCCAGCACCCCTAATTACCTGAAAGTCATTCAATGCCTTCTTCTGACCTGTGGGCACATATACTCACATGCACAGATCCAACACAGACACGCATATACACAATTAAAACATGTTTCTTTAAAAAAGAAGAAATGTTCTTATATATTCTATTGAATGGCTTAATTTCTTAAAACTCAGCACACACACACACACACACACACACACACACACACACACACACACACACACCATCTCCTACAAAGTAGTTTAAAAGTGCAAATTCCTGAAGGTATTTTAAGAAATGTACAAAAAAAAATGTCAGAAGGCACTATGGTACAAACAAAAATCCTACTGGATTCAGAGAACACACCAGTTCTTTCTTTGATCTGAGAAGTCTTTTTAAGGATTCAATGCTATTTGAATCTAGCTTCAAAGAACAAATAGGATTTCAATAAAGGAGCTGTAGTCCAGACACCAGAAACGCTTGTTTAAAAAAAAAAATCAAGGTAGTCTCTCCTGGATACAGGGAAGCAGAATCTCCGTGGGTACTGCTGACTACTCTGACTACTTTATTGCATGGTTAGGAGGTCATCACCCGGTTTTCTACATGCACACATGCCAAGTTCTTACACAGAACTGAAGGTTGGTTTAAAACGTCAGAAAAACCTGAAACTGACAACAGAAAAGCTAATTAACCAGCATCTCCATTTTTCTTCTCAAATGAGATTAATAATCAGTTCCTAAGAAACTTAAGTGAGATGGTATGTGTAGAGTGTCCACCCACAGTATTCAAGGGTTTTTTTTTTTTTTGCCATTGAAAAGAAGTAGTATGTCAAAGGATTTGAGTGTAAATTAAAAGGTTTACTTGCGTATTTCCTTTGTGACAAATAATTGACAAGTGGTAGTTCACCAAGGATAGGGTAACAAGCCCCCCACACTCACAGTGCTGAAACTAGAATTCATTTGGACAGGAAAGCCAGCACTAAGACGTTGGAGGCACGCACACAGCCACCTTACCCACAGCACCACTCTTGGCCGTGTGACAGCATCTATAGCAGGTTCTTTCCCCCAGCTCGTCTTCAAGTGTGAAATGGAGATGATCTCTCCTAACAGCAACACATTGCCCCAAATAAAACCCTATTGATAACAGAGTCCTGGTCTACCCTTGCCTACCCCAGCTCCCCTGTCTAGTTTGGTAACTTCTGCTCCAACCGACTCCAAGCTTGGTGGTGTTGGAAAATCATTTGACCAATCTCTAACTCTCATGTCTCCTTTCTATCGCAAAACATTATTGTGAGGATAAAATTAAATGGTGTGTGTAGAAGTACACTGTAAATTCAAATTGCATAAGCTTTAGATTTTATAGTATAAAGTATACAAAGTATAAATTGCTATAATAGTTGCAGAGAGGGAGGAGTGATAAGAAAGGGGGTCAAGACCAGACTACAGAAACCCACAAAGACAGCTGACCTGAATAAGGGGGAGCTCATGGACCCCCCCAGACTGATAGCTGGGAATCCAGCATTGAACCAACTCAGACCCCCTGAACATGGGTCTCAGTTAGATGGACTGGGCAGTCTAAGGAACCTCAGACAGTGGAACCAGGATGTATCCCTGGTGCATGAAAGACTTTGGGAGCACATTCCCCATGGAGGGATACTCCCTTAGCCTAGAGGCAGGAGGGAGGGCCCAGTCCCTACTCCAAATTACTTGACAGATTTTCTTGACCCCTCCTGGAAGGCGTCCTGTGGAGTGGGGGGGGGAGGGAGTGGGGTGGGAGGGGGAGTCAGGGAGTATAGGAGAGAGGGAGGGGGAGGGAACTGGGGTCTATATGTAAAATAAGAAAAATAATAAATACATATAAAAAAGAAGATAGTGAATACCTATTTCTCTGGAAAATCATTAATCCTAAAATTTTGTTACCTCAAAATTCTCCATTTCAATGACTGACATACTTGTCCCCTAAAATTTGCACAAAATAAACACTAGCCTCCAAGCCTCCAAGGTTATAGTGTGCTTCAGTGGTAGAACATGTGTCTATCATGAGAACTTGCTCAGACCCTGGGTTTGTATTCCCAGGAACAGGATTTGGGGATCCCAAGAGTATTTGTTTATTTCTGGCCCCTGGTATCAGGCCTGCTTTTCCTACTCTAACTACATTGAGGCATTATACCCTGTGACTAATGGCATTAAAAGCAGAGACCAATGACATGGAGTTAGTGATACTCATTGAAAAATCAATAAATAAAAAAAAATCAGAAGTGGGAAACATTCCTTTATTATGATTAGTGAGACAGTGACTTGACTTATTCTTTGAGCAAATGTTCATTGAACATTCATTGCAAGCCAAGCACAGTGATATATTGGAGATACAGGGATGAGTAAAATGCATCCTCTGGTCCGTGTAAGTAGGGCAGTCACAATGTCCTGAACTCTCTGAGAAGACGAAACTCTTCTACTTGGCACAGTTCAGTAGGCAAGCAACCTTTGAGCTGGACATTTAAAGATGTGGCCAAGTGGAAAACTAATGTATGTACAAAGGACCAGGCCTGGCAGGGTGTGACATAACAAGACATGTTTCTCAGGCTGCACTCGTCTGTGTACAGACTTCCTGGCTCTCGTATCTACATGTTGTGATCCCACAGTTATTTCTCTATTTCCGTTAAATCACCTCACAGTTTTTGAACTTAAGTAAATCTATTTACAAAGAACAATTCAACTTACTGCCCTAATTATTAGGGGTTTTTTCTTTTGTCTTTTAAAATAAATCCATAATTATATAAATACAAGTAATAAATAAAAGCATTAGTTCTTACAGTATTAAAAATTATTTCTTTGAGAGTCTATATAACAATTTGAACACGTTCATGCGGGGGTGTTAAGAACGCTTGCTGCTCTTAACGCTTGCAGAGATTCGATTCCCAGTCCTGCAGGACTGCTCACAAGCCATTTGTTGCTCAAGTTCCACAGGATCAGATGCCTGTGTTTGGCCTCCTCCAGCTCTGGATCCATGTGGTGAGCAGACACACGAAGGCAAAACACCCATACACATAAAACAATTAAAAAGATAAACAAGTCTATGCATAGGCTGGCAACATGGTTCCGTGGTAAGGAGTTATTTGCCTAGAATGTACAAGTCTCTGGGTTCGATCACCACACGAGCCAAACAAATGAGTAATAAAAAGTTAATTTATAAAAGTGTTTAATATAGAGCCTTTATCAAGCAAAAACATATCAATATTATTAAAGCTCAATAATAATAATAACAATAATAATAATAATAATAATACTTCTCTGGTCACGAGTGATGTGCATTTTCACCATTGCAGGACAATAGTTAGGAGAGAACTAAATTCAAGTGGTGCTTTCAGTCTACCTAGCAGAGTTACAGAACGTTTAGTCTAAATCAGCAGTTCTCAATCTGCAGTGGAGACCTCTTGACAAACCCCTATCTCCCAAAACATTTACAGTATGATTCATAACAGTAGTAAAATTATGGTTCTGAAGCTAAACTGTATTAAAGGGTCACAGCATTAGGAAGGTTAGGAATCATTGGTCTTAGAGAGAATCTTAGTAGTCATGCTAACTCATTACCATTTCTTTTAACTAAGGTATTTACTGATAGCACAAGAAAGTATTTTGCCCAAGGTTGCAAAGCTAAATCTAGAAACGAGTATTTGCTCTTTCAAATTTACTGTTCTATCCTATACCATGTGGGAGTAGATTCCCCTTTCATTAGTTAATGATTATGATAAATAAATTTATAGACCTCAAATTTTAGCCTGAGTCATCTAGAAACTTTCTTGGGGGGGGGGTTGGTTCAATATGCCCTGTCCTCTGGAAATGACATTAATAATTTTTTAAATAACATTAATGAAATTGCTAATTTCACTTGATATCTTCACTAGACTACTTTTGTTTGAATGAATAATTAAACTTTAAATAAGCATTATGGAGGTTATATTGGTTCATCTCAGCTATGGCTATGTAGTGAAAAATGCCACCAAAACAACAAGAAGGGATTAAACACAGATAGGAATCCTACTTCTCCCTATACCAGCATAGGTGGAAGAGCACAATGCATGTACAGTGGCGGATGAATCCTTGGGGCAGAAAAAAATAATTCAAGAATAAACAGGTATTGACTTACTAGGGCAGAGAGAGCAGAAATGAAATGGCCTACAGGCTGAGCTGTGGGGAAAACAAAAACAGAAAGTGGAGATTTAGGACAAAGTATGCTGAGCTGTAAATCAGAGGATTCATGGCAGGCCTCCATAAGGAACAATTAAACTCTGTCGACAAGCCCCTCCCCACAGAGCCAATGTCTGCCTGGGGTGATTAAAGCAGTAAAGCTCTCTGGACTTGGACTCCAGCAATAGCTGAGGGCTGGGTTCACATAAAGCTTAAATGAGACTATATGAAGTCATTCAGGGAGCCTCCCTTCCTCTCCCAACATGACTCCCATGACAGCCCAGGAAGGTGGTAAGGGGATCTTAATAAGCCGGGCTGGAAAAGGGGACCTATGAGTGTTGAAACTAAGTGTCCCTTACTCCAAGTGTCCTCCTGTGAGGTTGACTTTCCCTACCCAGCTACATCTTCCTTCCACTCAGCCTTCCCTCTCATAGACAACCGATAAGCAGATGTTCTAAGGAATGTAAAGGATGTTGGCAAGAATAGCAAAACAATGGGAAGTATATAGAGAGGTTCAGACACTAGAAAATCTCAACTGAAACTGTAATTAAGTCATTTCAACAGAGAATAGCTGCATTTCTTAAATGTGACCATTTGAAGATCACTTAAAAGCAGATCATTCTAGCCTCTTGGGAGATTGAGGTTGGATAATCACAAATTCGCCCTCCTGGGATACAGAGCAAGTTCAGAACTAGGCCGGATAGCATTCTGGGAACCTATCTCATACCTATCTCAAAATAATTTTTAAGTGGTGCAGGAGGGGATGTGGTAGCATGTGTGCAAAGGCCCTACGCACAATCCCTGGTACCAAGAGAAAAAAAACCTTGGAAAATATAAAATAAGAGTAAAATAATGATTTCCTTCTTACTCATAGATCCATTAATCTCTTAACTCCTTTCTTAGAAAAGTAACCAGTTTATACCCTTTAATCCATTTTTTGTTTGTTTTTTGAGTTACATCCCTATTCTACATAGAATGTTATTTTCTGTCGTACTATTTATTGATTCCATTCTATAAAAGGAGGAGCTAAAATTCCAGCACATTGCTTCCTCCAAAGCACCTAACCAAGTAACATCATTCTTCAGATTAAATCAGTGGCTAATAGTTATATTACTATGATTTTGCATTGTTATTTACTATAAGGCAAAGTAAAAAATTATGGCCCTTTTTCTAGTCTTGTGAGACTATTTGCTTCCCTCAGATTATAGGCTGACTCTTATGTAATCTTTCAGTCTATGGCTTATCTTTTTCTATAAATCGTTCAGATTATCAATTCACGGAGAGCTGAAAATTGAGTTTAGAACCACAAACATTCTCCCAACAACCGTGCACTCTCTCAGTAGTTTCCTTTTCAATTCTGAATCTGTCCTCTATTTGGGGCATGTCCTAGAAGGTAGGTTAAATTTCAACATTTGTGGCCTTCCACATTTTGCTCTAATCACAGAATATCTTGGTTTTCAAAGAACCCATGTTTTAACCCCTGCAATCCAGGCACGTTTCTTTCCTGTGGCCAAAGTTTTTCAGCAGGCTACAGTAATAACATAAGGTCAAAGTCAAGCAGAATCAAGTAGA
Organism: Cricetiscus sungorus; assembly: GCA_030556225.1. Lineage (NCBI taxonomy): Eukaryota > Metazoa > Chordata > Mammalia > Rodentia > Cricetidae > Cricetiscus > Cricetiscus sungorus. The sequence goes on from JANBXA010000031.1 coordinate 29,779,304, forward strand.
TTCACACTTAAAATCTACCCTGGTACCTTCCAAGTGTGTGGTCTCACATCAGGTAAACATCCTGGCTCTTCATTTAGAAATGCTCATTTGCTTACAGGATACGTATTATGGCCCTAGACCATATTTTTAAGTTCTTTACAGGCATTTTTTTGCCCATAATTCTCAAAACAACCTTAAGACATCTGTAGATTTACAGCTCTGATGATAGATGAAGATGCAGAGGGACAGTAAGTAAGATGGAGAAGGTTGCAACACAGCCAAGGAGAACCCAGAGCCATACTTAGACTCTAAGCTACTACAGAACTCACCTCCGTTGTGTGGGAACACTCACCCAGCAGTTACAAAACCTTGCTGCTTCTGCATACACGCACATCCTAGGACATTTCTGTTGCATGTGGCCAGCCAAATGAGATACTCTGTAAAGGAATACATCAGCTATAAGTAGACTCTGGACCAGGGGTTGGTTCTCAACCCTCGGGGTTTGAATTTGGGGGTCGAATGACCTTCTCACAGGGGTTGTATATCAGATATCCTGCATGTCAGATACTTACATTATGATTCATGACAGGAGTGAAATTACAATTATGAGTAGCATTGACATCATTGCATGCTTGGGGGTCACCACAACATGAAAAACTGTATTAAAAGAGTTGCACCATTAGGGAGGTTGAGAACCACAGCTCCAGACAGAGTTGGAAGACAGCCGGGAAGAACAGTGAGTCTTCCACTAAGAAGGGGCAGCCCCACAGGCTGGCTTTAACAAGCTTTGTCCACTCCATTATCTCATAAAATGCCACACCCATTCAGTTTTAAAATCACCTATCAGCTCCAGAAGCCCCGAGCTACACATTCCTGTAACAGTCTAGTTTATTATTAATCTGGAAAATTATCTCAACCTCTCTCATGTATCTGCTGAAAGGATTAAGGGAGAATGTGAGTCCCGAGGTTGCTGGGGTCTGATTCACGTGAGAAGCATCTTAAGCAATAGAAAAGACAAGCAACTGATACACATACATACATGTATACATGCATACATGCATACATACATACACGCATGATTGCATGCATACATACATACCTCCTCTTGCAAGGCCTTACTTCTAATGGTTAAACACATCCAAAAAGACAGCATGATATATTTTTGCTCCTCTCCTGGTGGGCAACCTCTGCTCAGAGCATCTAGCTCAATTATCATGGAAGAAATGTCATCTCTCTTTTCTGCTTGTCTTGTTTCCATTTGGGACACTCTGGATCAGCTATCATTATTCTTCATTTTATTTCTGTTCATCTTGAGGACATCCGTCCAAATGTTAGCTTGCATGCTCCTCATTCAAATCCTCCCTATTTTAAAGAATAAAATAAAAGGATTTCATTAACCTATGCTATTTATTTTTAAGTGGATTTTTCGATAGAACTTTTTCATTATATAAGTTTTCCATTCTAATTCCCATGGAGACACCCTAACTTCTCATTTCTCCACTGTTGGCCTCACCCTTTACAACTGTCCCCCCATGGTCTCCCAGCTCTCCTGATCTCCTTGTGTCTAAGCTATGTGTCCTTTGCACCATTAGAGGAAGGATCCTCCACAAAGGTAGCCATAGAAAGTTCCCCCTTATCTAATTCCCTCCTGCCGTTTTCCTCTCTTGATAGTTGAAGCTTTTACAGAAGGAAGCAAGAAAAATTGAAGATAATAGTGTGAAGGTTTGTAAGATCAGGAAAGGAAAAGGGACCAGAGCAAAGGCTACAAAGATGTCATTATTACCAAGAGACTGGTAACTTGTGTTTAAGAGTAAAGGCAGGACTGAGAAAAATAGAGTAAGGGATAGATGCTGCACTGGGTTGAGAGGAGCTTAATGGGCTCCCACCAGACTTGTGAACCTAACGACCTCAATTGCAGGGTCATTTGCCACTCGAAAGTGACTGGGGATTAAGTGTTTGAAGTAAAGTGTTTCATATATGGAAAAAGCAGGAACTTGAACTCCACACCGAGAGAAAGTCAGTAAGTCAATGAAGTGAACAGGCTGTGTATGGAGTGGTGGAAGAAGGCAATCTGATTGTCTTAAAAATCATCCTGTTCTTCCAATTATGTAAGTATGGTACTTTGAGATGGCTGCGGATTTCCATTCATTTCAGAACTATTCAGGTGGATTGCTCTTGCTGTACGTTCTGTTTGCATAATCCAGAGTTTGTGGTAGTGTTGTGATAGCTAGAGTTGGCACACTATTTTCTACCTAGAGGACAATTGGCAAGACAGGAAGCATGGATTCTGGCTAGGGGAATAAGACGCAGAAATGTCTGGGCCAAGAAGAACTGTTTTTTTGTAAATACTCTACACAACAAACCCAACAGGTAAGCATAAATGTCATCACACAAAAGCACACTGTCTGTGTGGATCATCTTCTGCCAAGTCTGGCAAACTTTTACTTACTTTCCATGTATATCTTAGGACTACCTTTATACTAAATTGTGTCCTGACCTCTTCAAGAATGCCATGTTTTTCTCTACACTGCTATATCATTTGAACAGGCTCTACCGAGTGCCAGGCTTACCGTGGTGCATTTTAATTAATGGAGTATGTCCATCTCCCAATCACATTTTGTGATTCTCCCCATGTTTGTGACTCTTCGTCACCCTTCCAGGGCAGCTCAACAACAGAAGCATGTAAACTTACAGAAGAGCAGTAGCAAGCAATGAGCATGCGCACAGTAGGGCTCCCCGACTTAAAAATCTTCCCCTTCCACTGATGGGGCTCAGATTCATACTGCGTGATCAAGATAGAGATTTGCCAACGTTCTTATTCTTAGTTTCTTGTGTGAAGGTGAGGAAAACAGCCTGGAAATTCCTAGCTAGGTAGCCTTTGACAATTGCTGTCATGTCTCCCATAAGAGGCTCAGTTAACAAATAAGTATATTCCTCGGTACTCAACATGTTGCCGTTGCTGTGGCTGTGGCTGTGGCTGTGACTGTCTATGCCAGTGTCAACAGACGAAACACCAAGTGTCGACAACACCATTAAACAGTATCGGTTGCAAATCAGGCACTGTGAAGAGCAGAAATTCATAAATCAAAGCAACAAAGCACTATGGGAAGGCTTTCTACATGCGTGTGAGGTACACGGGGATGTCAACATGTATATCTCATGCTTATTTACATGTGTTTCTATGTCTCATCAATGAGTGAGTGAGTGAGAGAGAGAGAGAGAGAAAGAAGAGAGGGGAGGAGGAGGAGGAGGAGGAGGAGGAAGAAGAGGTCTCATTTTATTTTGCACCTTAAGTAGCACAGTGGCTGAGTGTTACAGACTAAATTGTGTCCCCCTACCAAGCTTCCCATGTTAAAGTCCCAATCCTCCTTTGTGAGTATGATCTTTAGGTTAAGTGAGGTCATCACATTGCTCCCCTTAATTGAGTAGGACTGTTTCCTTTTTGATAATTTTTCCCATACCCTTTCTGCTCCCCAGGGATCAGACTTCCATGGGAGTCTTCAAAGTCTGTCATATCATTTGGAGCAGAGCCCAGGCCCTCCCCATGTATCTAGGCTGAGAGAGTATCCTTCTAGGTGGAATGGGCTCCCAAAGTCCACTCAAACACTAGGGATAAACACTGATTCATTACCAGAAGCCCCATAGACTGCACAGTCCTCCTAACGAACACCCATGGGTCTGTCCTATGCTGCTTTCCCATCTGTCAGACTGGGGTCCATGAGCTCCCCTGTGGGTCTCTCCAGCCTGGTCTTAACCCTTTGCTCATCACTCCTCCCTCTCTGAAAATGAGTTCCAGGAGTTCAGCTTAGTGTTCAGCTGTGGGTATCTGCTTCTGCTTCCATCAGTTACTAGATGAAGGCTCTAGGATGGCATATAAGGTAGTCATCAGTCTCATTATCAGGGACTGCCATTTAAGGTAGCCTCTCCACTCTTGCTTAGGTTGTTAGTCAGGGCCGTGCTTGTAGATTTCTGAACATTTCCCTGGTGCCAGATTTCTCTTTAAACCTATAATGACTCCCTCTATCATAGTATTTATTTTCTTGCTCTCCTCTATTCTTTCCCTGTCATGCCCACCTCTTCCCCTCCTCTTCCTCCTAACTCCCTCTCCCCACCCCCGTGCTCCCAAATTGCTTGGGAGATCTTGTCCCTTTCCCCTTCTCCAGTGGACCATGTATGTCTCTGTTAGGGTCTTCCTTGTTTCCTAGCCCTTCTGGCAGTGTGGATTGTAGGCTGCTAATCCTTTGCTATATGTCTAAACACCATACAGGTTTGTATTTTTGTGACTGGGTTCTCTCACTCAGGATAGTTTCTTCTAGTTCCATCCATTTGCCTATGAATTTCAAGATTCCATTGTCTCCCCCCTCCCCGCGCCCCCACACTGAGTAGTACACCATTGTATAAATATACCACATTTTTTTCATCCATTCTTCAGTTGAGGGACATTTATATTGTTTCCAGGTTCTGGCTATTACAAGTAATGCTGCTATGAACATAGTTGAACTGATGCCCTTGTAATATGAATGTGCATCTTTCGAGTATATGCAAAAGTGTGGAATTACTGGATCAACATAGTAAAAATGGCAATCTTGACAAAAGCAATCTACAGATTCAATGTAATCCCCATCAAAATCCCAACACAATTCTTTACAGACCTTGAAAACACAATACTCAACTTTATATGGAAAAACAAAAGACCCAGGGTAGCCAAAACAACCACGTAAAATAAAGGCACTTCCGGAGGCATCACCATCCCTGACTTCAAGCTCTACTATAGAGCTATAGTCCTACAAACAGCTTGGTATTGGCACAAAAATAGACAGGAAGACCAGTGAAATCAAATTGAAAACCTTGATATCAACCCGCACACATGATTTTTGACAAAGAAGCTAAAACTATACAATGAAAAAAAGAAAGCATCTTCAACAAATGGTGCTGGCATAACTAGATGCTGACTTTTAGAAGACTACAGATAGATCCATGTCTATCGCCATACACAAAACTCAAGTCCAAATGGATCAAAGACCTCAACATAAATCCAGCCACATTGAAAGTGGGAGGTACCCTTGAACTAATTAGTACAGGAGACCACTTCCTGAACATAACACCAGTAGCACAGACACTGAGAGCAACAATTTATAAATGGGACATACTGAAATTGGAAAGTTTCTGTAAGGTAAAGGACATAGTCAACAAGAGAAAACAGTAGCCCACAGATTGGGAAAAGATATTCACCCACCCCACATCTGACAGAGGGCTGATTGACAAAATATACAAAGAACTCAAGAAGCTAGTCACCAAAACACTAAATAATGCAATTAAAAAGTGGGGTACAGAACTAGATAGAGAATTCTCAATAGAGGAATCTAAAATGACTGAAAGACACTTAAGAAAGTGCTCAACATCCTTAGCTATCAGGGAAATGCAAGTCAAGGCAACTCTAAGATACCACTTACTCCTGCCAGAATGGCTAAAATCAAAAATACCAAAGACAGCTCATGCTGAAAAGGATGTGGAGAAAGGGGAACACTCCTCCACTGCTGGTGGAAGTGCAAACTCATGCAGCCACTTTGGAAATTAGTATGGCGGTTCCTCAGGAAAATGGGAATCAGTCTACCACAAGATCCAGGACTCTGCTCTTATACAAAGTGAAAAGAGATACCAAACCACTCACAGAAAAGACATAGAAGGATGTCTTTTACGAGCAGGTTTTTCCCCTGCTGCCGGTCTGGTCCCCCCGCCCCACATCAGCCCCCAATAACACACAGCGACTCTGTATTTGATACAATCCTGCTGGCCAGTTACCATTATTGCTTATGGGCTAGCTCTGTCTTAATTATCAACCCATTTCTACTTATCTAAGTATCTCCACGTGGCTCATCTCACCAGCCAGAGCAGCTGCCAGGCATCTTGCTTCCTGTAGCTCTACATGCTGACCCCTCCTCCCTACTTCCTCTTTCCTCCTCCTAGTCTCCTAGCCCTGCCTATCTTGCTTTCCTATTGGCCACAGTGCTTTATTTATTAACCAGTATGAGAAACATATTTACAGAATAACATCTCCCATCAGAAGGACATATCAAGAAGGTAGCCAACTACAAACCAAAATAGGGCCCTCACTAGAGAGCATTCTTGCCAACACCAAGTTCGCGAACCCCTATCACCCAGGACTGTGAGAAAATAAACTCATAGTTTAAGTACCTTCCTTGGGCTATGTTCACCAGCCATAATGGGCTAACATACTAAATAACAGCAGCAGTCTTGTTTGTCACAAAGCTTTCTGCATCTCCAGAAGCAGGACTAGGGGAATGACACAGTCTGATCCTCTATTCTTAGTGTATCCTATACCTTCCTGTATCCATCCCAGGGTGGGGCAGTGCATGTCAATGTCCTTCTCTGCATTTGCCCGAAGAACAAATACTGTGTCAGAGATATATCATCCATTCGAGAAACTTCTATGGATATGCTGCCACGATTCCAACCCAAAGGGGTCCACCTCTACCATCTGTACACTTCGATTAGAGGCCAGCTTCCTCCAAGAGTCTCACCAAGGTGGCATATATGAAGAAAGCATAAGGTTTGGACGAATGCTTGGGCAGAAACTAAATACAACCTACATTCGGACAAGAAATAAACCAAAATTGGCTTCTTGAAGTAAATTTGCATAAAATAGCAAAAGAAAGGAAGGGAGGAAGGGTGGACAGAGAGAGAGAGAGAGAGAGAGAGAGAGAGAGAGAGAGAGAGAGAGAGAGAGAGAGAGAGAGAGAGGAGAGAGAGAGAGAGAGAGAGAGAGAGAGGAGAGAGGAGAGAGGGGAGAGAGAGGAGAGAGAGGAAACAGAGAGAGAAAGAGAGAGAGAGAGAAAGGAGAGAGAGAGAGGGGGGAGAGAGAGAGAGAGAGAGAGAGAGAGAGAGAGAGAGAGAGAGAGAGAGAGAGAGAGAGAGAGAGAGAGAAAGGACCAGGTGCCTACACACAAGGGCTTAAATTTCCTAGCAAAATCGTTAGCAACTTCCTTCCAAAGCTGGAGTTAAATAATTCACAGATGTACTACTTGTTTTTATTTCCTTTTCAGCAAGATCAGATTTAACTTTCTCCCTTACCTTTAGAAAAAGCATCTGTTTGGGATTTCTTAGGTTCCCAAGGCTAGCGCTAGAGTCAGGAACTAGCAGATGCATGGGGTGGAGAGGGGGTGGCCATGTGCTTGCCCCTCGGCCCCCCTACCTTCTTCCAGGCTGTTAAGGTTACTGCTGACTGTGCTGACAGGAAAAATGCAGTGTCAGGTTTTGCTTTACTTCAGGAAAAATGTAAAGAAGTGGGGTAGAATCCAGCTGCTCTTTCCTGTTTGTTTGTTTTTGTTTCGTTTTTATTTTAGTACTCAGGAATCTTTCTTTTCCCAAAGCTTTTGACTTTCTAGAAGCCCAAGGAGTCATGCATCTTATCTTCATGGTTTTATCATTTTTTTTAAATGTTTCTGAAGACTCGTGTTGCTTAATTGGTTGTTTTCTTGCTATGTTGATGTTGTAAATAAGTAGGTATGAGTAAGATTTTTTTATTCCTTGCCTGCTTATAACTCACGCAGAATTGTTTCTTTGTATTTTCATTTTACTAAATGTCCAACAAAGACACATATAAAACATTTACTTGCCACCGATTTTATGTTCCTGAGTATTTGACAAAGGAGAAGGAAGGAAATGATAATGCTTACTTTTCAGAATTTATGGTTGAGCATTTTTTCCCCATCATTCCTGATTACGGGGCCTACATTCGAAGCTTCTTTTTATCCCAGGTCAGGTCTTTTCATGCTGTTTTTGAAAACTGAAAGTAGACACCAGTGCATTAGTCATTCTTCTCCTGATGTAACCAAATTCTTGACAGAAACAGCTTTAGAAAGAAAAGTGTTATTTCACCTCATGGTGTTATGGCAGGTTTTTCCTCCCCGCCAGCCTCCCGGTCCTGCCGCCATGGTCCGGCCGCCATGTGAGCCCCAAATAACACTCAGAGACTCTGTATTTGATACAATCCTGTTGGTCAGTTACCATTATTGTTTATGGGCTAGCTCTGTCTTCATGATTAACCCATTTCTACTTATCTAAGTATTTCCACGTGGTCATCTTATCGGGAGCCTCGGCTGGCATCTTGCTTCCTCCATGCTCTACATCTTGACTCCTCCTTCTCTCTTCCTCTTTCCTCCTCCTAGTCTCCTAGCCCCGCCTATCTAGTTTTCTATTGGCCACAGTGCTTTATTAACCACTATGAGAAACATATATACAGAGTAACATCTCCCATCATCATGGCTTCAGAGGATTCAGTCCATGGTGGCCTGGCCTGTGGACTGAGTGGTTGGGCAGAGCACCACAGCAGCAGAAGTGTACCAAGAGTGTGTGCTTCTTGGTACCTTGGAGTCAGAGAGTGGGGGAATAGACATGGAGCTAGGGTGGGAAATAGCTGCAAAGACACACCCCAAGTGGTCTGCTTTATCCGACTACCCCACAACACTTGTCACCACCGGAAACAATGTTACCACATTATAAATACACACAGTGATTAAAACAGACTGATTATTTCAGAGCCCCCAAGATCCAGCTTTCCCTGGAAATAACATCAACAGGTAAAACCTACTTGAGGCTTTTAAAAAATTCATCAAATTGACACTCAAGTTAACCTCACAGGAGGCATCTGATACACTGTAGAGTAACTTTAAAAAAATCATTGATCTAGCATAGTTTGCAGGACTCCAAAAAAAAAAGTTGTCACATTCAAGATTGGCTCTTCAGGAAAAATATTATTCCAATTACCCAAAACGGATAATTTTAACTATACACTTATAAATTTGATGAAAGGCGGGTTTTCCCTTTTGAGAAATGCTTTTTAATTCTTTGTGAATTCCATACCCATATACAATGTATTTCAGTCATATCCACCTCTTTCCCCCAATTTTACATCTTTTGATGATTTTTGATGACTGACTTAGTCCAATTGAGCAATCTGCATTCATGCAGATGTAGGGAATGCACTGAAAAGTGGGAAACCTCTAAGAGGCCACAACTCCGGATAAAACTGATTTTCCTTCCCCCTGTGTCATTCAACTGCTATAAACAGATAAGCAGAACAGAACAATGGGTCGAGCAACAGAATACTGCTTTTTTGTCAACCCAGCTTCAATAAAGGTGAGATCTTTCAATAATCAGAGAGCAAGCCTTTCAATAAATGATTTTTGAATAGGTGGACACCCCGTGAGAAAGAACGAAGCTGGATGCTTATCTTACATTGCACATAAATAATAAAAAAAATAACTCAGAGTTTATCAGAGACTAAAATGTAAGGGTTAGAAACATGAGGCTGAGAGACAGTCATAAGGATGAATCTCTGTCACTTGGAATTTGACAACAAACTTTTAGCTAGGAGATGCAAAGGACTAGCAACAAAAAAAAAAAAAGCAAATGCTCTGAGCCTCTTCAAATATTAATAGTCTGTGAAAGTGGTCTCACAGAATGGTAGAAATCATTTTTAAGCATTCTATGCAATAAGCAAGGTATGCCCATAATACATAAATAACTTACAATTCAATAAACGACTTCATAAACATGAAGTAAAACAATTTTAAAAGGGCAAAGTATCTAAACAGTGTTTTCTTTTTTTTTTTTAATATTCCGGTAAATGATGCTCTAACTTCTTTTTATGTAACTGATTTATTTATTTATTTTACATAATGGCCACAGTTTCCTCTCCCTCCTCTCCTCCCAGCCCCTTCCCTACCCCATCCCTCCTCCTCCCACCCCCATCAATTCCTCCATTTCTGTTTAGGAAAGACCAAGTCTCTAATTCCTATAACACAACGTAGCGTATCAAGGTCCAGCACTTTCCCAAGTACTAAGGCTGGATAAGGTGACACAGTAGGAGAAGTAAGGTCCCAAAAGCCAGCAAAGGAGTAAGAGACAGCCCCTGCTCCCACTCTTAGGAGTCCCATAAGAAACACAAGCTTCACTGTCAGAGGTCCCTTAGACTGCCCAGGCCTTCTAACTGAGACCCACATTCAGGGGGTCTGAGTGGGTACAATTCTGGTTTCCCAGCTATCAGCTCCCCCTTGTTCAGGTCAGCTGTCTCTGTGGGTTTCTGTAGCCTGGTCTTGACCCCATTTTCGTATCACTCCTCCCTCTCTGCAAGACAGTGGAATCACAAAGTATCCCTGGTGCACGAAAGGACTTTGGGAGTGCATTCCCCATGGAGGGATACTCCCTTAGCCTAGAGGCAGGAGGGAGGGCCTAGGCCCTACTCCAAATGACTCCACAGATTTTGATGATCCCTTCTGGGAGGCACCACCCTTCCTGGGGAGTGTTGTGAGAGGAGGAGATGGGGGAGAGGTCAGGGACATGGGAGGGAGGGCGTGAGGGAGGGAGGAACAAGGGGAGGGAGAGGGAACTGGGATTGATATGTAAAATAAGAAAAAATAATAATAAACAGAAAAGACAAACATGCATTACAACTGTCACAGACCTGATGCAGTCCCATGCGTGCTCTCTGGCTGTTGGTTCAATCTCCATGAGTTGCCATGAGCCCAGATTAGTTGATTCTTTCGGTTCTCTTAAGATGTTCTTGACCCCTCCGGCTCCTACAATTCTTTCTCTTCTGCAGGATTCCCCGAGTTCCGCATAACGTTTGGCTGTGAGTCTACATCTAAACAGGTATTTCTTTTTAAATGAGGATACATAAATATCAAGGAACTCTTGGGTAAGAGCTATATGAGAATGAGGCATGAGTTCAAATACCCAGAACCCACATAAGAAGCCATGTGTGGCCTGGCATACCCCTGTAACCACCTTGTTGTGACAAGTAAAGACAAAATGATGACTGGGGCTTGCCGGCTGCCAGCCTAGCCCCAGGTTCAATGAGAGACCCTGTCTCAGAGGAATAAGGCAGAGAGAGTGATAAAACAGAGAAGCTAGTGTTCCTCTGGCTGCCATACACATAAATACACAAAAATAAATAAAGATTCCAGAAATGGTCAGGAAGCATAGAAACAGATTCTCAAAACTACCAGTCATCAAGGGGACTTCAGTGAGGGGACACAGCACACTCCCAAGATGGTGGAACAAATGCTACAACGATGCAGAAAACGTATAAACCTCATGCACTGCAGGCGATGGCCAGCATGGCTGTTGCTCCAGATGACAACCTTGCAAGACCCAGACTATTAAACCACAGAGTCATTTAATGACCCAGGATTTCACCCTCTAGTTGCAAACATGGAGGACTGAAAAAATTATATCCACATGAAAGCTGGCCATTATTATAGAAGTGGTATTCAAAATGGAACGAGTAAAAACCCAAATGCCCATCCATCAGCAAATGGGAAAAGGGGATCGCAGTTCTGGGTGTGAGGTGTGTGCTCTTCATGATGACTGCAAATGTCTAATTCTGTATGAGAGCCCACTCATATTCACACCATGAACTAGCGTAGTGCACCTCAATAAAGCATTTTCAACGCATCCACTCAATCAGCTATCTGAAAGGGAAATTTGACACGTTTCACATTTTCACCCAATTCTCCACTGCTCTCGTCAGAGTTGCAGCATTTATCCTAGTAATACAAAACACATCAGAAATCCTTTTTGTGTCTCCGGGGATTTTGGAGAAAAATTGCTACTCTTTAGTTGGAAACTCAATGTTCATCACCATCTGCCTTCTCATCATCACGAGAATAAAGAAGCCATAGGAGTGTCTGTCCACAGCAACAAGCAGCAGCCATTTCTCCTATCTTCTCAGATCATCTCTTTACATGAATAAAATGTGTGCTTCCCACAGAAAGTACAGCTATGCACAACATGCCCGCCCACCCCAATCAAATTTCATCCAAGGCCCTGACATACATGGCACCTCAGCTCACAGGAAAGGTTAAGGGAAATTCCTTAGAAATAGATGACAGTAGTGACAGACACTGGGACAGGGAAGGCCGCTTAGATAGATAGAAAGATATGGAAGTATTTGTACTTCACAAATACAAAATAATTAAGAAAAACAATACATTTACTTGATTCAGATAAAGAAGTGTTATAATTGTTTTCATTTTTCATCTTGGGTGCATGTCAAACTTCCCACTTCTCATCAGCAAATAATTCTGCTCAAGACATGATACAATTATATCCTCTAATGTATCTCCCCCCCAGTGTGTGTGTGTGTGTGTGTGTGTGTGTGTGTGTGTGTGTGTGTGTGTCTGTCTGTCTCTAAGTCCACTGAGCACTCATGATCCTTTATCCTGTTATGTTGTCAAAATACTTCTGTTTCTAAGGCTAGTCAACGCAGTACTTAGCCCAGAAAGTGATTTTTAAACAGAATAATTCTAAGAGCTACAAAGCATACACATTAAAACTTTTGCGTTTACTACTTTATGCTTAAAACTGACTAAGATAATATTAAGCAAGTGACTAAAGGTTTATATGGCCAACTATTCATACTGGGTTCTTTTATACAAATGGAATAATGTTTAAAATTCAGTTGACAGATGAGTGAAACAAAGTAGTGTTTAGAACACCCACATTTTGTTATCATTTTATAAAATACTGGGTAGGTGCTCTTTTAGATAGTTGGTCCATTTTAACATTTGACTATATAAAGTGTCCCTCTGACCTGTCCCTCACAAGAATTGTATCTTGGCTGGGAAATGCAAAGTTACTGAAGATTCCCAGATCAATATGTCTTCTTGGGGTGACCCCCCCTCAAAAAAAAGATACCCTGCAACTTCTACTCACTTGACTCCTTGAAGAAATGTGTATCACTCTAAGTTTCAACCCAGACTTAAATTGTCAAGAAAATGTACTTAAAACTTGGTTGTCTTGAATTAAATGGCCAATACATGTATGGGAACAGTTCAACATGTCTGCTAAAATTTTCATCAAGAATCCGCTGAATAGGAGAGAGGAGGTACTGGCTGCTGAGAGATGAGCCACATGAGTGGACCTTCTGCCACCTGCATTTATGGCAGCTTCTCTGTTTTCACAATTGTCCCCTTGAAATGAGTGTGCCTCCTCATGAAGAGGGGTTTCAGCAGAACTCCCATCTGACAAAAGAAAACGCCATCGCTGGTGGAAAGAATTGTGAAAAAGCAGTTTTGCCAGAGGTAGTAAGCAGACTACTGGGTTGCTTTTCACCTCCTCAAACAAGCATCATCCTCTCCATGAGCCACCAGGGAATGAAATACTCAGCATCATCTATCCACGTCACTGAGTAATGTACAGCCACTCTGTCTATGAATAGACAGCCACCTAATAGGAAACACTGCCTCAGACACTAGACCCTGATGTGACACAGCCTCTGCTTGTCCTGCAGGGCAGAGTGGTAGAGTAAAAGGCTCTGAGCTCTCCCAGTATTCACGTTGAAATCCATTCATGTTTGCACTCTTCCGAAGCAAACAAAACCCCAGTTCCTAGACTGGTGCAGGCTGCTGCAACTGCAAGCACGTTTTGTGGAAATGTGATAAATGAGGACTGAGGCTGGCATTTACTTTCTCCCCAGAATGAGACGCTGAGTGTGAATTTGAAATAGATCCAGAGCCTGACTCAACATTTGTACGTTAAAACTATCAGGTGACCCAATGAAGGGTTCCCAGCGATGGCTCTCTGGACCAGCTGTCTCTCCAATATACTGACGTTCGAGCTGCAGCCCACGTTCTACTTAGAGCAGGGAGACATGGAAGTGTTGACGTAAGCGGATATGATGCTTCTGATAAAGTAACTCACTAGCTTCTTTTGTATCTGTATGTTTGGAATTTTAATTAAGGGACGGTTGAGGATGATCAAGCATTAGGTTTTAGGGAGAGCTCACAGTAAAACCTTTTAAGGGTTTACGCTTCCACCTTCCCATAGCCATACTGCTCTAAATATGCTTTAATTCAACAATCAACAAAATAAACCTTTTGATATTTAGGTTTCTAAAAATTTATTTTCTTACACAGGGAAGGTAGATACAGTTTATCTTTTTAATAAATTTTACTTAAATTAGAAACAATCTTATTTTACATAGAATTCCCAGGTCCCTCTCCCTCCCATCCTCCCATGCCCATCCCCCACCCCCATCCCATCCCCCTTCCTCCTCTCCCCTCCTTTTTCTCCTACCTCCCTCCCCCTCCTCCCAGCAGCCCCAAGCTCCCAATTTGTCCCTTTCCCCTTCTGGGGGTGGTGGCATGTATGTCTCTCTTAGGGTCTTCCTTGTTTCCTACTGGAGGTGTGGGCTGGAGAGATGGCTCAGCCATTAAAGGCTAGGCTCACAATGAAAAATATAAGATACAGTTTTTTCTAAGAGTACAGCCTGGTTAAATTGATCACTTTCCCATGGAAAGTCACATATGCAAGAATATTTTGGCAGCACAAGTCAGTCTTGAAGGAAATAAGAAAGCAAGGAAGCAAGCAAGCAAGCAAGCAAGAAAGAAAGAAAAAGAAAGAAAGAAAGAAAGAAAGAAAGAAAGAAAGAAAGAAAGAAAAAAAGGACAGAGGAGGGAGGGAAGGAAGGGGAGGGAGGGGAGGAAGAACACCCTAGTTGGTTAGATAGTTGGGAGAGAGGATAAATATAATCAAACCTCATGGTATAAAACTCAAAGGATGAATTTTTTATTTTTAAAAAATGTTCCTTTTTATGACAGAACATTACAATACTTATGTTAAACTGACATTTCATTTCTTTTAAAATACACTTACAAAGGCCTAATTTCCTTTCAAATGGATAGACAAAAACACTAATAGTTTTTAATGAGAATGAGTGGGAAAGAGTAAATGACAGTCACTTCTGGCATTTCTATTTAGAATATAATTTACGTTAGATGGAAATTACATTTCTTTGTTTTTTTTCTTGGAAAAATTTTTAGTTTTGGGGAACTTCATTTTTCTCACTTTTAAAATAGGAGTTAAGTCCTATATTTTTTATCAAATGTAAAATATCATTAATTTTAACATTCATCATTATTTTATATATATCATAAAACAAAAATCCCACCTAAATCATGGCACGATATTTTCTTATCCTTCGGAGCCACCGTTTTATAGCTTTCTTAGATTGTTTTCTAGCCATCTTTTAGACACATTCACACATCTGATTTTACAGTTTATCTGGGTGAGCAAGTCCTTCCAGTGTGAAGTAAACAGCTATATTTATTAAATACACTGTGTGTTCACATGTAATGGGGACCATGTTCTTATTGCCTGAAAAATTACTTTGTCCACCATCAAATAGAGGTGTTACTGAGGTCAAAAGTGTCGATATGTAGAGGACGAAAATGCACCTTAGACTCTACAAAGCATGGAATTGCATTATCATTGATGCTAACAGCAATTATTATTTATGATTGTCATGGATAATCATTTGTGTATATGAGAATGCTCCTCCCTGACAAACGTGAACGTTTACTTCTTGCTTCTTTGAAGTAGTTAGTTACTCTAGGGATTTCTCCAGACAAATGCCTTCGACTAGCAGTTATGTTGTTGCATCCATTACTTTTGTGCCCAGATCCATCAAAGTCTCCCAGGTTCTGTGGACTGCATCACTCCTGAATAGTTCTTTTTCCTCTAAATAAGGATGTTGGTTTAACAGTGCCTTCTTTGTGACTGACCAACAAGTACAGCCAGATGTTATCTTACTTGCTTTCCTTTCAAACTCTCCCTCCTTCTGTGACAGGAAACCTTAAAAATGAAACATCTGTCCTGCTTTGCAGACTTTAGGGCTTTGGATAAATTCTATGAAGCTCACATATTCCACATATTCCAGCTTGATAGCCTCATCCTAGCCGAACACTGCTCTGAGTTGCTCCTCAGTCAATAGAGGCATCTTTTGGGTACAGCAGGTATTTGCATCTACTTCATTAATGTTCAAAGACTCATAATGCAAAGTATACAGTTCTGTAGAACTCATTTCTCTTTGCACATTAATCCTTTGGGTACATAAGAAAATACTGGGCTACTTGATATCAATTTTTAGGGATGATCTTTGAAAAGATGAAAAGATTTATAGTCATATTTCAACTCGACCTATTCAAGTAATGAAATACAGTCTTTAAAAGAAATCATCATTGTCACTTTCTTTTCAGGAAAACAAACACAAAACTGGATAAATCATTAAATATATATATATGCATATATATATATATTCAGATTCTGTTATTGTCAGAAATACTACGTGCATTCTAGTCCGTGTAAATAAGAGACAAGACAGATCAACATGTTTAATATTCCTTGATTCTATCTAGTGATGTGTTTCCCAATGTCCTCTGAGCTTTTACTTTCAGGAAAGACCTAGCCACACACCTCTCCAAAGGGAGCCCAGGCAAGGGCCCTAAGATGTGTGCCAGAAATTCCTTCTTGACATGTGCTCCTTTGCTGCCCTCTACTGTGTGCAAGTATAATTTGTAGATGGCTGCCGAATGAGGTAAGGTCCTATGCTTAGGAACTGGAAAGACAGAAGAATACTGAGCAAAGGTTTTACTTCGGGAAGAGGAAAACACCAAGAGTAACTTAAAGGAAGAGGGGTTAACTTTATTGTAATAAACCATGCCAAACGTTGCCACTTTAGGCAACCATTATTAAAAGAGTATTCCAAAGCCGTGATGTAGCAGGATAAGTGAAGCCAACTGTTTCTTTCGCGCTTGGAAGAAATTACCTCCACGTCATAAGGCGGGATATTTTCATTCATAAGTAAATAGCTTGAAAGAAATTTTGCCATAAAAAAATCTCAGTCTTTTCTTTCTAAATGCCATCTTTCATTGGTAAGGAGAGAAAGCCTTATTTCTTTTTCTCTTTTAGCAAAACTAACATAGAACTTGTACTCAAGTATTAACCAAGAGTATGTGGACTGGTTTCTTATTGTTGTTGCTGCTTGTTTGGTTTCATGCTGGAAACTGAACCTAGGGCTCATATGTGTCAGGGAATTATTCTGCCACTGGACCCTATTCATAGCCCACCAATTTCCTTTTGAGCAAAAAAGTGCAAAGTTCACCATATCTACTTCTATCTGTCCTTTCTTCTACCAACAAATACTTATCGAGTCTAAGTATGTCCACAGTATCCTATAACGAGTCAGGACAGGACAGGTTCCTGTTCTCATGGGGCTTGAGGTCTGAGACACAACACAAATTAAACCACAGCAATGCCAGAACTCATTGTAGGCACAATTTTTGTAGTTATAAAGCAGAATGCAGAGATGATATGTATAAAGGATCTACATTGGGAGGAAATTTAATGCAGCCAAGATGTGAAAAGGTTAGTATGGGAAAAAAAAAAACCTAACAAATAAAATGGAGATACATAACCGTCCCCAAGTAATTGTAAACTAACCAATCATTCTTCATACATAAAATGTACATTTTAATGATAAAAACAACAAGTCTGGTGCTTTCGGTTCATCATTTACTTTTTTGTATTTTGTGACATTTTGTCCTAATCAAGATTTGATGGAATAGAAATTACAGTAAATCACATTTTTGTGGGAAACTTGACAGGCGTAGTGCTCCCTTCCTTCCCATTTTTTATTCCTTTCTAAACTGTCTTATTTGTGCTATGACTTCATCTGTAAAACCAGCATGCGTGTCAAATGTATGTCTTACCTCAAGTTCTAGGTGTGTGTGTGTGTGTGTGTGTGTGTGTGTGTGTGTGTGTACAGGTAGACACTGCCCTATTATTCTCAGTTCACTAATGTCATGGTTATATTTTTTTTATTTGTTTGTTTGTTTATTTGTTTGTTTGAGGATAATCACTATACCATCTGAGATGGGACAAGCTCAGAGCAGATTTTTTTTCTTTTTTACAGAACATTGTGTGCTGTGAATCACAATGGAGGCTTGGAATGAGAAGGTGGTGGACACATTCGAGTACTTTTTAAAATACAATGAGAAATAAGTAGACATTAATTGGATGGGACTGAATAAGGGGCAGAGTGGAGTTGGACTGCAAGGTAAGACAGGCTCTAAAACACTGGTGTGATGGGAGATGTCATTCTGTAAATATGTTTCTCCTATTGGTAAATGAATAAAGCACTGTTGGCCAATAGGAAAGCAAGGTAGACTAGGAGACAAGGAGGATTCCAGAAGTAGTAGGGAGGAGATTCAACATGGAGGACAGAGAGAGCAGAATGCCTGGCCCTCTCTCTGGTAAGATAAGACCACGTGGAAATACTTAGATTAATAGAAATGGGTTAATAGTTAAGACAGAGCTAGGCAATAAGAAACTAGTAACAGGCCAACATCATTATATCTAATACAGCATCTCTGTGTGTTTTTAGGGGTTGGCGCAGCTGAGGGACCAGACTGGAGGAAAACACACTTTTAACCCTGGTGGGGCATGACTTACTATGCCTACTGAGTTTTCTCTGTAATTCAAAATGAATGTTCTCACCACTTTGCTCACGTATAGGCCACATATGCAGCACAAATTTTCAGCATTTTAGCACATCTCAGGCGTGTTCTAGAGTAAACTGACATCAAGTATACATCTTCTGGCCTAGTTAGATGAAGCTGTCAGCTTGGCACAAGTTGGAATCCCCTGGAAAGGGGACATCCCTACTGAGGAATTGCCTAGATCAGGTTGGTCTGTGGTCGTGCCGGTGGGGCATTTTCTTGGCTAACGATTGATGTGGAAGGAATCTTGCAGTGATCAACACCTTCCCCATGCAGGTGAGCCTGGGCTTGTAAAAGAAAGCCAGTGGAACATAGGGCTGGGAATAAGCCCGAGAGTAAGCCAGTAAGCAGCATCCCTCCAAGGTCTCTTCTTTAGTTCCTGCACTGAGTCCCCTCAGCGACAGGCTATGACCTGGAAGCTGAAATAACCACCCCCCCATCTTCTCTTAAGTTGCTGTTGGTCATGGTGTTTACTACAGCAACAGAAAGCAAACTAGAACATCTTCTCACTAAAAATATCAAGATAATAAAGCTATTAAACACATATGTATATGGACATACATGTGTTGTTAATTGTACGCGCCCAACCTCGACCAGCAAGGAAGACGCGACTCCGGGAAGATCTTCTTCATGCAGTTTTAATCAGGATCCTTGAACATGCTTCTTCTGACCCGCAGGACCCCTGGGGGAAATGCCTGCACAGGCTTAAATCCCCTTGCGCTAACCAACCCCAGTGAGCTACGTAGACCCTGCAGATAGGCTACGGAAGCAGATAGGCTGAACAGTCTTACCCAAATAAGGGCTTGTTTACGCCAGAGAGCGCTCACCTTCGGGGAGGTGGAAGGCGGAAGCCAGCGCCATCTTTAAGGCGCAGCACTTCGCAGCTCTCTACAGTTAATATAATGGCATATAATTATATTCATATGTGTGCATCAGTGTGAGAATACACATGTGTACACTATATATGCATACATATAAATGCATGTGGGTGGGTGTGTATCTGAAGTTGAATAACATAGGAACGAAACAAAAGCAAGAGACAAATTAAGGAATATAAGCCTGCATGTTCAATAAATGATCAGAAGATTATTACAGATCTGGTTTTATGTATAAAATAGTACTAATTGTAGTGCTTAGATTATTTAGCATGTTACTAAGACTGAATGAAATAACTCATATGAAATGCTTAGAGCAATTCTCAGCATGCATTTGGGTAATAGAAAGGGAGTAAGTCTATATTCATCTGCTGTTAATAGGAACTCATCCCCTCGAGAGCTAAAACTACAAAGCACACTTGGAGCAAGAGATGTCACCTGGGATTTATGTGGTAGATGCTGGAAATGTAATCCTACATAATCCACTAACATTCACACACCAGTCTTTGGTCTTTTTTACAGAGGGTTGAGAAAAAGGAGAAAAATCAGCTGTGAAAAAGCTCACTGGAAAGTTTTTGCCATAAATTTGTTCAAAGATTATTAATTGATATTGTCAAAAAAAATTTAATTTGGAAACTTTACAATGCAGAGGTCACTGTCCTAAGCTAAGACAGCACTGTGACACATGCAGATAGCTTGAACTTCAAATGTCCTCCTTGGGGCCCATGGGTTAGAAGGCTTTGTTCCCTGTTGGTGGTATTGTTTGGGGAAGCAAATGAAACTTTAGGGGGTGAGGTCTTGTTGAAAAAAAGGGACCCTTGGGGGAATGACTTTGAGGTGTCCTGTCTTATCCTGTTTAGGAGGTTGGTAGCCTCTATGACACACGTCTGCTCTAACAATATGCTGCCTCATCTAGACCCAGATAAACAGACACAGCTGACTTTGGTTTGAAATTTCTGGAACCATGAGTCTTTAAAATGTTTCTCTTGCGTATTCATCAGGACAGGGAAGGGAGGCCAACACAATACATATTCAAAACTTGAAAGCCACCCAGAAAAACCAAGATCAAGATGGAAGGGGTCAGAGTGTCAATAATATGAAGCTTGGAACCGAGTCTGAAATCTTCAGATTGAGTAGTTTCAGAACGATCCCAAAATAATCTTATATGATTAAAGAAATAAAAACTAAGGGAAACAGAGGCATGCAGAGCTCTGTGAGCTTGAGGTCTGCCTGGTCTACTTTGTGAGTTCCAGGATAGTCAGGACTACATCAAAAAACCCAAAGTAAGGAAAAAGGGGGAATAAAAATAGACATCATAACAAAAAATTACAATATAAATAGAAAAATATACTCAGACTATTGCTGAGTGGCAGAAAAAGTCAAAAAGAGAATTGTTGGGACAATCTCTAACACAGAGCAAGAGCTTCTCCTTCTACTGACTGTAGAAAGAAAGAAAGAAAGAAAGAAAGAAAGAAAGAAAGAAAGAAAGAAAGGAAGAAAAGTGAGTCACAAAATGAAAAGATCAAAAAAAAAAAAAAGACATTCTACAGGTCATGGCTATGGCTTTAATGGAAGAAGGGAAGGCAATTAAATCAATCAGCCATCCTAAGTTGTGGTCCAACTGTCAAAAACTGACTATGCACATAAGAAACTTCTACTGAACTTTTGGGGATTCATGTTTTGATCTTAAACTCAATGAAACCTGTCTTCCTGCATACACAAACAGAAAACTAGACAAGATACATGAAAGAATCGAGCAGAAAACGTGTTTGCCCTGCGTACTTCTTTCTGTGTTGCTGTGATTAAGCACTGAGCAAAATCAGCATGGAGCAAGGGTTAATTTTAGCTTACAGATCCAAGCCCATCGTTTGGGGAAGAAAGGGCAGGAACTGAAGCTGGAAGGAGAAACCATGGAGGACACTGCTTACTCACTCACTTCCCCTGGCTTGCCCAGGTCCTTCTCCTATACATCTAGGCCCACATGGCCCGAGATGGCACTGCTCGACGTCTGCTGGCCCCCTCCTCATTCATCAGAAATCAAGAAAATACCCCACAGACATGCCTGTAGACCACTCTGATGGAGGAAATTCCTCCATTGAAGTCCCCTCTCCTTGGGTGCCTCTAATGTTGAGTTGACAAAAAACTATCTGGTATACATTCATAAGAGACAGAAGTAGATGAGCCCTACGGCCACCTCAGCCTCCTGCCCAGAGGTCATTTCCACACTACGACGGTGAGGAGAAATCATGTAAAGCCAACAGCATCACTGAGGTTTGAAAACCACAAGGATAACAATGGGAAAAGGCCAAGACGGCTGGCTGGCTTTTGCATGGCGGAGTACCAGGAACCCATAAAGGAAAAAGAATTCCAGAAATACCTAGAGTTCTCTATGCACCCTCGACCGAATTCCCTTTTAGGCATTTTTTAGGAGCAGCCCTATCCCACCAAGCAAATGCCAGGAGCAAGATTTTAAGTTAAGCAATCCTGAGGCCACACAGAGTTGAGTGATAGTGAAATTATCAGTCAGAGAGGGGATCCATTGCTAAATTCACGAGACACACACGTGGACCCTTCATAGTAAGGGTAAGAAGTCCTAAAGCAGCTGCTGTT
The DNA here is from genome assembly GCA_030556225.1 of Cricetiscus sungorus. Classification (NCBI taxonomy): domain Eukaryota; kingdom Metazoa; phylum Chordata; class Mammalia; order Rodentia; family Cricetidae; genus Cricetiscus; species Cricetiscus sungorus. Next base: position 29,801,130 of record JANBXA010000031.1, read on the forward strand.
GTAAACTACCCCGAGCACTGAAGACAAATCTTAACAGGATAGAGGAAATTCTCGGGTAACTGTCTGCTAAGCAAACACCAAAGAACCTAAAAATCATAATATCCAGCGTCGAAACAAAAACTGACACAAGACATTGAAAGATACACATGCACTTACCCCATAATAGAGAGCAAAGGCTATATGGAGACTCTGAAATACCAAGTACACTGGAATCGTCAGATAGAGAGCCAAAAGCATCCGTTATAATGATGCTCAAGGATTTAAAGAGACATGGAGGACACTTGCAAAATAACAAATGAAGTGTTTAGCTTGGAAAAGTGCAATAGCTAAAATGAAAAAAAAAGATCACAGATATGATCTATCAGAAGAATTTTTAAGAATTATTGAATTTCATGAGAAAGTTGCTATGCAAGCAGGAGTGAAAAGAGAAAAAAATACTGAAAATTGACTCTTTTGAACTATGAGATAATATCATACAGTCTAATGTGTATAGGGGAGATTGAAAGAAGAGACAAGGATAGGAAGAAGCAAATTTTTAAAGACTAATGCCTGGGAAAATGAGTTTAATTGATAACTCCAAATCCCTAGATTTAAGATGCTCAATATAATAGAACTGTGTTAAACACAAAGAATATCTTTTCTAAATACATCACGATCAACTAGTTGAAAACCAACAGTCCAGAAAACACTTAAAAAGGCAAAGGACCACACAAATAAGCACCATGCACGTGATGTGGAAAAGAGCAGACAGACTCGTCACAGACCTGGATTCAGTAACAAATGACATCAAAAGATGAAGTGAACCAGGCCTTAAGGCACTGAAAGAAATTTTTCCTATTAATTTAGAGTTTTCTATCCTAACAAAAACACCTTTCCAAACTGAATGTGGAACAGAGATGTTCCTAGAAAAATGAAAGCTAAGGGAATTTGTTCCCAGCAGAAATGCTTCATAATTAATGTTAGCAACATCCTCCGGGCTGAAGGAAAGTATTTCCACATACTGATTTGAGAAAATGCAAAATGATGATGGGCAGCTGCAGTGTGGTCCATTCTTCTACTGGGGGGGAGGGAGGGTCTTGTTTTGCACTTGCTTCAAGAACGGAGTAGGCAGACGGTGATTAAAATAGGTAGAGCTTTATTTGTCTAGAAGTCAAAAGTCAAAACGTAAAACTGAAAATCCAGATCCCTGGTGGCAGCAAGATGCCAGCCAACTACTCCAAGTCCTCAACAGGCTAGGTGGTGCTGGCTGAGACGTTATTGACAAGCAGAACAACTCTAAGCTTTTAGAAGGTCTCAGGACGCCAAGTGAGAGCATCCATTGCCAAACAAGTGTGCAGAGATCGGGGCATGAAGGAGAATAGCAGAACATGTCTTAATGTCCAGGACAAAGCCTGCTGTGCTGAAAGAAGGCTGGGGTAGTAACGGTGAATCTTGAAGCAAAAGCAGTGGCCCAGAGATAGCAAACGAATTTCCTACATACAAGGCAAGCACAGTGGGAACCGACAGTTGGTGGGTCTCCTGTGACGCTAGCCTTTTCATCTTCCAAAGTGTCTGAGGGTGGGAATTAGGCCCCGGGTCAGAGCCAGAGCCCGCTGAGAGGTAGATTCTGGAGAGGACCTGGACTCTGTGTGGGAGCCAGACTCTGAAACTTTCCTTCCTCCGTGGAGGAGCCATCTAACAGGTCTGTCTATCCAGAGTCTGCACGCCCTGTTTTCTAGATTCAAATGGGCTCTGACTGGCAGGTGTGTGTGTGTGTGTGTGTGTGTGTGTGTGTGTGTGTGTGTGTGTGTGTGTGTGTGTGTGTAAATGAGTGTAAAACAGAGCCAATCGGGAGAGAGTTGTTAAACCCCAAACTTCAGCTATTTTCATTTAGGGCCTCCGATCTGTCTCTTTTCACCCCTTCCTAGATGTTGCAGCCAAAATAGAGAAAGTGCAAGGTAGCAGGACTGAAATAAATAACGTCATCTTTGTTTTTCTTTGCCTCCCCATGCTTACCCAATTACCTCCCCCACAGAATCAGCCTGCTGTGCTAGGGACTTGAACTTAGATTGGGCTTCTGGCATTTGATGAAAGCCTAGGTCCTGCAGATCTGAACCCCTGTGGGCTGTCAAAGGGCACTCAGTGGGGTTCCACAGTTGCTTGTGTGAAGGTCTGATTGCAATCCCCCTGCCTCAGTCTCTAGAAGCTTGGGATTACACGCATGAAGCATCCATCATGCCAGGTAGATTTGAGTTTCATGTTTTGCTTTTTGATACTTTAGAAACTTGTTTTTGTTTTTTTAAGGTGTAGTATAGGCATTGATTTTTAATCACTTCCATGTATATACAATTTTGTGAAGAAAATCTACTAAATGCGCCATTGTATTTCCCACTAATATAAAAGGCCAGTTTTATCACGAAGCATGTTTCTATATACATTAGTTTGTTTCTGAAATCTATTTTATTCTGCCATAGTATCTAATTAGAGGGCAACACTAGCTAGTTTTAATAACTGTGGTAATAGATATATTTGATACCTAGCAGAGAAACAAATCCTCTTATTGATGTTTTTCAAAATATGTTATTGCTTCTTCTAAGTACTTTTTCTCTTAATATACTTAAGAATCAATTTGTCTAGTTTCATAAAATTGCTATTAGGATACTAAAAAATATTGCATTCAATTCATTAAATAGTGAATTTTTTTTTTTGTCCCTTTTGGTATAATGAGTTTTTTATACTTTAGAACATAGTCTGGCTCATTATTTACAATTTACAAAGTCTTCACCCCCAAAGAAGACCAGTTTTTAACTTAAGAGTTTTTGGTCGCCCCACAAACTTTGTAATCAATTGACCTAAAAAACAACGTATCATCATCCAGACAAATATATCAAGTGAGACTTTACTATAAAATTTTATTATGCTCTTTATAGTAAATCATTTTCCTCCCCTTAAGTAGTCTTGTCTTCCCCTATCTCAGTAAATGAAATGTCTACATACTTCATTGCAAAAGCTCATAATTATAGAGAGGAAACTTTCACCATCAGCAACTAATACATAGCTAGGAAAGAAGACTTGGCTTTGATTTGAAATATTAATTCATCCCAAATCTGTTTTCTTTTACTCAGAAAATGTACTTAGCTTTTTTAAAGTAGCACACGCAACAGTAGATTTCTTTGTGGTACCGCCGCCATGCGTGTAGGTAATGTACGTTGCTCATGCTCACCTTTCTTTTCAACTTCCTGTCATTGATCGTCGTCCTCCACCAAAAAGTTAGTGTTATGACTGGTTAAGGCTCCGTACAGCATTGTCTTTATCCACTGGTGGTGGTTTGAATAGGAATGGCCCCCATCGGCTCATAGAAGTGAATGCTTGGTCACCGGGGAGTAGCACTTTCTGAAAGAATTAGGAAGTGTGGCTTTGTAGGAAGAAGTGTGTCACTGAAGGTGGCCTTTGAGGTTCTCAGAAGCCCAGGCCAGGTCCAGGGGCTTCTCGCTCTCTCCTTACTGCCTGCAGATCTCAGCCACTTTTGCAGAACTGTGTCTGCAGGCATGCTGTTAGCTGACAATGAACTGAACCTCTGAAAGTGCGAGCCAGCCCCATTCACATGCTTTCTTTTCATAAGCATTGCCGTGGTCATTGCCTTAGGGTGTCTACTGCTGTGAAGAGACACCTTGACCACAGCAACTCTTTTTCTCATTATAACTTATTTTATTTTATCATTTATTTTATCATTTTACACACCGACCACAGTTCCCCCTTACTCCCCTCCTCCTGCTCCCCTCACCCTTCCAACCTATCCCCCATCCACTCCTCGGAAAGGGTAAGAGACATCAAAGTCAGGTACATTCAGTTGACACAGGACCAAGCCCCTTCCCACTCCATCAAGGCTGAGCAAGCACCGCACCATATGGAATGGGCTCCAAAAAAAAGCCAGCACACACAGGGATAGATCCTGGTCCTACTGCCAGGGGTCCCTCAAACAGACCAGGCCACATGGCCACAGCAGCTCTTCAGAGGAAAATGTTTAATTGAGCCTGGCTTACAGCTTCAGATGTTTTTATTCTCATCATAGTGGAAAACGTGGCCGCATGCATGGCACTGGAGAAGAAAGGAGCTGAGAGTTTTACATCACGATCTGCAGGCAGCAGAAGGAGACTGCGCATCACCTGAGGATATGAGATCCCAAAGCCCATGTTCACAGTGACACAGTTCCTCCAACAAGGCCCCCACATCCTAATAGTGCCACTCTCTTTGGGCAAGCATTCAAACATATGAGTTAATGGCAGCCATGGTCATTGGTGTCTCTTTACAGCAATAAAGTACTGACGAAGACACCACTCAAACATTTCCACTATATATCTGTCTGGAAGTCCCTCTAGGTCAATATGTCACCGTACATCATGTTATCGTGTGTTGTGAACTAAGAAGATAAAGCTGCCATCACATTGCATCTGCAGTCAGGAAGCAGAGGTCTGTCAGTATTTATTTATGCTTGGCTCATTTTCTCATTTTTATTCGATGTGGGTCTCCAGCCTAAGGAATGGTATCACAGTGGGTGGGTCTTTCCTCCTCGGTTAGCCTCATCTAGAAATCCCTCAGAGGTACAAGCAGACCGTCACCTGTGCGATTAGGTGACTTTAGCATAAGCTGCTCATGTGAAGAATAGGGAAAGAGGTTTAGATGATCTTGGGGAGGGCTAGGAAGGACTTGTTCTATGAGCTCACACAAACTTGGCTGGAATTTCCTGTGTAAAGAGAAAAGAATGGCAGAAAATAAGATCAGATCAACCAACACCAGTTCTTTTTGCTGTACGTTTTATTCTAAAATCCACCAATTTTAAGAACCAGTTTGAGCAAGCAGGAGCTTGTTTCAACTTGAAAAGGAAATGTGCAGCCAGGTTGTGCTGAGGTAAGAGATCAAGGGACCCTGGATGGATAAGAAACAGGAAATACCGAGAGCTGGTCAATATATAGTCCAGGAAATACCAGGAACTGGCCAATGTCCAGTCCAGGCGTGTGAGTGAGCTGGTCAAAGTCCAGTCCAGCCGTGTGAGTGAGCTGGTCAAAGTCCAGTCCAGCCGTGTGAGTGAGCTGGTCAATGTCCAGTCCAGCCGTGTGAGTGAGCTGTCCATATTTCCCTGTGGCCTCTTACCACTCACTTCCATTCTCATTCTAGTCATTGCTGGCTGGAGTCATTTTAAACACCAAAACAAAACGTATGAAACCACATCCCAAGAACAAAGATTCTAAAGTGTGTAAAGCCCCATCCTTGTGATACCTGGGCATACTCTAGCCTTTGAGCATTAACCTGCAAGAGGCTTAACTAGTAAACTATTTCCTGGCTCCCAGCAGCTTCGGTGAATAGTTCCTTGGCTCAGCATCCTGCTTTTATGCAAAAGTGTCATGTCAGATGAAACTTAGGTAGCCTCTTGTCCTCTTCCTCTTCCTCCTCCCTCTCTATCTCTGTTTCTCTCTGTGATTCTCTATTCTCTCTCTCTTTCTCTCTCTCTCTCTCTCTCTCTCTCTCTCTCTCTCTCTCTCTCTCTCTCTCTCTCTCGTGTGTGTGTGTGTGTGTGTGTGTGTGTGTGTGTGTGTACTATTATTTTGGTGGAAGAAGTTAAAACATTCATGTTCCTAAACTAGTTAAACACTGGTCTAAACATTTTCTGTTCAACTGACCTTGACTTTTCCTGACGGCAAAAGAACCCTGCCTGCAAATCATCACAGCTAAGGTGTGTCTACATTCCCCCATAAAACTCTGAGGCAAAGCCATTCTGCCCAGATATTATGACTTTCCTAATTGCCCACTGAATTTTTGCCTTTGACAGAAAAGGGAAATGGAGCCGCCTTTTTGTATCCTGAGGAAACAGACATACTCTATTGGGAGGAGATTCCTTTATGAAAGTTCTGAGGGTTAAAACGGAGCCCTAGGGGAAAGAAAAAAATCTAACAGTAGCAGACAGACACGTAAATAATGCTGGAGTATTATAAAGGATGGGCTCTTACATGTGTGTGCCTGGTAAAAAGAGTAACGAGGAAAGATTATGCCTGAGCTACAACCTGGTGGAAAGCCACGACAGCCCTACTAGGAAACGACTTCTGCAGTGACATCTATCCAACAACTGCTTGCTCACAGATGTAGCAATGCCACCCTCAACATTGAGTTTTGAAGCCAGGATTATTATTCCAGAACGGTTATGTAATCTCCCTCATTTCGTCTTTAAAACACCCCCTTCCTCTATCTCCTCGGATTCCCTCTTTGCTTCCATGGCATGTGTGCTTTGCCTAGTGATGTTCTCTCTAATGACTGCTTTTTAGAGAAAGTCACCCCTTATCTATAGATTGACAGCAAAAGTGCAAAAGGAGCTGTGACACACGAAACAGTCTTTAAATTAAAAACTATAGCAAGAGAGGCAGGAGATGGTGGCACACACCTTTAATCCCGGCACTTTGAAGGCAGGAGCAGGGAATCTCAGTGAGTTTGAGGTCAGCCTGGTCTACAGGGTGAGCTCCAGAACAGCCATGGTGACAGACAGACAGACAGACAGACAGACAGACAGACAGACACACACACACACACACACACACACACACACACACACACACACACACACAACCCTGTCTCATAAAACCAAACCAAAACTATAGAGATATTGATGTAATCAGTTATATTTTATACAAAGCAAGATCTGAAAGAGACAGACAGGAATATAATTGTTAGGGAACCAAGCAAGCTTCACGGCTGTTAGAAAAAGCGAATCTAGAGAGGCAAGCAAGAACATTCTGTTCAGCCTGACGTATTGCTGGTTCAAACTTCTAGATAGCCTGACACCAGGCTGTTTATTGTAAGCATATTTCAACACAGTACAATTGGGGGCTGCGGGGGACTTCCAGGTGAAATTCAATCCCTGGTACACAAGTATACAAAATTACATTGAAATTCAACTCAGAATGTATGTCATTTCTTCCAACAAGATGGCGTCTAGGGGAGGATGTGGAGTGATCTCAGTCATACAGATAGCACAGAGCTCATTTGCACCATACAGCACATGTGGCATCTCCTCTCAGGAGACTGAGAAACAAAGGTAAAGGTCTAGGGAGAAGGAGGCTGGGATAGACATTCTGGGGAATTTGAGTGAAGTCTGGATCGGTAGATAGCAAAGGTCACCTGTATTTCCTCCTTTGAGGAGACACCCCTGCATGATTGACATTCCTGGTTTCCCTAGTGATCTGTGGTGCAAGGGCCTTTGTGCTCCCAATACCCCACTTTTAGCAATGGGCAGATTTCAGCTCCTTCTCCAAAGTAAAGGAAACAAAACAGACCCAGAAACACATGAGGGTTAAACTGTGTTAGGACCAAGTGGACCTAATTAATATTTTCAGAATAAATTAACATGTTTCTCTAACATGTGGACACATTCTCTAGAAGCAGGGTGATGGCTAATATTGAGGATCAACTGAATTGTATTTAGAGTCACCAGGGGGGAAACCTCTAAGAATGTCGGTAATAGTGTTTCCTTAAATTAATTGAGGGAGGAAGACCCAGCCTGAGCAAGGGCAACATCATCCCATTGACTGGGGCCCCAGAAACTAGTATCCATCTCTCTCCTTCCTGACAGCACCTGCAGTGACGTGAACAGGGGCCCCAGACTTCCTCACCAGGATGTACCTGAACCTGGGAGCTGTGACTCAAAAACAGCCCCTCCTTCTTAAGTTGCTTCTGTCAGGTCGTTTTTTCCTAGCAACGCATAAGATAACAAACACAGTAGTCTATATATTAGGCTTCAGAATTAATCTCAGAAGCTTTATAAAATTAATACCTCAGCATGTACCTTCTTTAACAACAACGGAAAAATGAGACCTAGAATTCAACAAGAGAGATTTCAGGAATTGTGCAAATGTAGTAAATTTTAAAAACACAATGCTATGAATGACCAATGGGTTAACCAACAACTCAGGACGGAAGTGAGAAGTGAAGCTTTTTCTTGAGGAAATATATTTCAATGATACAACAAAACACTAGGCCAATGTGATAATACTCAAGGCAGTTGTAAGAGGCAATACCTGTAATAAGTGTTTACATACAAATGAATAAGTAATAAGTATACATAGAAACAAGTAATAAGCTGCATACAGTGTAAACAAAGCAAGCAGTACTCACAAATGCTTTGATTTCAAATATAAACCAAACCCCAAATTAGAGCAGAAATAAGTAAAAGAGAGCCCAAAAGTTCTTGGCTGGTGATGACCTAGGTTCACCTTAAAGTAAATAACAACCATCTGTCTATCTTGGCAGTCATATGACTCAGCCACCATCTGTCCTTACTAACGTTAAAGAAAGTGTGGGCTTTGTTACATTGAAGCCACCGTGTTTAAGGGTGACACTGTGGTATCCCTCTTTCTATCATTGCATTTCCTCTTTTTAGGCTAAGAAGGCAACACCAGGCTTTTAAGACTGACTCATTAAAAACAAACAAATTGGCATCTTATAAAAGTACACCATGAAAGGATCAGGAATTAACCTATATTTAAAATAGAATGATGTTAAGAGTTATGCTTACTGCTATAAGTATGTGGTGGTCAAGAGTTTTGTCCATCGACAAAAGGGATAAAGAGTTGCCTTTAGCTTTCTTTGTTAATTCAGCCTACGATGTAAGTTATTCATTTATTACAGATTGGACATCGTTGATTTCATCTTTCATCTCTTGGTTGAGTAGATGAAATGAGGATGCAGACATTTTTAAAAGGTCTGTTGATAGGGTTAATTTCAGAAAAAAAAATAAACATTCTGGTGGGTCGGTATAAGCTTTGCAGAATGAATCAATTACTCTTAACAGGGTCGTAACTGACTTGGATAGTAACAGGATATTCTAAAATGCTCTTCACAAGTGGCTGTTGAGAAAGCAAGATGATCATGGTCTTTGAGTATAGTTTTACATTGAAAATTAAAAACAATTATTTTTTTTTGCTTGCATGAACTTGTCACTTTATGTTGCCTAACAATAAAAATATATTTACTATAAATAGATAAGCTATGATCATTTAAGGTAATGGTCCCAATTTTTAAAATTTCATCTTATCAATTGTTTCTAGCCGAAAATTGTGGCTGATTTGAGATACTGTTTTTGTTTATTAGTAATTACTGGCGTAACTAATATTTGAAGCAAACACACTAAGTTTATCCGAAGTGGGAGCAAGGAATATCAATTAGACACTTTGTGTTCAGCTTCATTCCTTAGATGCTGACTTTAGCTGACTTCTTTTACAAAGTTTCCAGGTGCTGGCTCCTTATGCAAGAGTCTGCTGCAATAGAACAGCTAATTGCAGGCTCCCTATCCTTCTTCAGAACTCTGGTCATGGTCCAGCCAGCTGTACAATTACATTTAACCTTAACTTTATACTTAACCTTACATTGATTGATCCAAGTTAATCTTGATGTAAAAATTTCCACGTGTAACTTTGTCTCTTAATGTTCCCCACAAAGTTGTACAGTTATTACCTCTGAATTATGTTCTGGATTTTTGCCAACTGGACTGTTAAGTTTTAGCATGGTTGCCAGGATGGGCCATCTTCTGACGCACTCTAACTTCTGTCCCCCTCATTTATTGTACGTCATTTCATTTCCATGAGAAGCCATTTGGGTGTCCTCTGAAAGTGGATTAATGGGCCATGGGACATCCATCCAAGCAATCTTTACTCTTGACACTGTGGAAGCTGCTTTTGAGGATTCAGAACTAAAACAGCAGGGGTAAAACCTTCCTTGCATCAATTAACCTCTGTGTCTCACCAGCTGAGCTCGGTTTAGCATCCTTTAGGATGTCAAAACAAACCGAACAAAATTCCTTGACTGCTGCAGAACACTCCAACATTGAAAAAGACTAGATCTCACGACTATAAGGAAGGCATTTATCCAACCACAAGCCTATTTATTCTATTGTTTGGGCTTCTGGTCCCACTCCTACCTACTGCCACTCTGGCTGCTGCCCTGGATCACTCCTCTCCTAATCGTCCTTATATTTACGTTCTTAGCCTGTTTTGTTTTGTTTTTAATTACAAACCAATCCCAGTTCCCCCTCCCTCCCATCCTCCCAATCCTCCAGTCCTCCCCCCACCCCTACTCCCAACTGCTCCTCAGAGAGGGTGTGGCCTCCCCTGGGAAGTCAAAGCCCTCCTGCTATGTCTAGGCTGGGCAAGGCATCTCTCCATAGAAAAAGGGCTTCGAAAAGCCAGTTCCCTCACTAGGGATCCATCCTGGCCCCACTGCCAGAGGCCCCACAAACTGCTCTAGCTAGCCACTGTCACCTGCATTCAGCTGAGCCTAGTTTAGACTTGTGCAGATTCCCCAGCTGTCTGTCAGTCTGGAGTCAGTGAGCACCCACTAGCTCAAGTTAGCTGTTTCTGTGGGTTTCCCCATCATGACCTTGACCCTTTTGCTGATATGATCTCTCCTCCCTCTCTTAAACTGGACACGAGGAGCTTGGCCCAGTGCTTAGCTGTGGGCCTCTGCATCTGCTTCCATTGGTTACTGGATGAAGGCTCTATGATGGCAATTATGGTAGTCTTCAGTCTGTTTACTGGAAGGCCAGTTCAGGGACCCTCTCCACTATTGCTTAGAATTTTCTCTGGGGTCATCCTCATGGACTCCTGGGAATTTCCAGGTTTCTCAATAGCCCCAGAATCGTTCCCTCTATCAAGATAATTCTTTCCTCTCCTTCTCTGTCCTTCTCCTACTTGACCATCCCATTCCCTCATGTTCTCCTCCCCACTCCCCTTCCCTCCTCCTCTCTCCCCTTCCACCCTCCCTCCCTCCCACACACCCAATTTGCTCAGGAGCTCTTGTCTATCTCCCCTTCCTAGGTGGATCCATGTAGGATATTCTTCGTTACCTTGCTTTATGTCAAATATCCACTTATGAGTGAGTACCATAATGCCATATTTGTCTTCCTGGGTCTGGGTTACCTCACTCGGGATGTTTTTTTCAAGGTCCATCAGTTTGCCTGCAAATTTCAAGATGTCATTGTTTTGTTTTGTTTTGTTTTGTTTTTCACTGATCCATTGTGTAAATGTATCATATTTTCTTTATCCATTTTTTCGATTGAGGTGCACCTAGGGTCTCCCCCCCCAGGTTCTGGCTATTATGAATAATGCTGCTATGAATAATCTGTTTTGTTGAGCAAATGTCCTTGTGGTGTCAGTGTGCATCCTTTGGGTATGTGCCCCAAAATGATATTTCTGGGTCTTGAGGTAGATTGATTCCCAATTTTCTGAGAAACTGCCATACTGATTTCCAAAATGGCTGTACAAGTTTACACTCCCACCAGTAGTGGAGGAGTGTGCCTCTTCTCCACATCCTCTCCTGTATAAGCTGTCATCAGTGTTCCTGGTCTTAGCCCTTCTGACAGGAGTGAGATGGTATCTCAGAGTTGTTTTGATTTGCATTTCCCTGGTGGCTAAGGATATTGAGCGATTCCTTAAGTGTCTTTCAGCCGTTTGAGTTTAACCTGTCTTTTAAAGGCTTTGTTTGCTGACCTTCCCTCTATGCCCAAACAAAATATTCCATGCAAGCTCTCCCACCAGCTCTCATTCTACGATAGCCCATTTGTTCCTGATACATCTGCAAAAAAAATGACCTTTTAGATGCTATGGAAAAACTCTACCTGAAAGACCTTCAACCTCTTTACCCCTGGCCAGACACAATTCTTTACATTCGTTTTGAATTTTCTTCTGTGCCTTCCTTTGATGCCCCGTTGTTCCCTGCTACTTCTGTTAGTAAATTTTGGTACAACAGTTCTGGCAATGGGATCAGTCACTGTCACCCTGAGTCAACGCTATGCCCACTTCCTCTCAGCAGCCCACCCTGTTCCTCCTGCCTTTGTCCCTTCATGTCCTTCAGCCTTCCCAGAAAAATGTCACAGTTTTACCCTGTAAGCAAACCACCTGCTTACAACCATCTAACAATTGTTTTCCAAGTCCCTTCAGGAATATAGGATGGCTTGTCTGATCCATTTTAGCTGATCAAGACACCCCACCCCATCCCCAAGCTAAAGGACCACCCAACAACAAACACCCCATCTCAGCAAAAAGGTTGTAACACTCCTGCCTTGCCTATTTTAAGGTCTCTCAGAGTTCTGAATGACAACTTCCTGTTGACAGTTTCCACTTTTCAGGATCCTTATGGACTATGGAAGTCATTTACACCTCTGTAAGGAGCCACATCCTTTCTTCTTCTGTAGACATTCCAGCCATTTGCATATGTGGGTGACAAAGGTGACCCCCTTGCCATGAATAAACACAGTCCCACCTAAGGCCAGACCAACCCTCTCTTTATTTTCACTTTCCCCCTCTCTAGAGCTGTTCTTTAAATAATATAACACACAATATCTCAGCTTATCTAGGTATTTGATGGACTTTGCCAAAATACCAGTACTTTTCACAGAAAGAACAATTTTGAACTACAAAACATCCCAAATAGCTAAAGTATTCTGAACCAAGTTATAGGTATCACAATATCTTTTTCCAAAGCATACTAGAAAATGACATTAATCAAAACAACTAAACAAAGCCAGTGGTAGTGCAAGCCTATAATCCTAGCCCTTGGGAGCCAGAGGCAGGCATATCTCTGTGAGTTCAAGGCCAGTCTAGTCTACAAAGTGAATTCCAGGACAGCAAGAGCTTGTTACACAGACAAACCCTATCTCAAAACACCAGACCATCAAACAAGCAAACAAACAAACTAAAACTAAAAAAAAAAAAAAAAACCCAAAACCAAACAAATAAAAAACAAACAAACAAAAATAAACTAAGGTAAAAAGCCCCAGCCACTTAAAACCAAACTCATAAACTAGTTGAAAAGAGAGCCCAGAGTTTAAATTATGTTTTTATAGCCAATTGATGTCAATAAAAGCAGTAAAATCACACCCTGGAAAAAGTACTATCCTTTTATGAAAGATTCTAAGAAAAGGAAAGGAAAGAAACTAGACACCTATATTCTACTTTGGATAAAAGTCAATGGGAATGGACCAAGAATTAAATGCCAGACATGAAAATCCCAGAAGACAACATAAGGAAAACACTGGTCTGAACAGTTGGGTTTTTTGTTGTTTGTTTGTTTGTTTTGGGGGGGTTGATGACACAGAAAGCATAAGTAACCATGGTAAAAATGAATGTTAAGTCTTTACTGTGTTAAGCATGTTTTGATATGGCAAAAGAAAAAAAATCAACATCATAAAATGTTCAAAACACCAGCCATAGAACTGGAGATAGACCATTTGTTGTATAAGGGACTAATTTTTAGAATGTATACGGAGCTCAAGTCAGCTTTTGAAACAACCATGCAAATTAATTTGCATAAAGCAAATTAGAAATGGAACGATGACTTCTATAGCTATGTCTCAAGAAAGGTGGCATAAACTGCCAAAAAAGCATAAGGTAGATGCCCAACATCATAAATCTTGAGGGAGATGAAATAAAAGCACAGCAGCATATGAAAAGATGGGGATGGGTGAGATAGACAAGAGGGACAGTGAGGGGGGGGGGAAGGGGGGAAACAATGGGATAAGGATTCAGAGAAAGGCAAATTCCCAAGCACGGTTAATGGGAATTTAAGTCAGCATGGGCCTGTGAAAAACACAATGCAGTTCCTTTAACTGAAGATAAGCCGTTGGCTGAACCAGCAGTCCCATCAGTGGGACTGGAGATGCTCTGTCAAACACTCTGCACTCTCCTGCTTATTGAATCAGTATTCATAATTGCAAAGATATTGTGATAGATGAATGGATAAAAATGTTCTAGATACAGGTAAATATCCTTCAGTTATAAAAAAATAATGAAATAATGGCATTTACAGAAGCATGGATGGTATTGGAAGATATTATGTCCATCAAGGGAAGTAAGTTGGGAAAGAAAGACAGCATATGTTCTTACTGTTATCTAGATACTAAAACATTAATATTTTAAAAGAAGAGGATTGAATCGTGGTTGCCAGAGCTTGGGGGTGTATTTCGAATATTTCAACTACAAAGATGTGATGTTGGCGTTAATAAGATATACCTATTATCTGACTGGGGAAGTACCTCAGTTAGTACGGTGATTGCCTAGCTGTTTACCCAGACCCACAAATCTCTGACAAGATAGCTATGACTGAATTCCAGTGCTTAGGAGGAAAACACAGGAAAATCAGATTATGAAATCATCTTCAGCAACACAGTGACTTTGAGGCTAGCTTGGTATACATGGAGCTGGGTTTCAAAACAAAAACAAACATACACCAGTTTCTCTGACCTGATTATTATATATCGGGTACACAAATTGTCACACCATATCATATAAATAAATGAACTTATTGTGTCAACTAAGATTTTAAAAGGTATTTAAAATGTTATACAGTACCTATAACAGGTACCTATAACAGGTTTGTTTTTTGAGAAAAACAAACAAAAACAAACAAACAAACAAAAAAAGATTTCCCTCAACCTATTGACTTGTACCTATCTGCTTTTTTACATTGAGCATCTACTTAGTTAATTTTCTGTTGCTGTGATAAAATTCCATGACAAGAGCAAATTAAGGAATAAACAGTTTATTTTGGCTTATGGTTCCAGTGGGATAGGAGTCCATTATGACAAGGAGGCAAGCATGCAGGCACGATGACAGAGGCAGGAAGCTGTGAGGTCACATCTACCAGTGCAATGCAGAGAGCAAACTGCAAGTGTGCAAAGGCTTTTAATCTCAAAGCCCAGACCCAGTGACTGACTTCTTCCAGCCAAGTGTAGTTCCTAAATCTTTCCAGCGTCAACATCAGAGTGGGAACTAAGTGTTCAGAGATGATGGGGGCATTTCTCCCCTAAACCACCACAGTGTCAGTGACCATTTTCTAAGAATATTCAAATACATTTAAAAGTACAAGTGAAATCGTTCCACCATTCATATCAATGGAATTTATTGTGACTGGCATTATTTCATGAGGGACTATGGGCTTGGTTTGCTGTTTCAAGAATATCTGATATACTACAATTTTCATTTTCCCTTTACTATGAATTCACTTCATAGTAAAGGGATTCATTTCACACACACACATACGTCCGTGTGTGTTTGTTTGTGTAGCCCGCTTAGGTAGAGAACGTAGACAGGATGAAATAGCTACAGACAATGGTTATAATTAGATGCTGGAATCAATTGTAGTTGATCAAATTTAAGGGGGTGGGGTTTGTTTTGAGACTGGATGGATGAGCCAGTTCTAAGTAAAGAGGTGGCATTCAAGAGTATTGAAAAATCTCCAGTATGAATATCCAAGGAATACTTACCAACTGTCCTTTACTAGCAGTTGCTTTAGACTATGAAGATTCAAGAGTCAACAAAGACCAGCATTTTAATTTTTTCTTGTTCTTTCACAGCAACCACTTTTCAGTATCTAAACAGAACACAAAAGGCCCTCTGTAGTAACGCGAAGGTTCTATACTACTGCTCGATGATTGTAAATTGTTACTAATACCCCTTTTAAGCTGACAGATACATTTCATCTGTTCGTTAAGTTTGTCCTCTTACTGTTATATTTTGCTACAAGAACATCATCGGTGATACATCTGGGTTAGCATTTCGCTGGTTTTTTGCCTCTGACTGACGGGCTTTTTTAAAGTTCCTTTTGTGCTGTAGCAATCACATGTGTCACATGTTAGCGTAACCTTCTCTGCCACGTCCAGTTTGCATTTTAGTAATCTTAAGGGCATCTTAAAACGTGTGCATTTGGTGTGTGTGTGTGTGTGTGTGTGTGTAAAGTCACACTGAGGCTTGTCACTCCCGGTTAACTCTTGTGGAGAGGACTCTGCCCCAGGATCGGTGTGCATGTATTGAGCAGGCCAGCAGATCCTGAGGGCTGGCAGAAGTTCTAGGTCCTTTACGCTGGCCTAGGAGTGGTGGCGGCAGCGGCGTGGAAACTGCGGCCCTTTGGCTTTGCTTATACGGAGAAATAAAGGGGGAGGAAAAAAAGCTGCATTTCTACAAAGGGGCGACTCATTTTAATGGGTTTCCATTCCAATCCTTCCAAACTTTGCCTCCGCAAGGCACAGGAAGCATGAGAGGAAAGAGAAGGCCGGCCCCGAGGACAGGGTGTGGCATTTGGAGAAGGGTGGTGGCAGCAACCTTTCGCCGGGTGGGGAGCAGAGCGGAGCACCGCAGCCAGGGCACCCTGCACCCTGAGCACCCTCCAGACACCCTACAATCTGCACCCTGCACCCCCCACTCTGCACCCTGCACCATCCAATCTACACCCTCCAACCTCCACGCCGAGCGCAGGCAAGGGCTCCCCCGGAAGGGGCGGAGCTTCGCGCACGACCCCTCCTCCCGCAGGCCCCGCAGCCGAGCGCCGAGCGGCCGATGCTTCGCTCCTGCAGCCTGCGCCTGCTCTTGCTCGCTCGCTCGCTCCACCCGCCGTCGTGTAAGTGCGCGGCTGCGGGCGCGGGCCGGCGGGGCGGGGGCGCGGGAGGAGGGAGGGGGAGAGGGAGCAGGGGAGGCAGGCGGGAGGGAAGGAGGGAGGGAGGGAGGCCGCCCCTCGCCGCCTGTGCGCGCCCGGATGGAAGCCGGCGCGTGTGCACGGGGAGCTCCCTGGGGCCCCGGCTCCCGGGCTCGGCGCTTCCCGCCTCTCCCTCCTCCCGCCCGCACGCACTTGCACCTTCCCGGCTCCCGCAGTGCCCGGGCTCGAGCCCGCTGCGTGCTGGGCGCTTTTGCAGAGTTAGGCGTGGGGAAGTTTAACTTGGAGCTTTTTGTGTTTCTCTTTTCCCCACGCAGAGCCCATAACCCGCTATGGAGCGTGCCTTCACCCCGCTGCAGCCCCTGCTACCCACGGGTGGGTACTGTGTCGCTTACCGTGCTTACGGCGAGGCCCGCAGACGTCGGGGGCAGCGTCCGCATCCCGGGCCCCCCAAGGCCGCCTGCAGCCGTCTGCGCCCCCGTCCGTCCCCACCCTCCGTTCAGGTCACATTTGTGCCCCTGTTTCCCTGCTTGGAAAGTGAACATAAATGCCGCTCTTTGCCCTGTTGACCTCTTTGTGAGGACTGAGTGGGTTGGTGGCCCCGGGAGTTAATTAATAAGCATTTAAGACACTGAATATAACTCCCACAGCTCAACATTCTCCAACACTGGGGACACTAATAGCCTGTCATTTCTAATCACTCCAAAGTACCTGAACTTAGTACAAGATTAGTAAATGGTTATATAAAAGTCTGAAAAGTTTAACACTAAGGATATATATATATATTCATATTATTATATTTATGTTATATTCATTATATTCATATTATATATGTATATATATTCATATTCTTTTAGGTGTGTACTGGGGATCGAACCCAGAGCCTTACTTACTCACGCTAGATAAATACTTTTAACAGTAAAGTACATTCCTAACCTTCAAGGACTTTTCTTTTTCAAACTTTGAAATGATTGCCCTACACACACACACACACACACACACATATATGCGGAATGAGTTTTATCAGTAGCATTTGTTCTTAACGTAAACTGACTGCCCTGCCGTGATAAATTGTGAGGCTAGATGCGTTTAGTTTTCAAATTACTTTTTGTATCTGCGCGCGTGCGTGCATGCCTGCCTCGTGTGTGTGTGTGTGTGTGTGTGTGTGTGTGTGTGTGTGTGTGTGTGTGTGTGTGTATTTACGGAGGGCAGAGGTCAACCTTGAGTGTCATTCTTCGGGTGCCGTCTACTTAGTTTTTGGATCTCTCACTCACTGGCCTGGAAATCACGGATTGGGCTAGGCTGGCCGGCTGGATAGAGTCCCAAAGCGTCTCCCTGTGTCCACTTCCCTGGAGCTAGAGCTAAGTGCTAAGCATTATGCCATGTATTTGTTTGTGGGTTCTGAGGCTGAACTCAGTTCTCCCTGCTCTGTGGTCTCCTCAGCCCCCTCTTTACCAATCACTGATTATTGTGCTTGCACTGTGTGGAGTTTTGGGTTCATCATCAGTTTCGGAAGAAGCATCATCTCTAGTATCCGCCCTTAGTTTTTGTAAGGGTGTGAGTTCAGGGGTCTTGTTCTGAGGTTCGAATTTGATTTCTGTTTACCACCAGTGCATCCTGGGAGTACTGATAGGGCGATCTGAAGGCCACAGTACTAACAGTAGGTGACATTGACTCCTTAGTCTTAGTCATTCTCTGTGCTCAGCCCTGCATGTACAGACAGGGCTGAGATGGTTTGTAATAAACACAGGCTATGTGAACATGTCTTATCTGTACGTACTGAGAGGGCTACCGCGTCACTAGTCTGTGTGCTCCAGTGAAACCACCCTTGTATACAATCTAGTGTGTGTCATTGATAGCTTTTTCACACACACACACACACACACACACACACACACACACACACGAAAAGAATGAAAGAATGAGAATTAAAACTCATTTTTGTCTCCTTCTAAACTTGCTTATAATGTTTCCTGCTTATGAACAGTTTTTCAGACACCAAGCGTCACAGCATCTTGCAGAGTAAACCTCACAGCTTTCAGTTGTCGAATAAAGGCAGAACCAACAGCATTTCCGAAAGTAAGCATTTGGTCCTGGTGGACCTGCTGACCTTCCAATGTCTTAACTAAGATGCGAGGGGGTTGCTCACGTTTTCTGTCTTGAAAGACGCGCAGCCAGTGCAGCAAGGTGGTGTTGTTGAAGCATGAGCATCTCCAGATTGGGATTTTAGTCTTGCCGCTTAGTGGTTCTCATCTGCAGGGCTCCGAGAGCTGTCCGCTGATGGGTGTGAAGCAGTTAGACTCAGTAGCTGGGAGCTAGCAGGTTGAGTCTGAGAGAAACAGTGTCAGGAGGAGCTCAGGGTCAGGGTCAGGGCAGAGAGGGAAACAGGAGTTCAAGGAGTGCAGTGCTGCCTTCATTTTTATTACAGACTCTGCCGACGGGCAAGCCTTGGCTCTTTGACTTCCAACATTTCTAAGTTTAGACTGGAGCAAGGTTTGTGATACCATGGTGTCCCCTGTCAAGTGCAACACCTCAGAGGCAGAAGAACCCAGTGCTCCTGTGGTGGCTCTCAGAGCTTCTTCCTGTATAGATTCCTGTCTCGTTTCTAGCTTTGGCCATGGAACACGGCTCCAGGCATGTTTCTGTTGACCTTAGACCTGTGTAAGATGTAGTAAAACTGAGTAGTCACTATGAGACCAGTGCAGTGCCGAGTCCTTTATAGTAATTTAAGACGTATTGAAGGTTATTTTTTTCTTAAATTAAGCAAATTCTTCTTTAAATTGCTAATATTTTACTGTAGTCTTCTGGAAGTAACTATTATTACTCATTTCAAACTAAATGGGTATATATTATAAATTATTTATAGATACCTATTTTAGAACAGTGAGTTTATATATAATGCAGATGTATATCTATACATATATGTGTTGTATATATATATATGTGTGTGTGTATATATATATATTATATATATCTGTATGTATATATTCAAATGTCATATGAGCTCCTTGTTCATTTTTTTGTTTTTCTGAACAAAGTAGAAATATTCCTAAGTAAACATGCTAAAAAGTTATGTGATAACTGGGGACTCAGCTTACTAGTAAAGCATGTGCTCTGTGTGTATGTGGCCTGTACTCCATCCTTCTCATTGTTAAAAACAACTTTATGTGTTCTTCTGAACGTTGGCTTGAATGTTTAAATAACTAAACAGAAAATAACTTTATACCTTCTCTCTAACAATTTTTTCACTGACTAATTTGTTTTGAATCATATACAGAAATATCCTAAGTTATTTCTTCTCCCCACTCCGTCCCTCACGCCCTCCCCCCCCCCCCTTTTTTGTCATTTGTATTCCAGAGACTACCTCCTAGCCTGGGGTCCTCTTAGCTCTTCCTGTTGAGATTACAGATGCTTATCCAGCCCACACCTGATCCTATGTGGGTTGGGGGTCCATTCTAGGGCTTTGTATGTTAGGAAAGTACCTTATTAACTGAGCTACATCTCCAGACCATGTCTTGTGTTTTTATGATTAGCATTGCATATTCAAATTGGTCTTTTCTTAAGGGTCATATTATTTGCAGCTTGTATGGTTCCTCTCTACAGTTGGTTCTTTGATAACAAAGTTTCTGAAAATTTATGCAAATGTACCAGTTGGATAAATTCTTAGGAAGGAAATTGCCCGGTGAAAGGTATTGCACATTTCTAAGGTCAGGAGAAATGATGAGCTAACCAGTGCTTTTCTCTTGTTACTGGGTGCTGTGGGCAATCCAGAAGTGAAAGGCTCTGTACTTTCCAGCCAGGAGCACACTGCCTAGTGCAAGAAGAAAGCAGGAGGGATTCCAGTGAGATGTTACACTGCTGTGCGTCTGCGCAAAGCACTGGGTCTCCAGGCAGGGGTAGGCAAAGCAGTCATGGTTGAGCAGACCTTATCGCATCTCTGCAGGGGCTGAGTGACACAGTAGAGAGAGGTACATTGCTGGGGAAGGGGCCAGCCTTAGAGACTGTGTGTGTGCCACACAGATCGAACTCACATAAAGTGTGAAGGGGTCTGCTGCTGCCAGAGGACAGGGTGGTTGATTGAGAGTAGTTGAGAGATGGCTAAAATCAGGAAGCAGAGACTAGAGAACTGTTTCAGGGCAGGAGTCAGAAAGCATTTGAAGGCTTCTGTGCACGCCCCAGTTGGGATAGCACATAAACAACAGTCTGTAGAGTACCCTGCAGCTCAAGTAAATCACTTTACCCTCAGCTAGGTGCACACTTACTGTGCCAGCACTTGGGAGGCCGAAGCAGCTTTACAGAAAAGAAAACGTGTCGTGCGTGGTTCTTTGGCCACGGACTACAACCACGTATCTGCTCTCAGAGAAATATGCACTGCGTGGCCATCAGTTTGCAAAGGCGCTGAGGATCTGGCATTGGGTAGTGTGCCTTTTCTGTTTGGAGACACAGATACCTCCCACTGAGAGTTGCCTGTGGTAGTCAGTGTCACGCTGTGTGGGCTTGTCATCTAGGAGCAAAGGCTGTGCCATCTAGATTTGTGTGAGTGTACGCCGATACTCACAAGATGAAACTGTAGCAGGAGGCATTCCTAAATCTTATCTTGGTCCTCTAGTATGACTCTTTCTTGGTTCTTCTGTTCTTAAGTGAACATTCATTCCAACTTCAGTGTGCCTTCCTTAGCTCATGCTGCATTCATCACCCAGAAAGCTGTAACTGTTATTCTTAAATCTTAGCCATTTTCATGGGTACTAGTGTTTCAGCTGCATTTCCTGTATAGGGTTTTTCATATAGTGTGTTGGGACTTGGCATATCTCTAAAGCATTTCTCCTATTTACAAAGGAGGCCCTTTCTATAATCTGGTTACAGTTTAAAAATTATAATTTCTTTTTGTGTGTGTGTATGTATGTATGTATGTATGTATGTATGCATATGTGTTGATGCGTACCACAGCACAGGTGTGAGAGTCAGAGGATTCCCTGCGTGTGGGTTCTGGCATTGAAATCAGGTTGTCAGCTTGGTGGTAGGAACCTTTACCCACAGAGATATTTTGCCTGCCCTAGATACAATATTTAATTGATGATTTTTTTTTATCAATAAAGAAAGACAATTGCTTATTTAATTTTAAGGAGAGCTATGAAGATGAAAGTGTATGTAGCAAGTAAGTTTCAGGCTAGTTAAAGGTACAGGATGAGGTCCTGTCTCAAAAAACAAGCAAACAACATCAACAAGCCCACACATTTTTTTTAAAAATGGGTTTAAAATATATTTCATAATGTATGTCATATTAGCGTTTTGTCACTAAAGAAGTATCTGTCCCAAACAAGTTATAAAGATAGCTTATGTAGCTTTCAGTTTTGGGTCATCAAAGCCCAAGAATGGGAGTGTACAGTGGACTTAGCATCCAGTCAAGTTTGAGGATAGTGACCCTTCGTGGCAGGACCCCACGTGGGAGCAAGCAGCTGTATCTCCATCAGGAGGCACAAGGAGAGACCAGGGTCTGTCAGTCTCCTGTATGAGTGCCTAAGCTCTTAAAGGCTCATACCGCCTGGCAGTAGTAGCTCCCCGTTATGGACCAAGCCTTTTATTGTAGTGGTGTGCCATCCTCAAACTGACACACCCTCTATATAAAGCCAGGAGACATAAACACAATGAGCTGGGTGTGTATCTCAGTGGCAGAGTACTTGCCCTGCGTTTCGTCTCCAGCACTGCACAAAACAGAAGCACACTGTAACCACTCAGAGGCCGCAGTGTATATGTGTGCATTCATTTAATCTCTGCATTTATGTTAACAACCTTCCAGACATCCACTGCATTAGTCATTCCCGTAGCTCTTTTAAAACAAGAATGGCAATGTGGTATAAGTTGGTGTGTTCAATTTATGAATCCCATTTGCCATATTCTGTAGTATGGAATGCTTCCTTTTTTTTTTTTTTTTTTTTTTTTTTTTTAAATTTCTGCTGTTCTAGAATGAGTTTTCCTGGTTGCTTTCTTCCAGCGAGGGGACCACCTGTGCGTTTCATCCAGTATATGAATCTACCATGCTTGTTCCTCACATTTTTAATTCTCCTTGACATTGTTGGCATTTTAAATAAAGCTTTTACATCAGCCTTAAATAGATCTGATGGAATAAAAAAATACAGCAATTTGATATGTCATATAACTCACTTTAGAAATATAACTTCTGAGTCAAAAATCCCATTTTAGTTTCTACACATAATTTGATCTTCATAAATAAATTTCATGCTGGCATGCCTTTTATTGATCACTTTGCATTTCTTTGGAAAAAGATTATAGAGTTTTACATTTAGAAAAGATTCCTTTGAGCATGGTGCTCTTGGGAGTTTTTTTCTTCTAAATTGAATTACCATTATTGAGGTTTGTCCTAAACTTAATTACCATTTTAAGTATTATTAATGCACATTTGATCCAGTCAACATAATCATATTACATACTTTTGTAATAACTAACATTTACATGACATTGTATGCTCAGCATAGTTCTGCTGCTTCAACAGGGCAAGGCCTGTTGGGGACATAAAAGGTGGCCTGGCTCCGAGCTTTAGATGTGCTTATCTTAGTTATGTGACCCTCCCATGTCACTTCATTTCCATGAGCTTCGGTTTCCTTATCTGCATAAAATAAGAATAAATCTGACCATTAAGTCCTTGGGCAAATGTAAGACGTTTCAAAGTGAAATTAAGGGAACATCTCTTCAGAGGTAAAGTTCTTGTACTAGAACTTTGAACTAAATAAGCAACACACTGATTATGAGACCCTGATGCCTCTAACACTCATTTTTCTGATCAGTTCTCAAGCGAGGTTGCTGTTTATTTGCATATGGGTGCTTGGTTTCGTTAGGGGGGAGAGTCTTGGGTAAGTCTAACTGAATTGCTTGGTTTCGTTAGGGGGGAGAGTCCTGGGTAAGTCTAACTGAATTGCTTGGTTTCGTTAGGGGGGAGAGTCCTGGGTAAGTCTAACTGAATTGCTTGGTTTCGTTGGGGGGAGAGTCCTGGGTAAGTCTAACTGAATTGCTTGTTTTCGTTGGGGGGAGAGTCCTGGGTACATCTAACTGAATTGCTCTTTGTGTCTTCCAATTCTGCACATTCATGCATGGTGAACTTTGTTGCCATCCATATGTGGAATTAGTAATTACAGAGCAGTACACTTTTCTCGGTTAATGAAATATTTTGGTCAATGTGGTATTAATGACATTTCTTATATTTCTGGGCACTTTATGTCTGTTGAAAATACTTGATCAAATTTACATAGTGTATCATGAACCTGAGGTAAATGTAGACATTTGCCAGTTACTGGTGGGTACTTGAGAATACTTGGATCATCTTTGTTGGAGTTCCCACCCCTGTGGATGATAAACACATGCCAGTCGCATACCTCCATCGCTGAGTTTTGTAGTAGCTCACATGTCAGGAACCCAAGTGATGCTGTTCATATGTGTGGCCCTTCCTTAACCTACTCAGCAAAGCAGAGAAAGATTCGGTGCGTAAGAGATTTGACTCCCGTGAATTTGTGTTGACTAAATATGTGTCAGGAAATTTTTTCTTGGTCATTTTGCTAAATCCACTTGGGACAGTTGACAGACCTTTCTGGATTTGAGTGGTCTCTAAATCTCTGCTCTGTAGAGCAGCAGCCACTAGCTATGTGTGGCTCCTGGGCGTCTAAATCCTCTGTCCCCATAGCTGACTATGACTTGAGTAAAAAGACAAAAATTACACTCTATCATTCAATATTTTGTAAAAATACTAAGTTACTTAGACAGCCATCACCAACCATGGTTGGTTTCTTTAAGAACAAATTTTGAGAGGTCAGAGAGTTGGGGTAGTGGTTAAGAGCATATACTCCTTTTGCCGAGGACCCAGTTTGGATCTCACCGACATGCATACATACGCATAATTAAAAGTGATAAATCTATCCTAAAACATCAGTACTTTATTTTCCTACCATCGTGGATGCCATGTGTCCAAGATAAGGTATCTCGGTTTGGCGTGGCTTCTTCTATAGACCTCTTTCCTTGTCTTACAGATGATTTTAAGTTCCTGTGGGCACACATGGTTCAAAACTCTTATAAAAACACCAGCCGTGTTTTGATTAGTACCAACCCATTTGAGCCCATTCTACTTTACCACCTGATAGTGTCAAATTCTGAAGTATTGCCTGTTAAGAGTTCAGCCGTGATTTGTGTCTTGGCTTTGATTTATGGCTGGTGGCTTACATGGTGCTCCTGTGATGGGAGCAGCCCTTCATCAACCGCAGTTCCCATGCACACAAAGGTAGACATTGGCATTCTGTAATGCAGGCTGTGGCAGAAGTGGGATGAGGTAGGGTAGGGCATGTGTGTCTTTCTTAGGTGCTGTATGTGTACCTATACAGTTCTGTTTGTTCGCTCAACAATTCCTGATTATCCACCGTTAAAGAAACACTGTTCAGCAGTGTTTATTAAAACACAGCAAGGAAGAGTCCATTCAGGGCCATTGAGGTAAATACAGGAATCCCTGCAGCCACGATTCTTACAGTGTTTGTGAGTGATTAGACTCAACTGCGTGCAGCTTGGTGCAGTGGGGCCTGGTAGCCAAGGAGCAGGGTGGGCAGTCAGTAGATGGAACAGTTTTAAGGGGAAACACAGGTGTTGGGGAGCTTTGTTGAAAACAGTCTAGGATTCTTGCTGAGGGTTGGCCAGGATGCAGGCATCTGTTGGGTGATGGTAGAAGATGGGTACAAAGGACGTTTTCTTGTCTCAAGAGTTCCCATCTCCGGGAGCAAAGATGTGGCACAGAATCCATGACTACCTGAGCCACTCCGGAGGACTTTAGGGTTTTGAAGCCAGGGCTTAGGTACATCCCATTTGAAGGAAGTCTGCAAGGAGCCTGTGAGAAGGTTCAGATCCCTACCGAAGTCTGGCCCACGTTTCTCTGTTATGATATAGGTCTGTTCAGGGATTCAGGGCAAGGGAAATAGGACTGTCAAGCCTTCCTATGACCCAGGACACCGGAGAACACGGGAGAAACTTAAAGGAGGGAGGGGCTGGGAGCATACTCACCAGAGGTGGAGAATTTGATTGGGGGGGGGGAACAGAATTTACTTTGGCTCTTGGTTTCAGTCCAAGGCTGCTTGTCCTGTTGCTGTGGGCCTCTGGAGGCAACGTAAGGGTACATGATGGTGAGGAGCACTCTGGAGAAGGCTGCTCACCTCTGGGTTTCTGGGAAGCAACATCTCCTTCCAAGGCCCCACCCACCGCTGTCCAGTGGCCTAACTTCCTTCCCCAGTCTCTGCCTCCCAAAGGTTTCTCCCACCGCACAGTAGTTTCTGGTGACCAATCTCTCAACTTACAGGTCTTTGGAGGACAAACAACTTTCAACCTAAAACACTCTGAAAAGATTCAGCCTACAGCAGGTGGTTTAAGGTAACAAACACCATTTTGAATGTAATTAAAAAAAATTCCCATAACCTCTTCAAAAGGGGTAATTTTATAGTTTATTTAAATTAGTTTCTCTAAAATGTTGCCATAACTTACAATCAATATAGAAGTTATAGATGTTAAGATTTACATTTTTTCCCCATATTTTCAAGCTTCAGGAGGTGGTTTACATTTCAGTTACATCTCAGTTCAGATGCTAAGTTTTCATTGAACATATTTGATGTAGATTTAGTTTGTAATATAATTTATCAAAAATGGCAGATAAGTCTCTTGCCAACATTATGGATTGTGTTATTTTATTGGCAGGGCATAGCTAGGAAAATCCTAAAAGACAAATAGGACTTCAAGGGTTAATCCTATTTTTTTTTCTTTGATCCAGTGAATAGCCTCATAACTTTGTAATTAACTTCACAGACAATGAAAAGAATATTCCTTGTCCAAGGTGAGCCCTGAATAAAGGTGTTGTTAGAGATAGAGGGGGGCTGGAACCTGGGTGTGCGTCTCTGCGTCAATACGGCTTTGTTGTTTGTGCTAAAGCAGGATGATTACTTTTGAAATCTAGCAAAGGGTGGTCCTTGGGTACAAAGGACGTTTTCTTGTCTCAAGAGTTCCCATCTCCGGGAGCAAAGATGTGGCACAGAATCCATGACTACGTGAGCCTCTCCAGAGCACTGCTTCCATGACCTTTGTCTTGTGAACTCAGTGAATGAAATCTGGGAGTTTAGCAAGCAGTCTTATGAAGGGGTTATAGGAGTGAGCAGAAGACAGCTCCTACATAGGAGGAGTGGGTCCTAGAAAATGGGAGCCATCTGGCTGCTCTTCGGTGTTTTTAGTAAGACTGGCAGAGATGTGTGAGGTGTGGGGAGGTGGGCTGCGCATCCACAGCGTGTTGGGTGCCTCTCACTTTGGGTCATCTACATGTGGAAGGGTGCACATGAAGGTTGGAGAAAAGGGGAAGAAAGATGACAGGGATCCAGATCAGAGCCAAGACCAAGACCAAGCCAAGGGCAATTCCAGCTTCTGACCCAGGACAAATTCCACAGCCACCCTGGTCAGTTTCCATCTCCATTCTTATCGCAGCGAACTTAGAACTAAGGTACAGGTTTCTAAAAACAACACAAACAAAACACTTTTTAGAAAAAAATAAAAAGGGTGGGGTGGGGTGGGGTTCATCTCCATGTAAGGGTAAATGCTGAAGCAATTGTGGTCTTTTGTTGTCATGGGTTCTGTTAATTAAACTTCACTTATCTGTATAACTGCAAATCCCTCTCATGTCGTCCTCAGCTCTACAGAGCCTTCCTTGGCCATTGCGCGTTTGACTGCACTACTTTCCTTTCTGTGCAGCTCATCATTGTTGCCCCCCCCCACCCCGTTTTACCAGCTAAAGTGAATGTGTAGCGTTCCAAGACTGTCTGCCATCATCGAGTGTCACTGTGCATGTATGCTGCAAGTTTAATTTTTTTCCCCAAGTTTGATTTTTTTTTTGTAGTTGCCTTGCATTTTGTTGTACTTTTAATTATGTTTTGTTGTATTTCATGACTGAAGTTTCAGTCCATACATTGTTAATGGCCAAATTGTTTCCGCCATTTTAAGCAGTATCTCTGTAGCTTTGAAAGCAGTCTTCCCCACACCATGCAGAGCATTGTTCTCGTTGGTTCTAGTGGTAGTTATGTCCCACGTCACTCCTCTTCCAGTTACTCTGTTAGTATTTTAATACTTACATGCCTTTTGACACTAAGGGAATCCTATTTATTTAGATTAAATAACTGAGCATATAAAGCAGACCTCTGAGGGCACTTTTAATATTGTTAATCACCCCTGCCCCCAAACACAAACTCACACAACACACACACTCACACACACACACACACACACACACACACACACACACACTCACACATACAACACACACAGTCACACATACACACATAACACACACAATCTTACACACACAGAGTCACACACACACACACAACACACACAGTCTAACACACACAGTCACACACACAGAACACACACAGTCACATTCACACACACAACAGACACAGTCACACATACACACACAACACACACAGTCTCACACACACAGAGTCACACACACACTCACACAGAGTCACACATACACACAGACACAGTCACACATACACACAGACACACCCCAGCAATTTAAATAGGGGAAAATGAAATCTGTAGGTTTTGGTACATCATCAGCAGATTGTTTTGAGATCTTCTGGACCAGTGTGTTTCTACACTGACTTCTATTAAGGGGATTTTCTTTTTCTGTCTTTTTCTTGGTTAATTCTGCTGGAAAGTGCTGATCTTCATAGGTGGCAAACAGGTGTTCAGACAAATGTGTTTCATTATGAACGCAATCCTGCCTTTATCGCACCATTGATTTTGAATCCACTCACCTGTAGACAGGAATTGTTTCTTTAGTCTTTATGACTTTCAGCAACTTGAAGCTTTTGATGTACTCTTGGGTCATGTGCGAGGGTCTGGTTCCTGGCACAGGTGCTGCTGAGAAGCTTGCCCCTTTCCAGACAAGGGCTCTGGCTTTGCAGTTTCTAAGGAGCCTGAGTGCTCATGCTGTGAGCTGCCATTATCTGTGTTTGCAGGCGTGGTAGATCTGTGCAGCTCCCCATGGTGCCTAGCATGCTGTGGGCTGACTCTCTGTTGAGTCATAGTCTCTGTTGGAACATAGTCAGGCAGCTCTGTCTTTCTGAGAAAACACACAGCTTTGTTAGTGTTGCTAACCCAGCTCTCACCTCAGAAGAAAGAAGAGATAACTTATTCTAGGCCAAGCACAAAGAAAGCCTTTGGGTTGCTGGAAGCTTGGAGTCCCATCTCTCCAGTCCCCAAACACTTACCTAGTACTCGCAGAGCTAGTCACACATAGCAGTGGGCAATAAATATTTATTCGGGTACTAAAATAACCTATGATGATTTGGTTCTGTGCTTTCAATATTCTATCTTCCTACAATCACTGCCATTGTGATCACTCTCTTAGGATGTTAAATGCAGGTATGGCTTTGTCTTTGGCACATTCCTTCACATTGGACAAATAGCTGGTTATTAAAAATGCATTTTATCATTTAGTCTTTGACAGAGGTCAAGAATACAAATATATATATGTATATATATATATTAAAATAATGGAAACTCATCTTCATTTTTCTTAGTTTGCAACTTAAATTTCATAAAAGACTTTTACTGAATTTTGTTTACTCCCCAAAATGTTGAAAAATCTGAACTATTTTTCGGGTTTATATTGATATAATTTGTCTCAGTGTTACTTGTGCCAACACCACTTCTAGGCATGGAAAGGCAACCCAGCAGATCTCTTTTTATTTTTTAACACTAATTAGGGCTTGTGGTTCATCATGAGATGAAATAGAGCTTCCATATCAATAAATAAAATAACAACAGAAGCTAAAAAAAAATCTGTCCACACCCTTGTATGTATTTACAACCCTTGTATGTATTTACAGAGTTTTTGTGTGGTATTTTCAAACCTTGCTATGCAACTGAAGTCCTATGTAAATGTGAATCCCAGCATCTCAAGCCCTACTTCAGACTGAATATAACAACCCTCCTTTCAGTGATACCTCCAGGTCAGAGCTGAGTCCGTAGGAATGTGGTAAGCACCGGCATAAGAGGCATACCACACACTTTGCAGAAATAATGAAAGCCGGCAGAACCTCACATTAAACGCCGATGTTTGTTGTTACCCAGTTTTAATGGGAGTGGTGCCCAGTAACGGTTTTCCTTTGAGCTCTGTTACCGTCTGGGTGACCGTATATCTGGACTAGTGCAGAGAACATTTCATTTGAGAGTGGCATGCTGATGACCTGCGTTCTGGTAGCATCCCTGGTGACCGTCTCCCTTGGGGCCCCTGCTGTACTTGTCATGGTAGCCACGTGTGGTTTTGATATACATGAAAACAGAATGCGAAGCTTTCCATGTAGATCTTAGTTGGTTCTGCTTTGAGTGTTGGGGAGGTAGATAGAACATTTTTATATGTGATCACTAGCCCCAAAGTAATATGTTAGGAAACACACTCTGATGGTAATCTTCACGGTGTGCAGTCTTCTGATTTAGAACCACAGGACAGGTGGTGAAGTCTCCTCAGAGCTTAACAGGGACAACGCACCCCGACCGTAGGCTGGACCTCACTGAGTTCGGGAAGGAGGAAGTCAGCTGGCTTTCCGTCCCTCTGCCCTCTGGCCTCTGGCCTGCCACGGTGTGAACGCTCTGCCTCTCCCAGCTCTTCCTAACATCTAAACTGACTACACAGAAGGGTTAAAGTCCAGAGTGGTTCCTTGAGGGAACTCATCTGAACAATGCTCTCTAAGTTGTCCTGACAGGCAAACGGTGTCTGTGAAAGGCTCATTCTTCTCAGATGGCTTCAGAAAAGTGTCACCTTGCCACCTTCTTTCTCTAACGACACCGTTCTGGTAAATGAATCCATAACGTTTTCTTATTTAAATCTTTGCTTGTATTGTTTTTCCCCTTTTTAAAAAAGAATTTATTCTTCTCTCATAAAATCTATCCTGAGACTGCAGCCTTCCCTCCTTGTACTCATCTGCCTCCCCTGATCTTTACCAGATCCCTTCAGAAGAGAGCAGGCCCCTCAGGGATGTCAGGTGAATGTGGCGTAAGACCAGGCACAAACCCTCCTGTCAAACCCGTAGGGTGAACAGGGTCCCAAGACCAGATAAAAGAGTTAGTGACACCGCCACTCCTGTGTTAGGAGTTCCAAAACATCCCCAAGCGAAGCCACCACAACACATATTCACAGGAACGACTCCAATGAACTCTGCTATACTCGTAGATCAGCGCTCGGCCAGTCTCCATCAGAGAGGCTTCCTCTAGCAACCGACGGGAGCAGATGCAGAGATTCCCCAGCCGAACATCAGGTAGAGCTCCGAGAGCCCTGCAGGAAAGGAGGAAAGAGGATTGTAGGAGAGAGGGGGACAGGGCACCACAAGAACATGTACCACAGAATCAACTAAGGGGGGCTCATCAGGGACTCACAGAGACGGAAGCAGCAGTCACAGAACCTGCGTGGGGATGCAGTATTTTTCTTATTCTCTTCTTCCTGATTTTTGATTTTTTTTTTGGGGGGGGAGAATCGGGGCTCTGAAATTGTTTGCTCTAGGGAAGAACAGATCCAGGCCACTTGAAAGTGTGTTCTAGTTGGCTCTTGTGATTGTTGTTTGATCTGTGATCTGTACAGAGGGAGCATGTGTGTATGTGTTGGTGTGTTAAGCCAGTTTTTCTGAGTCTTATGCATGTGGCAGTGTGTTCACATATGAATACCGTATGACAGAGACATCAGAGGGAGCTCTGAATCACATGAAATGGCAGAGGGCTTATGGAAGAATTCTGGCAACTGTGTAAGTTGGGAAATGTGCATCGGTACTCTGTGACATTCGTATACCTCGGCGCACATCTGCTGGAGTATAGGTTCCTGGGAGGAGAATTATTTAGATGGCTTCCTGGAAAGGATGAATCAAGTTGACAGCCCAGTAACAGGATATTAGTGCCCTTCTTAGTCTGACCTTGTTGGGATGAGCCACGAAATGTTTTTCTGTCATATAGCTCATGTTGATCCTAATCTTGAACTGTGTATGTGTGGGGTGGGTGTACGCATGTGCACTGGTGTGCAGATGCAAATGGGGGCCAGGTGTAAGCATTGGACCCTCCTGTTGTCCCCACCTTACTTGTTGAGGCGGGTTATCTCACTGAATCCGGAACTGACTGAGGAGGGTTAGTGAAGCCACTCTTTGGTTTTTCTGTGGGTGCTGGGGATCCGAACTCACGCTTCTCATCGCAGTGGGTAATTTCCTGGCTGAGCCATGTCTTCAGGCCCATGAACTTACACTTCTGGTCTTTCTGCTTCTTCCTCCTGAGTATGGGGGCACAGGTGTGTCCTACCACCCCCGTTTTATGCCGTGCTAAGGTCTGAACCCACGACTTCATGCATGCTAGACCAGCAGTCTGTCAAATGTTTGGCTGCATGACAAAACTCTTACTGGTTTTAATGATAAAAACCCAGCGTCAGACGTAGGGGTGAATGCCGGAAGATCAGAGAGACAAAGAAGCAAGCCACAGCCACACCTTACCTCCACAACTTCCCAGCTGAACAAAGGAGCACGCTCCGCTCTCCTCTTGCCTTGTATTCCTCCCCCCACCCAGCCATACCACTTCCTGTCTGTCTACACAGACTTCCGGACCTCTGTGGTTGTTAACTGGCTCTCATTCTGTTCATTCATGCAAGCGTTATTTCTTAGAGTACAAACAAGATACTACCGCACATCCCCAGACATTTGGGAGGCTCCATGCACATTGTGTCTGCTTCCCAAGCCCTGTCTTGGTCCTGCTTCTCTGCTGGGATCAGCACTAGTCAGAATCCAAGTTGGGGAAATTATTAGGACGTGAAAGATGACCGTGTCCCACTGTGTAATCCTGGGTTTTTCTCATGGACCCTGAAATGACTGTGTGGGGGTGCTCTCCCTTTTCCTTATTTTCTCATGATTTATTTATTATTTTAGTTTTATGTTCATTGGGTGTTTTGCCTGGATGCATGTGTGACAGTGTCGGATCCCAGGAATGGGAGTTACAGATGGTTGTGAGCTGCCATATGGGTACTGGGAATCGAACCCAGGCCCTCTGGAAGAGCAGTGAGTGCTCTTAATTACTGAGCCATCCCTCCAGCCACCCCCTCCCCATTTTCTTTTCTTAGATAGACTGTTTTATAATGCTGTGGTAATGGAAGTTAATTAATAGTCACACACATGATTCTTATCTACAATATTGCAAACAATTTTTGTGCAGGGGGCATGTAATTGATTTCTACCCTGACAAACAGATGGTTTCAGATATATTAGCTAATTGCCATGAGGCAGAAGTTATAATAACACCCAGTTTACAGC
The DNA here is from genome assembly GCA_030556225.1 of Cricetiscus sungorus. Lineage (NCBI taxonomy): Eukaryota > Metazoa > Chordata > Mammalia > Rodentia > Cricetidae > Cricetiscus > Cricetiscus sungorus. The sequence continues at coordinate 29,833,937 of JANBXA010000031.1, forward strand.
ATTCTATTTCAATGTTTTTTTTTTCCTCTGGTTCTATCATGGTCAAAAAATACCTAACAATTTCTTTTATTAAATAGATAGGTTTTGTGAGGTAGTGATAGTGCGTACCTTTAATCCCAGCACTTGGGAGGCAGAGGCAGATGCAGATGGAACTCTGTGATTTCAAGGCCATGCTGGTCTACAAACCCAAGTTCCAGGACAGCCAGGGTTACATGGAAAAACCCTGTCTCAGGAAAAATAAAGTTATGTCTCAATCGCACAGGAATAGTTTGCACAGTGTTCCCGTCTTAATGCTTAGAGAGCCGTTGCCACAGCAGATGTGCCATTTTTATATAACCGGGAAATATAGTTCAGTAATACTTTTGGCCCATAGCCAAATCTTGAAATTTGTACTAATATCCTCATTGTTGAATAAAGTGGCTGGCATGTGATCATTTTGTATTTGTAGGAAAGCCACAATTTTAGTTTTTTTTTTTTTTTTGAACTTATGCTTTAATATCAGTTGAATGATGCTGATTTCGTTGTTAAGGAACCTTTTTGAATTTTATTTCTCTATAACTGATATATAGCAACCAACCTATGTAACATATGAATATGCACCCCCAAAGTGTAGAATATGGTGTTTCAGGAGAAAATGCAGACATGTGGCCCTTTCCCCGGGAAGGTGTGTAGACCAGACCCCTGGAAACAGCCCGAGAGGGTTTCCACCCCCATAATGCTGCACTGATTTGCTATAGCAGCTCAGCAGCTGTGTGTAATGGTAGACATTTCCAGCTGGCGGGAGAGGGAGTTTTAATTCCTTAGCAGCCAGTCTTAGTTGTTCTTTCTTTCTGGAAAAGATCCAGAATTGGATGAAGGGGAGACAGACAGACAACCTCTCGGGGCTTTCTGGATGTGCATCTGTGTCTGCTTCTCACCTGTTCTCTACCAATGGAATGGACACAGCAGTCAGTAGTTTCACATTTAGGCAGCAATCGAATGTGTGCTTTAATTCCCTGAGCTTGGTCCCTGTGTTCTTAGTGTTACTGTCTAATTATAGAAATGACTCCTCCACTCCAAGCCAGCAAATATTCTACTGAACTTTGCCCCCCCCCTTTTTCAATTTTTGTAAACATTTAGCTTTCTATCTGAATTTCAGAAATAAGAACTCACTGAGCTCGGTGGCCCTGCGGGAAGTAAGGAGTAACAAGCTGAGGTAGCTCAGAGTGAGCAGCGCTAACACAGGATCCTTGAGAATCCCCAGGGAATGGAGAGCAAGAGAGGATGAGGAGGACTCCAGGTGCCTCATGCCCAGGGCTTTAACGTTCTTTTCAGGATCCCAGTAATCTAGGTAGGCCTGGCAAGCCTGGTGGGAACTTTATGCAGTTTTGGTTTAACACGATACAGTCACTTAATTCTTTAGTTTCTGCTGTCTTGATCCACCATTGCTGTCAACCCAGGAACAGTTGGTTTCTGAAGCCCCTGCCTTGTCTATTATCAACTCACCTGGACTCGTGTAGACGGGTTAAAGAAAGCCTGCAACGCCTTTTGTTGACTTAAAAAATTCCAGTGAAGGGAATCTGTGTGCTGACTGGCTGAAACTAATGACATAGAAGCCACGGTTCACCCTCAAGTGTGCTCCGGACTGTGACACTAAGTGGCTGTGAAAGGGTCGTGCGTGTGGCAGCGTGGCTGCTCGAAACCTGTCACCGCCGCAACCTCTCTGTTACTGTAAGATGAGTCACCAGTTCTCTTGCCAGGTAGCACTCTGCGTGAGGTAAAATCCGGCAGTACACTTGTGCCTCCCCGTCGTGCTCTGAAGTGTAAAAACAGCTTACGTTTAGTCAGTCTTGTTGTGCAATACCGGATCATTTTCACGGTGTCTATGAGTTATTAGAGCTGTCTCTGCAGATGTTGACAGGCACAGGAGTACCACTCACAGACACAAGAGCACTTAAGAGATGGCTGCTTTCTGTAAGGGGGTTTCAACCCCCACCCCCACCCCCACCGCCCGGGCACTGCAGACGTGAGTCCGATTTGAGCTGTTCACACCGATGCCAACTTAAGTGTATTTACTTACGTTTGCTAACAGAGATGGTCCTTGGTCCTGACTGTGCACTTGGGTTTTTTTTTTTTATTAATTAATTCATTAATCTGTTTGTCTATTTATTGCTTTGTTTGTTTATTTGAGGCAGTGGCGGTTTGCATATGAAATGACACTTACAGGCTCCTGTGTTCGAATATTTTGTCCCCAGTTGGTGGTGCTGTCTGGGAAGGTTAGAGAAGAAGCTCTAGGGGGTGGAGCCTCCAGGAGGAAGTACCTCACTAGGGTAGGCTTTAAAAGTTTAAAACCTAGTTCAGCTTTCTAGTTTCTCTTCCTTATGTGCTTTGGAAATGTGGTCAGCCTGCTTCCTGACCACCAGACCAGCCGCCTTGGTCCTGCTGCCTTAGCTTCTTTGAAGTGACAGATTCTTATCCCTTTGGAAATGCAAGCCAGACTAAACCCTTTCTTTCTTAACTTGCTTTTTTGCCAGTGTGTTTTTTCACAGCAACAGTTATGAATATAGAGCCCAGCCATATCCGAGAGTTTTCTGTATATCCCTTACATTCTTGGGAAAGATCTCAGAGATGAGAATAATGAGACAGAGAGGCTGATTCTCTTGCCTGTGGTTATACATCGAGTAGGTGGCAGTGAAAGGTTTAGATATATTCAGTCTGACAGCATTGCTTGCTGTGTGTGTGTGTGTGAGTGTGTGTGTGTGTGTGTGTGTGTGTGTGTGTGTGTGTGTTACAGCTAGTTGTGATTTAGATGTGGTTATATTTCTCTATTGGATAGTTTTCTTTCTCCCAACCTTTACCATTCTTCTCTCTGAAAACATTAAACATTGTCTTGCTGGCCAGTGAGACCAGCACCATCTGTACTGGGGAATGGTATTCCGTTTGGGACTTCCTTATTTTTGAGACAGGTCCTTGCTGCGTTCCTTAAGTTGGCTCTGCAGGCGTGCCCTCACGTAGTTCCTTACGTCAGCCTCAGAGGTAGCTAGACGTGCAGGCACATACTGCTATGCCTTGTGATTTTGATTTTGGTCCTTATGTTTGTAGGACCCAGTGTTTTTATTCATTTCAGTATCTTTAAATGTGTCCTTTGCATCTTCAGAGATAGTCCTGCCACATTCTATCATTCAGAAGAGACCCAAAGTGTGCTTGCCGACCTGTACTGTGTCTGATCTACTCAGGTATGTGTCCATGCTTAGAGAATGGCGATGTTAACTTGTACACATGTTCACATCTCCTGTGGCAAGTGCTATAGTCTAGCTGTCTGAAGACCGACGACACTGCCCTCCGTTAAGTTGACTCACGCACTTACTTGGTGTCAAACGGTAACTGTCAAAACCTCCAGGGTTAGTTGGGTAATGGGTATAACTAGAAAATATCATATTGAGTGAGGCAGCCTGACTCAGAAAGAAATGTGGTATGTTCTTTGTCATTGAGGTGCCTAGCTCCAAATCTTCAAGTGTGTAACCTAGAGTAACTGCAGAAACCAGGAAAATAAAATGGGGATAGGAATATGTTTTGTAACTGAGAGGGGAAGAATTGGGTACTGGTTATCTGAAGGGGGGAACAGGGAAAAATCAGGGAGTGGGTAAGGAGGAGAAGGTAGTTTAATATTGAAGAAGGCAGATGATAAAGTATCTATAAGCTCTACTTAAAAATTCTTAAGGAATAGTACAACTTCTGACTACTTAAAAATACCTATAGTATGTATAAGGTGTTGTATACATATACATACATAGTTAAAACGAAAAACTTCTGCCTGGGCTGACAGTCCTCTCCTCACAAACTATACACTATCTAATAAAGACCCAACATGAGGCACGAGAAGCCCTATTTTGAGTTGTCAGTCAGGATTTTGTCCATGGGAGTTTAAAAATATAAGTCATTGCTATTAGTCTGGTGGCTTCCCAAAGCTAGAAGGTAAGATGCTGTTGCTGAATACTCCATGTATTTCAGGCACAGCAGCTAGAGGATCCAAGGCAGAATTTACCTGAAAGCCTCCTCCCCGAGGAATAGCTTTCATGGTACTAGAAGCTTCTGTAAAAGGGAAGAAATAGTAGTCCTACTCAGCTGTGATGCCTAAGAACCACAACAGTGACCAGCGTAGCAAGCAAACACTGAGGTTGCAATAGTGGCATGCATGCATTGGTGGTAAGCAACAGCTCTCTAATTGGACTTTTAAGACCTACTCAACAAGGGAGAAATTGCTGCTCCTAGAAACTTACACAACCACCATGGCTAATGACGATATCGAATCTTGAAGGATAGCCCTTAACTGCCACTTTACTAAGCCACCACAATCCCTAATTGCATTCTAAATAGTTACCCTTATGCCCACAGATAAGTAAAGTTCTCACCCCATATCCAGGACATTTCTCTTTGCAAGGTGGAAGCCATTATAGAAAACCACAGCCAATCAAAATGCAGAGTTGGAGAAACCAGTCCCGACTGATACATCTACATCACAACTGCACCTAATGCTCAAGAGTCACTGTGGAAGAGGGGGTGGGAAGATTTTAGGAGCTAGAGATAGGAAATTTGCTGTTCGATTGCGTCTGCTAGAAATGTCAGAAGCTACACTCACAAAATCCCCCCAAAATGGCTCCCTAGCATGATCAGAACAAAGATGACACTAACAGACATGCTAATGTGGAAAGTGGAAGGTTTTCGAGGCCTTAACCCTAAACAAAGAACCCCAGGCAACTTAGGAATGCTGAGGGCAGAAAGAGTATACCAGTTGGCTATCTAATACCAAGTGGTTGGCCGTGAAATAATTTGTGTACAAGTAACCTGTGTACAATGAGAAGATTGAATCCATAACAACTAAGGAAAAGGAGGCTGCAGATTGTTGTGGAATAGTCTTTCTGTACACTGTGAAGGTGTATCTTTGCCAAGTTACCTTCTAATTGGCTTAATAAAGAGCTGAATGGCCAATAGCTAGGCAGGAAGAGGTTAGGCTGGACTTCTGGGCAGAGAGAAGAGGAGGAGATGAATCTCAGCATGAGGGAGACGCCAGAGGACCCCGAGAGGGAACAGAAGGTGCAAGATGGAAGAGAGGCAAACAGACATGAGGCAAAACGTAGATTAACATAAGTGAGTTAATTTAAGCCAAGAGCCAGTGGGACAAGCCTAAGCTATAGGTCGAGCTTTCATAATTAATGAGTCTCTATCTTACTTTTTTGTGAGCTGGCAGTGAACTCCCCTCCCGAAAAGAAATCCATGTACAATGAATTTGAATGAGAAAGGAGGATGGTAATGTGTAGGTTTGGAGGGAAGAGAGGGAATGGGGAATTGCTATACTTATAGCCTCAAAAATTATTGTAAAATATAACATAGCTCAGGTTTTCACTGGACTTCTCCAGTCTTCAGTCTGTCACAGGGTCTCACCAGCACCCTCTCATGAGCTGGCCATTCTGGCCTTAGTTGTCAACTTCCGTGCCTCTCTTGTTAGATCAGGTATATTTTTTAGAGACCGGTATTATTACGATCTGTTTTAATTCCAGGATTTCAAGGGCTTTGTGCTGAGATGACTCTGTAGATCTTACCCCCTGCTTGTCACCTTGTAGCCGTCCTAGTTCCACATCTGCTAGCATGGTACCAGAGAACTGAATTCAAGTTCCATAGAATTTGGTAACACTTAGAGTTTCCAGTGTCCAGTGGGATATTTTTTTTTGTACAATATTCCACACATTTAAAGGTGTTCTCTGAATAGGAATAGACTAAAGATTGAAGCACATACAGCAAGTTCTCAAATGTTGTATATCACACAAGTTGTCTTTTTGTCTAAACCAGCATATACTTTTTAAGCCCCATTTCATCATGGACTCTTGGATAACGTATCTCTTAAAAGTATTAGAATGCTGTCAGTTGCTTATGCAGATGCTTTCAGTGCTTTGCTTCCAAACAAAATTAAAAATGTTTGAAAACATATGAAGCAAAACCCAAACTGGATTTCATAGTTAAGTTGAATGATGATGGTGCATGGAATCTTCTGCCACATGCCAGCATATGGGTATAGACCCTCTCTGCATACCTGTGTCTTTAGAAGAGGATGTTCTTCTGGTGTCTGAGGGTCAAGGGGTGTCATGACTGTTGGGGCTTGTGAACTTTAAGTCAGTTTGTTGTTGTTGTTTTTGTTCTTTGTACATAGCTGAGGCCATCCATCCTTCTCTGTCTTTTTCAGTGGTTTATTATTGAACTTGGAGGATACCAGATTTACCCCTGTGAAGAAATTTATTAACTCCAGGGCCCTAACAACCAGGAGGTTTAAATTTACTTGGTGAGCTTTACTCAAAGTCTATGATTCTAATTTTACAGTGCATTTTCTCTTTAAGAATGAGAATATGGTGTTGGTGGAAGTTTCAGGGACGCTCATCAAAGCCCACCTAAGGCGCAGTGTATTCTGGAGGAGGGCTATTGCTTCTAGCTTCTGAATTTTTGCTAGCAAGTATGAGAGAGAGAGAGAGCGTGCACTGGAAACAGGAGGAAGCCCGGCTTCTGTCAAAATCCGAGTGGGGGCCTGGGATTGAGCGTGCAATTCTGGAGTAAGGCTACTTGCCGAGCATGCATGAGACATGGGCCACTCCCGGGCACCTTGGAAAAGGAGGGGGAAGACAAAGCAAGTGGCGGCCTTAAACTTATGCAGGCTCTCAATCCTGTTGATTGCCTTTTATGTGCTCCAACTCAGCTTTCTTTTGGGGTGGACCTCTTTTTATGTATTCCAGCTCTAATTGTGCAATAAATCATAGGCTGCATTGCAATAGTATTTTCCCCTTTACTTAGTGATTGTACATGAGCAATTGAAACTTTCAACGGTGAAAGCTAATTATAATGTGGGGCTGAAATCTGAGCATTCTTGAAGAAGTGTGGAATATATTGACAGGTTTTTTTTTTCCTTTCTTGAAAATTACTTTAATTTCTTTTATCTGTTCAGCATTTTAACATGAGCTTTTAGAATATGAACTAATTTTCAGGAGACTGTATCTCCTCCCCCCCCATGTTAGAACCCTGCACCTTGATAGCATGCTAAATTTTCACCAAAGTTTGAAAGTAATTCTTTTCCTTTTTAAAATAGCAACGCTGTCAAGCCAGTGGCAGGATGATGCAAATAATTCTCGTGGGCTGTAACTATTACTATCCTACACATGTAATTTCAGATGTAGTCAATCTAAGCAAGCTTGAATCCCAGGCAGCAGATATGATACTTTTCACATGCCAAGATGTTAAAGTTTATTGTATTTGTACTGAATGTCCCATGTTTAGAGTTGGCTTGAAAATCGGAGTGTTTTAAGGTGTGAGTGGCCACAAAGTGGATGCTCGGGAAAACTTCACAGAAATACAAACGTTTCCAAGGGGTGGAGGGTCTCCTAAATGAAAGGTCTCGTAATTTTCTATCCGACAGGTTTTCTGCTTTCCAAAGAAATAGTGGTGGAAGGCTTGCAGTATGGCTGTTTAAAGCCACGCTCAGCACTTGGAGCACAGGGTGTCTGTGTTGTAAGCAGAGCAGTAGCTCCAGCTGTGGTTCTGAGAAGCCAGGGCAGAGTTCAGAGGCTTTTCTAGAGCGGCAGCTCCATCCTGGGCATGGCACTAGTTTCAGATTGAAGGCGCCATCTAAATTCAGAGTTGCCATTTTCATCTAGATCCTCTCTGCATATGTGTGTGTGTGTGTGTGTGTGTGTGTGTGTGTGTGTGTGTGTGTGTGTGTGTGTGTGTGTATGAGGATGCTCCTCTGGCTGGTCCTTTGTTTTATGCTTTTCCTGATGCATCTTCATGCCGAGCCTTCGTTACCTCTTCTTGAGGGAGGTCACCCCAGCTTTGAAGTTCAGGGAACACTGAATTAGATGATACTGATTTCTATCCAAGATGCCTGTGACACTGCTTAGCTCTGCTCATTGGTATAGAGGTTTGGAACCACGTGCTGGCTAAGGAGACACACAGTTATCTTCTGTGTGTGTGTGTGTGTGTGTGTGTGTGTGTGTGTGTGTTTGTGTGTGTGTGGTGTGTGTGTGTTTGTGTGTGTGTATGTTTGGTGTGTGTGTGTGGTGTATGTGTTTGTTTGTATATGTGTGTCTGGTGTGTGTATGTGTGTGTGTATGTGTGTGTGTATGTGTGTGTGTGTATGTTTGTGTGTGTGGTGTGTGTATGTGTGTCTGTATGTGTGGTGTGGTGTGTGTGTGTGTATGTGTGGTGTGTGTGTGGTGTGTGTGTGGTGTGTGTGTATATATGTGCGTGTACATGTGTGTGGTGTGTGTGTATATATGTGCGTGTGCGTGTGGTGTGTGTGTGTGTGTGTGTGTGTGTGTGTGGTGTATGTGTGTGTTTGGTGTGTATGTGTGTGTTTGTGTGTGTGGGTAGCTTAAGGGTGCTGGAGAGTTTGGCAGTAGGTAATGAAGAAATCAAATGTGATATTCCCAATGAGCAGAGAAGGACGTAGGGCGAATATCCTTGAGTGGTTGTCGGCTGAGGGAGTCGGGGTGATGGTCTGAATTGGGTGCAGATCACAGAGCTGCTTCTGTGGCTGAGTGGTGACAGCAGACAGTGTGTGTGTGATCTCAGAGCAACAGCGCTGAGCACTTCATCTATGTAATTACAGACATAGAAGAATGTCTGGGCATTCACCTCTGAGCAAGCCGCTTAAAGAGGACGTGAAAAGTGAACAAAATCTTTGCAGTACACCAAAGAGCCTTCACAGCCTCTAAAATTATATGCAAAAGATGTGTTATTAGAGAAAAAGGCTTAATAAAAGTTGTGTGCAAGTCTGGAGATTTTCAGCGATTTCAGAGTCCAAATTGCAGTCTTATTTTTAAAATGTGAGACTTTATGGAAATATACAGGGGAAAGTGAATACTTTGCTGCCACTACTGCGGACTAAATATAAATAAATGAGTGTAATTTGGTAGGAAAAAAATGTTTTTATTTGGAACTTCCACTGAGTATTTATATATATTTCTGTGGAATCTAGTTTGCATTCTGTTGCATTCTTAACTAAGAAACATGGGCGTGAAACTTAAATTACAAGAGGATAAATTGCTTTAATAGGCTGTCATAACCACAAGGGTAAATATCAGCCCGCCGTTTATCTTTTATAGTCGGAATTTTCATTACTGTAAAACATCGCTCTAGAAAGAGCCCTGCATGGATATAATTGGTTGTTTATTAACAAACAAATCCAAAACCACGAACTTGCTCAACTTGTAGAGGCAATAGAATCCGGGCAGTTATCCATTTCATGAATTTGATGTTGTTAATTTAGGAATCGTATACTGATACTCTATATATACAAATCATGTTGTGGGGATTACTTTAAAAGTATTTCCTTTTTATTAAGTTAAAGTGCAATAATCTTGTTAGTGAATGATGAACGTTTGAACAGTCTTTCCTTTAAATTTTATTAGAAATAATTGAGATTTTTTATGCCGCGTTCAGTTATGTATGTCACAATTTGCATAATGCTGATTGGTAAGGAATTTGGTAAAATGGAAATTGGGTTTTGTAATCAGAAAGGCTGGTAGAGCTTGGTTATTATTATTATTTTTTTCCTTAACTTAGAAATATAGTCTCATCTATAAAAGGTTGTGAAACGAATATGTTAGTTCATAGGAAACATTCAAAGGGGAGGCTGGCAGTTTTTAAAGTCGAATATGGTAACATCGTGAGTTTGTATAAGGTTTTGTCTTAAGTGTGAGGGTACTGCAGAGGCCAGAAGCCTGTGAAGAGGACAGATTATTTGTGGAAATGAATAAGCCTGACCCTGTGAAGAGGAAGTAGGGGTAGCAGGTGACTCTGTGTGCTAATGCTCAAAGCATGAACGCTGGCAGCAGGAAACTTAGCTACTTTTGAAAACAGCAGGAAATGCGATGTGGAAACAGCTGTCTCGTCTGTTGGCCCGAACAAACAGCTCACGTTTCTTTAGGGATGTCTTCATTCCAGGTACCCATTATCGACCTGTACCGGTCTACGGATGTGTGCTTAAAACTAGACAGAGTTTGCCGGTTAAAATAATTAAGTCAAGTGAGACCTGACGTTTTTTTCCCCCCCAGTGTTCTGTGGTTTGTTCTGGATTTGTGTATGGAGTATTACGAGCCCACAGATCTTCACCCAGAGCAGCAGGTAGCATCATCAGACCACATGCTGTGGGAGGATGTACATCCTGTACCAGCATTCAGTGAAGATCCCTGGTGACTTGTCTAAGTGTACAATTTTTTTTTTTTTAAGGCTATTTCTGTAGTAGCTAATTTACTCATGGGAAATTTAAAAATTGCTTTACCTTCTAAACCTGTGTGGTAGAAGTGTTACCTCTAGAGGGCTCCCAGTGTAGCTTTGACATGAGGAGTTCCCTTCCCGTTCCCGGTGACAGTTGGGTGTGGATACAACTTCTCTCTGGTGTGCTCCTTGGACTCTAGTTTGAATTTGGATTTTTTAAATTAAAGTTTTGTTTTACGTGTATGTTCATTTTGCCTGCATTTTAGCAAGCGCACCAGTTGCGGTTCCCGAGCCACCCAGAAGGCGGCATTGGATACTCTGGAACTGGAGGTGTAGATGGTGGTCAGCTGCCGTGTGGGTGCTGGGAATAGAACTCTGGTCCTCTGGAAGAGCAGCCAGTGCTTTTAACTGCCAGGCCACCTCTATGGTGTGGTTTTGTTGTTAATGTGTGCCAGGTACCATCGTAAGTATTTGTTGATACAACACTGAGCCAGTGTCTAGCCTTCCTGATCCAGGACAGAATGCAAAGCAGTCAGTGAACATGACCGTTGCTGTAATACGTTGCTGGAGTATCTGGAAGGAGAACAGAATGAAGACTTCTCTTCACCAACAAAGAATAGGCGCTATCATTGAAGCTGTCAGCATGCTAGTCTGTAGTTGCATCTGTCACTGAACAATGAGATGTACTAGAAACAGTTGTGGACTTTCAAGCCTTTGCTGGAATGCTTTTGAAAGATTGGGCTTTTGTTTGAACGCCTGGTTGATTTTTACAGAAAACTTGAGAATCAAATAGTAAGCTCTGGGCTGCTCTGAGATTGAGAGATTGGAGCAAGAAGGAGGAACCAGGAAAAGAGAGAATGGAGAATTCACCAGTGAGGCTGGGGGAAGACTGGGGGGATGCAGAGATGTGGATCCAGATAAAGAAAATACAGTGGGAGCAAGGCAGCAAGAACATTTAGCATAGTGGAGTCATTGAGGATTTTGCTGTGTTTTCCTTGGGTCGGAGTCAAAGCCTCAGTATGATGGGTTTAAACAATTAAATACAGTTTTCAAAGATTCTTATTTTTTTCTGAGACATTTTTCTGTAATGTATAGCAGAGAAATGAGGTAGTCTGAGTAGGAATTACATGGTCTCTCTCTCTCTCTCTTTCTCTCTCTCTCTCTCTCTCTCTGTGTGTGTGTGTGTGTGTGTGTGTGTGTGTGTGTGTGTGTGTGTACTACACACTTATGAAGGTCAAAGGACAGCTTGTTGGAGTAAGTTCTATCCTTCTACTATGTGGGAGCTGGGCAGTGATCTCAGGTTGTCAGGCTTGATGGCAAATGCCTGTACCTGCCGAGCCATCTTGCTGATCCTGAATGGGTTTTTCATGAAACTGAAGTCAGCAACTTAAACAGCAAATTTTAGAATCAAACATTTTAATACAATACAATCTAAAGATGTACTAATTTGATACTTACTTGCTAAGGACTGACAGCAGAAAAATATTAAAAGTTTTTTTTTTAATTATACCATTTTGTATAAGAGCAGAAATTGTTGCGTAGTAAAATCATTGCAGCTTATAACACATGACAACTTCAAATCCAAGCTGAAGTAGTTCAGGCTGCATTGGTTGTTATGTGCTGGAGTAACAGAGGCCGGAGGAGGGTATTGCATCCCTGCGAGAGATGATGTGTGGGGCCTGAGTACTGAACTTGGGTCCTCTGCAAAAGCAGGAAGCACTCTTAACTACTTTTGGTGTGTGGGAGAATTTATGACATGTACCTCTTGGGTGTCCCTACCTGGCTCTTTGCACATTGGCTGAGTAGAGAGAAGCTTGAAGCAAAGTTGTGAGTCTTGGTATTGTAACTAAAAATCATCTTATTGAAAACAAAAGAGGCTTAAAATCTATATATCATAAGCCAGAACTTCTAAAGTAATAAAGTATCAGTTTTCTCCGTACTTGAGAAGTTGGTCAACACACAAGAAATAGCACACTGTTGTGTGTTTGTTTACTTTAAGAATGTGTTTCCTGTGCCTATGAACTGGAAGAATTCAGAAGGACTAGAGAATTAAAACTACAGTGTGCAAAAATGACTGCGTTATTGAGAACAGCGGAGATCAGCTTGTTAAAATGAGACGTTCTTGTAAAATTGTAATGGGTTTCGGTGAGCCGTGGGGCCGTGACACGGGAGCTAATAGAAATCTTTTGTGTAAGTGCCGAAGTCAGAGCACACGGAGGTTGTTCTGGGCTCTTTTAGTTAGCAGGCATTTGTCTTTTGAATATGAGAGCACTATCCAGGCACCCTATTCAGGGTGCTGTAGGAGTCATAGGAAGACCAGATTTCTGCCCTTAAGGCCTGGGGCAGAGGTAGTCTTCTCTCCATTTAAAAACATATAGGTCAGTTCTCATATTTGGCATCTGATTGTCTGATAACTGTTACATGTGCAATAAACTGTGGATAGAGTTGTAACAAGAAGATCCTTGAATTGACATTGAACTGCACGTAGAATCATGCGTGTAGAATCAGTGTGCTGGCCTGTGTTTGCTTGTCTCCTTACAGATTTGCAACCCACAGAATATCCCATCCATCTGGGGGCTCTGTTTTGAGGGAGGGCATGTGATAAACTCAGCGCATCCTGTATGCAGGCTCCGCTTTTAGGAGCTGTATCATCTAGCTGGTATTTTTGTGTATGCTTTGTGGGTCACATCGAGTTTTAGTTCCTGTTCCTAAAGTAATATTAGTCCTCTACCTCAGAGCTTCCATTTAAGGACTATAATTCTGTTCTTGATAAGAGCTTAAAATTCAAGTGTTGGATTTTGCATTTTGTGCTTATGCACAAGCGGATTTTACTTCTTCGGGAAAATTGGTGCGTGTTTGCATCAGTTATTTCTTAGAAGCTCCCATACCTATTCCTTGGTGGCTACACAGCTTTCCTCTCTGCCTCCTTGAGTGTTTTTCTATGCCCACATTTTTCTTAGACTTTGTTCTCTTGATTATAGCCATTACCACTCCCCAGACTGTTTTTCTTTAAAATGAGTTTGGTTGTCTCAAAAAAAAAAAAAAAAAAAAAAAGCATTTCCTTTCTGTTGATTTGTGTTTTTGTGGAAAGTATATGCTGGTAGCTAACTTTTGCCTTAGGGCTCTGGTGAAACTCTGGTGATAAATGCCTGGTAAGGGGACTCAACATAGCCATTGTTAGAGGTATGCATTGGAAGGATCGCTTCCCTTTCACAGTATCTGAATACTTAGTATTGGAGAATCAAACCCTGGAGCACATTTTAAGGTGGTGGAAATGTCACTACTCTTATGTGTCATGGATTTCTATGATCTCCCAGAGCTGGAGTTCTAGGCGGCTGTGAGCCACCTGGCTTGGCTGCCGGGAACTGAACTCATACCTCTGTGATGGTAAAGTGTTCGCTAAATTATAATACTTTACTTTTGAATGGAGGTATGAGGTTATATCCTGAAAGACTACCTTTGGCAAACTAGTTGTAACACAGGCGTTTATTTTTTACTTGGTTTTTAAAAAATGTATATGAGTATTTTTCTTGCATGAATGTCTGTGTACAGTTCCCGAGGAGGCCGAAAGACAGCACCAGATTCCCTGGGACCGGAGTTACAGACAGTTGTGAACCTCCATGTTGGGTGCTGGAAATTGGGCTCAAATCCTCTGGAAGAGCAGCCAGAGGGTCTGTTAACTTCTGACCCATCTCTCTAGTCCCCACTGTTAACTGTTAAAACTGCATTAACCACTGGCTATTATTTTCCAATTCATGTGTCTTTCTACTATGTCCTCCCACACCTTTGGGTTCTTATGTTTTAGTTATTTATCTAATAAATAAAGTTGTGAGCTGGGCAGTTTTATGTCAGCTCGACACAAGGTAGAGTCATTTGGGAAGAGGGGGCTCAGTTGAAAAAATAAAAGAAAAATGTCCTCAACAGATTGGCCTAATTGGCAAGCCTGTGGTCTGTCCTCTCGACCAAAGAACAATAGGGCCAAGCCCAGAACTCTGTGGGCAGTGTCACCTCTGGGCTGCTGGTGCTGGGTGCCCTTAGAAAGCAGGCTGCGTGAGTGATAAACAACTCTCTCCCACTACCTTTAGCCCCTGCCTCAGGGCCCCTCCCCTGCCTGATCCTTGCCCTGACTTCCCCCAGGACAGGCCTTGTTGCCTTTGAGGTGAGGTTTTATGCCATATGGTGAGGCAGCACTTCTGGGTGGGAGCCTGTGGTAGAGCAAGCTGCTCACAGGAAGTGTCTAGAGGGTAAGGGGAAAGCTCAAGGAGGGGTTCAGGGTTCCAGCAGACTCTTCAAAGAGCTCAGGAGATCTCCACCAGGTGTTCTTAACACTGCTTCCATCACCTCCTGGGAGCACCCTATGTGAAGCAGACACTGGTCCAAACCACAGTATTCTCCCTAGCTTTCTGAGTGAAGTGCTCAAGAAATTATCGACCTGCTGAGTGTTGAGATCCACAGCTCAGATCCACAGGAAGGATGTTGTTCAGCTGTAGTGCCTCATGGTGTTCAGGGGAAAACTGTACAAGTTAAATTTAGTAGTATTTATTTGAAGCAAAAAAAGCGATTCGTGAAGTAAGCAGTCCTGTTAGTCAGTAAGGTTCATAGAGCACAACCTGGGAATGGCAGTGCGGACAGTATTTACAGGCGACAGAAGAAAATAACTCAGAGAGATAACCTGGTTGGTCTCTAGTTTGGTTGCAGTTTATTTGCATAATAAGTTAAGCCACGGTTTGCCAAATTTAACTTAATTTAACCATGAGGAGTTTGAAATCCCAAGTACTGGGGAAATACCCACAGGAAATTACCATGGCACAGAATGTTCTGGAAGGTGCCTGCTGACTGGGAAGGGGTGGCACAGTTTGTTCAAGTGGGGGTGTCTACTCTTGTTTCTCTGGCACGGCTGGGTGCTGAGGTCTTGATGAAAAGCAGCTGGTAGGCATTGTGTGGCCTGTACTATGCTCTAAAGCCAGCTGAGGTAGGTGTGTGGGGTAATCTGCTGCGGCTGCCATGTTTGAACCGCTGGAGAGGGGTGTGTGGCAGGTTCTGGTTGGTGCTGGAGGAACGAACTGGAAGCTATGTCAAGATGGAGAAGATAAGAACACCTTAAAGAGGAAGGTGAGCGCCGTGCTTGTACAGTGCCCTTCTAGCTCCTTCTGGAAGTACTTGGTGTTGGAGAGCCCACTGGGGGAATCAGCATAAGTTCTTTTCTATCAACACAGAGTATGTAAGGAAGGGGGAACCTAGCTAACAGCCAAAGTATTGAAACCTGACAAGGGATCTCAGTCCTGACAGCTGTAGGCGACTGCAGACTACACCACTGATGCTGCTACATGCCATGAGCAGAACTGAGAACGTGGCATCACAACCGACTTCTTTAGTGAGCAACTTTCAAACGAAACAATAAAGAGAAATGAGGTGAAACGTAGATGAGAAGCGCCTGAAGAGGCAGGCGTGTGCGGATGTTCCGATTCTTACTTGAATTAAGCAAGCATGAAAAGAATTATTGTGACAACAGAGGAAATTTGACCATAGTGGGTACTAGATATGGAACAATCACATTTCTGCATGTGATAATGATATTATGAAATGTATCTACAGATTTAAATATTGGCATACTTTAAAGAACTCTTGAATATCCATGTTGAAACATTTATAGATTAAAGATTATAGTTTCTAGAATTTATTTAAATGATGTTTTTGTTGCATCAATATATAAAAAAACACCTCATGAGCAAGGTTTATTTTTTTCCAGATCATGAAAGTTATGAAGCAGCTCCCTATCTTAGCTGTGTATAAAAGTTATCAATCATAAACAATGGCCTGTCTCTCAAATAATGTAATTGTGAGTCACGTTGTTTGGCTTTGTTTATAAAGAGTGGTTAGGAATTTATGGTGGTGATTACTGGCATTTACAGAGACATATCCCATGGATGCACTCACGTGCACAAATTTTGACTTGGTAGTTTATGATGGGAACAAAAGTGTCTTGTGCTTTATGGAGTGCTTGATATTGTCTTGGAGCAGAAAAGCAATGTGCTGTAAGTTTCAGCAGTCTTTTTGACGTAGATATGTCTTCTACTCACAAACCTGAGTATGTATTTCTCTGACGTGTTTACTATATCTGTAAACCATGGTAGTGTGACTTCTGTAATATTTATCTTACGCCAATGCAATATTTATAACAGAAACTGGAGGCATAGAGCCTAAGAAATATTCATGTTAAATATCAACATGGTGCCTTCACTAATTGCTGTAAAGTTTTAAAGCAAAAGTCTCTCATGGATAATAATCTGGTGTCCCTAAGCTCTCCATTCCTTGACCTCAAATCCATATTCTCGTTCATGTAACATTAAAAATCTAGGAAGTTCAAATGACTTGACAAAGGTAAAATTGCATATTTAAGAAATATTTATGATAGTTGTGGGTGGGGGTGGCTCATCCCCCAGGTGAGCTGTCTGAACGTGACTCTGAAGCTGGAGGAAGAGCATTCCGGAAGGAAGGGCGAATCTTCCTCATTCTGATATACTTGTCCTTTTAAAAGAGGTTTCGCTAAACGGTTATATGGAGCTCTAAAAGTGTGTGTGTGTGTGTGTGTGTGTGTGTGTGTGTGTGTGTGTGTGTGTGAGCATGTGTGTTTGATGCTATGTGCTTTTAAAGTATGGGTAAAATTAAAGTACATACAAGCTAGCAGTTGGCAGCCGCAGGTTCATGGCTATTGGTAGAGGGGATGAGACATCTGAATCACAGACGGCTCAGCTTATTACTGCAGTAGCAGTAGTCATCACATAAGCATCTGGGTCTGTTTTCTGGATGTTATCTCCTGAGGAGTGGTGTGAAGGGTCACATAACACCTGTGGGGAACATGGTAGGAACCCAGAGCTTATGAGTCTTGAATTTTTATAGTGAAAGGAACCCGCTTGGAACAGGTCATTGTAAAGAGTCTTTTGTTCCAGATATGACATTCCTTGTTTAAAACAGTCCTCAGAAAGATGATCTGCAGCAGAGGCAAGCAGAGGACTAGAGAAACTCTTGGAACATTAAGCACAGCAGTGCCAATACTGGCTTCTGTATTGCTATGGCTCCTGATGAATCCCCAGTGAAAACCCCACTCTTGTCAATCACACCGATTAATCAGATTGACAAGAGGCTCTATTCAGATCTGTTCCCTTTTGAATAGATTTCAGAAAATGCATCTGAAGGCTCTATCTCAGTTACTCCAAGCAGCAAAGCGGAGGCCAGCTTGAGAGAGGATGCTAGTAATTCATGAGAAGTCTGTGAACCTCAGGAAGGCTTAGCAAGACTGATGCCTGCCGGATCTCTGGGATGGCTGTCAGTGGACTTTGCTGAGAAATACTGAGGCACTTTGAATGTAATTGGTCCCCGTAATCTCATTGGGAGTGACACTGTTAGGAGGTGTGGCTTGTTGAAGTGGGTGTGGCCTTGTTGGAGGAAGTGTGTCACTATGGGGGTGGGCTTTGAGATTTCCAATGCTCAGGATTCTGTCTAGTGACATAGTCAACTTCTTGTTGCCTGCAAGGTGTAGGAATCTCAGCTATTCCTCCAACACCATGTCTGCCTGCCTGCAGCCATGCTGCCCTCCATGATGATACTGGACTGAACCTCTGAAACTGTAAGCGAAGCCCCCTAAATTATGTTTTCCTTATAAGAGTTGCTGTGATCATAGTGTCTCTTCACAGCACTATGTAAAAACCCTAGGATAATACCATGTCCATTTTCACTTGTGTGGCGTTCTTTCAGAGCCCTGTGGACATGGGGTTGCAGCGTAGCTTAAGCAATCAGTGCACAGGCCCGGACACCCATAAAAGACTTGTGTAAACTGAGTGCTGCTATAGTTAGAGGTTTTGCTTTCAGTGCCAGAGTAATTGGTAAGGTTTCCCTCTCAGGGATAGCTTTCATTTTTCCAAGTAAAGTTCAGATGCCCCTGCTAATAGACTTGCTGGTCTTTGAATATATCAACAAGGTAGCCTTATCGAATCCTTCATAATTACTCACTCCCTGGTAAGAATATTGAACTAGAGAGTTACAAGGTAGCTAGTTTCAAGGGACCCAAAGCAAGCCCGTAACAGTTTTTAAAATATGTGCAGCTGATAGCTCCTTTACTGATGTAAAGAGTCTGAAACTCCAAGGATGTCTCTGGGTGGAGATTACCTCTTGCTAGCCAATACTTGGATTGTTTGACTTGAAGCTTGAGGTTGTTAGTAGAGCTATGGTGGCCTACAGGTGAGAGGCAGCCACAATTCACTGTTAGCCAAATGTTGGACTCTTGAGTTGCTTTTGTCCAGAATTCATTAATCAGTTGGCATTTGATTATAAAAAAGTATTAACAAATAATTAAATGTTCTTGCTTCCAAAGAGACGATTAAACATCTGTTGCCAGACCCTCAAGGGAATTAAATCTTCATTTCTGCTTTGAGGATTGATATTTTATTAATATCTTTGAACAGTTTACTCACAGTGTCTTGGGCTTTTCCACAGTATTATATTTATCGTAATTTAATAATATTTTCTCCTGTCTTTTACACATTCTACTTCATCTTCATTTTAGGATATTTCCCTCTATCTGCATTGAGCTCCTCATTAAGGGACTCTTGCTGTTTATTGGCTTCACAAGTTTGTTCACTTTTAAGTAGATGGTGCTATTTGACGGTTTAAGAGGGACGTATGCAAATGGGGTCGAGATTTCAAAGCAAAAATCCCCCTTCCACTTCCGTTTGTACTCACAGCCTTGTGCTTGTGGTTTCGTGGTGTGTGCCCTAGGCTCCCAATGGAACCACCGTGCCGCTCTGTGCCACAGCACCTTCCTCTGGACCACAAGCCAAAATAAATTCTCCTTTCTGTGAGTCTCCGTCATTGAGTTTTATCACAGCAGTGAGAGGTCACTGACCCAAGCCCCTTCTCATCCTTCCTTTGTAATTCGCATGCTCATACTCTTTCAGAGTACTCATTGCCGTGGCTGTCCCTGGACCCCTGGCTATCACCTTGAATTGGTGGTTCTGCAAGTGTGTGTGTGTGTGTGTGTGTGTGTGTGTGTATATATATATCTGTATATCCTTGTATGTTTATAGGCCCTGGTTGACTCGTTGACTCCTTACATTTAGCAGTGAAATATTTTGTTGATTATTTTAGATGTGTGGCTTTCACTTATGGTTGTATGGGATTATATATCCATAGAAATTCTTTCCTAAAATATGGCTTTACATATTCTCACCATATGGTTAACAATAGCATATAATATAGGATACATGGAGTTTTATTATTAACAGTGAGGTATTTGAGAAGCTCCCTTGTATCAAGGACCAGAACGTGATTCATGTACCCAATGTTCCTCCATGATCTTTTAAAAATAACTTGAAAAGTTGAACAAATCAATTTTGTAATTAAATTTATTCAGATATATTCTAACTTATTCAAAAACAGTTGGTGGTAGTTATATATTGAGAAATGAATGGGAGTTATTTCAGTCAATAGGTTAATACCAATTTTCCTGGAAAAGAAAAAAGTTACTGTGGATTTACTTTCCTAAAAGTGCTACTTTACCATGAAGTTAGTTCAGTGTGTGTGTGTGTGTGTGTGTGTGTGTGTGTGTGTGTGTGTGTGTGTACACAGTTGCAATGCTAAGAAAGCACTATCTATTGAGCTCCGTCATAGAAATTATTTCAAAAGAGTAATAAAAGTTAAATACTATTGTGAAAAATAATTTATCAGTTGGGGAGAATTAAGATATTCAAATGGTAAGATCTCTAAATGCTAAAATCTTTACTCAAATTGCCTTTCATCTCTAAGATTTCTAAGAGAAGAAAAAAGTAACTTGACTGCTAGCTTTCTTTCTTAGTTCTTAGCTAAGACCACCATAACAAGAGACTGACGAGAGAGGAACACAAACTTTATTGACTTGTGTCTTATGTACTTGGAAGAAAACTCCAGGAAAGTAACTTGGGATTAACCCTTGGGTTAATATTTTATCTTCCTGAAAAGCCAGTAAGCTTTAAAGAAGTGATAACTTTTATGTTAGAAAAAGGCCTTCAGTATCCAGGGATGCAAATTGTGGGGAGGCAGAAGGGGGAATCGATGTTAGTGTGAGCAATTTAGTAAAGCTTTTTAGGTATGTTTCTCAGGTGCAACCCTCCAGGTTGATAAAGACCCGTGGTCATCTTGGATTTTTAATGTATTGTCCTTCCTCATTCAGAGGAAAGGCGAATGCTTTTTCATATTTATAAATTAGCATCCTGTTTTAGGAAAACATGAGGAATGCAGAGTTGCAGAGTGTTTAAGGAATCTGTCGCTTCTAATGGCCAACTCCTTCTTCCAGAGTGCAGGATTTTGGAGTGTATAAAGTTCTCGTGTCTTGTCTGCATCTTTGAAGGTTGTAGAGAGCATGTTTCACCGCTGGCACATCAGTATGTGCTGATAGGCTATGAGAATCTCTAATTTGTCTCTATACTGTATTAATGTACACACACACACACACACACACACACACACACACACACACACACGAGTCTAACTACTACTGAGTATGAGCCTGTCCTGGAGTGTGGTTGATATCCTCAGTGTCACTCTATTGAAGGAGACGGATCTTCCCTCTCTTAGCACAGATCAGTTATAAATAGTTTCTTAGCTAGTGGTGGTCTTTGTGTCCCCTTCTCCTCCTCCTGCTGGGATTGTGTCCAGACTGAACTTGTGTAGATCTTGTACAAGCTGTCCCAGTCTCTGTGACCTCATACATACATCAGCCCTGTTTTGTCTGGAAGACCCTTTTTCTTGGAGTCATCCACAAACTCCAGCTCTTACACTCTTCCTGCCTCCTAGACCCCTGGTCCTTGGGCAGAGGGAGGTTGGTGAAGACATCCCACTTAGGACCGAATGCTTGGAGTCTCTTAACACTGTACACATTGACCATTTGTGTGTCTCTTTGTAGAGCAGTGGTTCTCATCCTCCCTAATGCTATGAATCTTTAATACAATTCCTCATGTTATCCTGCCCCCAACTAGAAAAAATGTTTTCATTGCCAATTCACGACTATATTTTTTCTACTCTTATGAATCACAATGTAAATATCTGTGTTTTCGGATGGCCTTGGGCAACTCCTGTGAAAGATCTTTTGATGCCAAAAGAAGTCATGACCCACAAATTGAGAACTGCTGATCTAGATTATTAGGTTTCAATATGTTTTTTTTAAAAAGACCTTTAATTTTAGTTTTCCCATCCCATATTCCTTCCTTTATCCTGCTGTCTCATCCTCATTTAATCCTCCTATTCTTATTTCTCCTTTGTCTCTTCCATGACGCTGTATTGTATTTCCCCTTTCTTAGAGAGCCCCACTCTTCCTCCTGGTCTCCTTCTAGCTAGCCCTCTGTAGAGTTCCAGGTGAAATGCTCACATCTGAAGTTTAAAAGTTAACATCACATATAAGACAAAACAGGCAGCGTTAGTCATTCTGGGTCTAGATTATCTCACCCAGGATGATTATTTCTAGCCACATCCATTTACCTGAAATTTTCAGTTTTTTAATAGGAAAATAATATTCCATTGTGAAAATACATTTGCATTTTTCATTCATAAGTCGATGAATATGTGGGCTGCTTCCATTTTCTGGTATTATTAATAGAGCAGCAATGTTCATGGGTGAGCAAGTGCCTGTGTACCACGATGCAGAGCCCTTTGAGCATGAGCCGGAGAGTGGTATAGCTCGATCTTGTAGTAAGCTTCTTTTTAGCTTTCTGTGGAACTACTACATGGATTTTCACAGTGGCTATGTAAGTTTACTCTCACACCAGGAATGATTAAGTGTTTTCTTATCCTCACATGAGGGACCATTTAGTAATTGTTCTTAATGCCTGTGCTGTCACAATCCTGTCCAGAAAGTCTTTTCCTATATCATTGAGTTCAAGTGAATTCCTCGTTTTCTCTTTTATCAGAGTCAGTGTCTGTTCTTATATTGAGGTCCTTTGTCCATTTGGAGCTAAGTTTTGATCTATTTTTATACTTCTACATGTAGTCATCAGTTTGGCCAGAACCATTTGTTGAATATGTATTTTTTCTCCTGTGTGTGTTTTTACTTTATCTGCCTGTCTGTCTGTCTACATATGTAGATATAAAATCACATGTTGCAGATGTGTGGAGTCTTTAGTCCTGTTCTATTGATTAGCATGTCTTTTTTATGCCAATACCATTTTTACTGACATAGATCTGCAATAGATCTTTAAATCTGGGTTAGTGATACCTCCACGAGGCCATTTATTATTCAAGATTGTCTTAGGAATCCTTTTGTGTGTGGCTGTGCCTCAATATGAAGTTTAAAGTTGTTTTGTTAGCTTCTGTGAAGAATTATGTTGATTTTGATGGATATTGCATTGAATTTATAGATTGCTTTTGGTAGGATGGACATTTTCACTGTATTGATTATACTGATCCCTGAGCATATGAGATCTGTCTTCTGATGTTGTCTTTAATTTCTTTCTTCAAACTTTTAAGGTTTTTATTTTGTAAGATTTTTTATTTGCTTAGTTATAGCTTTTCCAAGATATTTCCTGAACATGTCATGATAGGTATTATTTCCCTGATTTCTTTCCTGGTATATTTGTCATTTGTATATAGGAAGGCTTTTTATTTTGTGTCCTGATACGTTACTGAAAGTATTTATTGGTTGTAGAAGTTTCCCAGTAGAGTCTTTTGTGTCTTCTATGTATAAAATCAAATCATTTGCAAATAAGGATACTTTGACATTTTCCATTTTCACTTGTGTTGCCTTGATCTCCTTCAACTCTTTTATTCTAGCTAAGACTTCAAGCACTATATTGAATAGGTATAGAGAGAATGGACAGCCTTCTTGTTCTTGATCTTAGTGGAGATGCTTCGAGTCTCTTCCCTTTCGCAAGATGTTGATTGTAGATTACCTTCAGTATGTTTAGGTGTTTCTTGTGCCTTGGTATCTCCAAGTACTTTTATCATAAAAGGATGTTGAATTTTTTCCAAGGTCTTTTCCACATCTAATGAAAATTTCCCTGGGTTTTGTCTTTTAATCTGTTTTCTGTCCATGTGGTGGATTATGTTTATGTATTGATTTACATTTGTTGCACCATCCGTGCATTCCTGGTATGAAACCAACGTAATCAAGGTATACAATGATCTTGAAATGTTCTTGGATTCAGTTTGCAAGTATTTTATTGAGATTTATTACATCTTATAAGGGATGTTGATCTATAATTTGCATTTGTTTTGTTGGGTCTTTGTGAGGTTTTGGTACTAGGGAAATAGTGGCCTCATAGATACTTTGCAACATGAAAAATAAAAACCCAGAGATTGATACTGAGTTTCAAGCTGCAAGCTGAAGATCAAAAAGGCAAAGCAGCTAGCCACTAGCTCTTACCTCTAACTCTGACTGAAAGGGTGATCCAACTAGTTAGTTCCATGAGTCCTCAGACTACAAGACTGGACTGCTTCCTTACCTCAGCGTGGCTGGAGACTAAATCTTCATAGTGGGCCCTTAGCATTTTTTCTTTTATACCTCCCTAGTGCTTGGATTAAAGGCTTGTGATCACAATGCTGAGATCACCTTTCTATGAGCTGTTTCTCTTTAGGACTGGATCAATTTCATGTAGCTCATTGTGGTCTTGACCTAACAGAGATCCATATGCATGTCTCCTGAGGCCTGGGATTAAAGGTGTGTGCTACCATTGCCTGGCTTTATGACTTGTGGCTAGTTTTGCTTTCTGTGCCCTCAGGCAAGCTTTAATAAATCATAAATAATGTATCACCACATTACTTGCTCTCACTTTTGTTGGGGGTATTCAGTTGGTTAGTTGCTGTTGTCCCAGCCTGATAGGTTGTAGACCAGAAGGACAGGTAATGCTTGGTTTTTAGTTTTGGGCACAGTCTGGTACAGAGTCCTACTAGTTCCACATCTGAAGTTCTTATTGGAGCTGTGGGTTTAGACTCGAGACTTCCATCTTGGTCCAGTAGGCCGTCAGGCAGGGGGAAACAGTAGACTCTGGAGATCACTCAAACAGGATTTAGGGTCTGACTCCACGATGGGCATCAGCCTCAGAACTAAGGTTACTCCGGTTATAGCCACAGATGGCAGTGAGTCCACAGGGGATGATGGGCTTGGAGAAGGGGCTGAGGTGGGCTATGTTTATGAACCTATGCATGTTGGCAGACAGGCGGGCAGGCATCCGTGGGTGTAAGAGGATAGTAGATAGTCCAGAATGGAGGGAGTAGAAGTCAGGGGGACTGGTTCCTCAGAATCTTCCATTTAGCTTTTCCATGTGTTTCTTAAGTGAAATTTCACAGATGTCCTGAAACAGGACGTCAGCAGAGTTAACGAAAGGGCAGCCTAGAGGCTGTGTAGAAAGACTTTGATAGGAAACAGTCGAGCTGTGTATGGTAGTTTGCTACTGTTACCTTAGGCAAGTGACTTTTCAAACCTCAGTCTTCTGGAAAAATAATAGCATCCCTTTATGATTTGTAGATGGAAGAATGCCTCTACACCACTTTGGTGTCTGAGCGTCTCGTGTTATTCCTGTATTTACTGATGACTGGTTGAGCCTATGCTCTGCTCCAAGCAGTAGGGACACATCAAGGAATAGACAGTTTCTCCCGTTGAGTTCCCTTCTTATGGGGGAACTCGTTACTGGATGCATAGAATGTCTGAGTAATTAACATATGGCAAACAGTTTATGTAACAGCGGGGTGCTGTGCAATAAAGCAGCAGGTCTTTCTTGTTTGCCTGAGGCTACCAATGAGGACACAGTTTTGTTTTTTTTTTTAACTTTCATTTATAAGGTTTAGTGAAAACAATCCTTGCTCACTCCTTATGCTTTTTTTTTTTTTTAAATTAATTCATTTTACATCCTGACAGAAATTTCCCCTCCTTCGTCCCCTCCCATTTCATCTCCCCACCTCCTCTCCCCCACCCCCAATCCACTCCTCCTCTTCTGTTCAGAAAGGACACACCTCCCATGGGTATCCACAAAGCATGGCACATCAAGTTTCCCTGAGACCAAGGACCTCCAATCTAAGCAGGGCAATCCAGTGTGAGGAATAGGTTGCCAAGAGCCAGCCCAAAGCATTAGGGACAGCCCCTGCCCCCATCATCAGGATTCCACAAATAGATCAAGTTACACGTGTTACAGCAGTTTTCCCTGCCGGCTGTTGCTGGTTCTGCGGCCATGGTCCCACAACCACGTGTGCCCCAAATAATACTCAGAGACTCTGTATTTGATACAATCCTGTTGGCCAATTACCATTATTGTTTAAGGGCTGGCTCTGCCTTAGTTATTAACCCATTTCTACTTATCTAAGTATTTCCACGTGGTCGTCTTATGGGGAGCCGCGCGGCGGGCGTCTTCCTTCCTCCCTGGGCTACATCTTGACTCTCCCCTCTACTTCCTCTTTCCTACTTGTCTCCTAGCCCCGCCTATCTTACTATCTCATTGGCCACAGAGCTTTATTAACCAGTATGAGAAACATGTATACAGAATAACATCTCCCATCATACACGACTATCATATATACATACAGGGCCGAGGCCAGTCCCAGGCAGGTTCCCTGATTATTGGTTCGGTCTCTGAGTTCCTATGAGCCGGGTTAGTTGTTTCTGTGGGTTTTCTTGTGCTGTCCTGGACCCCTCCAGCTCCAGCAATCCTTCCTTCTCTTTTCAGCAGGATTCCCTAAGCTTGGCCTCATGTTTGGCTGTGGGTCTCTGCATCTAGGATGACGGTTCTCTGATGACAACTGGTAGTCACCAGTCTGGTCATAAAAGATGGCCAGTTCGGCTATGTTCAGGACTCTTAGCTGGGTTCAGTCATCCTTGTAGATTTGTGGGAGTTGGTTGTAGACTTGGGTTTCAACTTGATCTTGAAATTCACCCCTTCCATCCATGTCTTTCAAGTACTTTCCCCTTCAATCTTCTCCCCAAACAGATCCCTCAAGTTCTCATCTCCACCCACTCCCAGCTCCCCCAGGAGATACCTGCTGTTTCCCCTCCCCAGGGAGATTCACATCTTCTCCTTGGACCCTCCTTGTTATCTAGCCTCTCTGGGCTGTGAATTGTAGCTTGGTTATCCCTTACTTTATAGCTAATTTATACTGATAAGTGAGTTTTTTTAAACCATGTTTGTCTTTCTGGGTCCGGGTTACGCCACTCAGGATGTTTTTTGTTTGTTTGCTTGTTTGTTTGTTTGTTTTTGTTTTTCTGGTTCCATCCATCTGGTTCAACATAGTTGAACAAGGGTCCTTGTGATTGAGCATTCATTGGGTATATGCCCAAGAATGGGTCTTGAGGTAGATTGATTCCCAGTTTTCCCAGAAATTGCCATATTGATTTCCAAAGTGGCTGTACAAGTTTGCACTGCCACCAGCAATGGAGAAGTGTTCCCCTTTCTCCACATCCTCTCCAGCATAAGCTGTCATTTGTGTGTGTGTGTGTGTGTGCCCTTTATATGTCCTACCTTGTCATTTTAATACTCTAACCCTTGAAGATTCTGAAATGAGCCTCTCGGGACTATTCTTCTGTGAAGGCTATGATTTCCCCTCTGTGTGGTCTCAATGCAGTTACACACTGAGTGTTTTGTGTTCAATCTTTTATCACACCGAACCTATGAATTTTGTTGGATCTAAAAGATTGGTGACCATCTTCCTATCACCAGCCTTGTTATGACATCACAGAGAGATCATGGCTTTTAAATGATCAGTATTATATAGCTTTGAAATGATAAATAATGATTATCACTCTTTGCTAGTAGCTGATGTTTTATCTGGACACCTTTATCCCACAAGCTTCAAATTATTTACAAACCTTACTGCAACTCATAAATACTCATGATAGTGGTGTGGCCTGGTAGTGTATATGTGACTTAAATACCCGGTGTTACTGCCTCTGTGGTGCCTCTAATGTGAGTTGCACCACAAGTTTCTGTGCCACAAGAAAGCATGAAACATAAGCTAAGGAGTCAGAGCTGAGATCCCAAGGACATCCTGAATGCATCAAAATGTGTGCTAGAGATAGAAAAACGTGCAAAAATGTTCATTTTCAGGTTGGAGGAGAGTTATGCTCTTCTAATAACTCCAAGAAACAAAATGAAGTCTTAGGTGGCATTTACTTTCCCTCTCTTCATGTGCTTTTTGGCAGGCGTGCTACTGAGTAGTAATATTACAAGATGTCACATAGCAGGGTAATGCACAGGCCAGAACAATCCTGAGCATACAACAGATTACAGAGAGAATATACAAACAGGTAAAGCAGAGATATGTTGAAAATTAGTGAACCATGTTATTCAAAAAAATTACATGTGGTATTTCATCTTACTGAAGAACTTCGGTGACTTTGAAAGGTCCTTCCCCTGGGTTTGGATCCTTTCCAGGTGTCTGTGGATGGAATAATGGTAATGAGACGGAGTTGAGAGGGAACTCTTCTAGGCACTTGCAACAATTGGTGTTTCTTGTAATTAACCTTCCATGAAAGGCTTAAGAGCATTTTACCCTTCCCCTTGAGATCCAGCATGTGGCTTTATAAGAATGTCACAGACAGAAATAGAATCCCGTCTGCAGATGACTTAGAACTGGACCATTTGATTCTCCAAGGGAGGGATGCCCAAATGAGCCTGCCATAGCTTGCCGTTCATCTTTCTTCCCTGTGTACCTTGCTTGCTATCCTAAGGTTAGGTTCCCAATTCCTACAAGGCAATGTGCTGGGTCAGCCAGCTTTGCAAGGGGGCAGAAGCCTTAAAGCTTAGCTGGAAAGCAGTTGAGAGCACTGAGAGATTGTGACAGTTTTGTTTGTGTGATATGCACATTTTTCAGTTTTGCAGGTCAGTGTTTTAGAAGCACAGTTAATAGCACCGCGAGCAAGTGACATCTCAAGTTCATGCTAGAAAGCAGGTCGCCTTGCCTGCCCCAGGTCCTATGCTGCCTTTTGGAGATAATAGGAATTGCCAACTTGTGCTCTCCGTTTGTGTAAAGTTTGTAAAATGTTAACTGAGAAGTAATTGTCATTAACATAGATGAGCATCCACAATGCAAGGGGAGTGAGATGTCTTTAGGTTGGAGCCTAATTATGACTGTGCTGGGGAAAAAACTACATCTGCTGAGGGTTTGCTTCCTTGTTGTTGGTAGAGCTGTTTCTGTGTGCGTTTAGTTAACCCTCCATTATGACATTCCACAGTGTTGTAAGCTCAGAGATGTTAAGCATAATCTCCCCATGTATCTCCGAGTCACACAGCCAGGAAGTGACACAGTGGAGAGTTGAGTGACTGCTGCGCTCATGGTCTTTCTGTTTGTTTTCTTTGTATACCTCTGCCTGTCCTGGAACTCACCCTGTAGACCAGACTAGCCTGGAGTTTAGGGGTCTGCCTGCTTCTGCCTCCCAAGTGCTGGATTAAAGTTGTGTATCACCACCACATCTGGCTGGCCCCCATGTGCTTACTAAATGAAGTGTTCTCAAGTACACTGAAGACAGACAGGAAACCAAGAAGAGGACTTGGAAGTGGTGATGGTTCCCCATGTATTCCTAGAGTGGTGAGCAGCCTCTGCAGTGGATCTGAAGCAGGCTGGAAGCTGCCCCCTGACATGGCTCCTTCAGGCAGCAGCCAGTTTAGCTGTCGGTCTGTACTGCTGAGTGTCTGCTATGTATCAGGCAGTGTGCTGGGTGCTGGAGAATGAGAAGTGAGCATATGCAATTTCAGCTCTAATTAATAATGATGCTGGCATTTTTTTTTTTGGTTGTAATTTTCTGCTTTGTTTGCCTAGACGGTAACTCTTCAGCCAGTTTTTATACAGACTTTCATATCTTTGAAACATCTATACTTTCATAAGTTTTTAAAATGAATACATCCTAGTCCTATTACATCGGTGGGAAGGTATTTGGTAACGTGTTCCCTAGGCAGTAGCGTTGAGGTGAGCATTTGAAGAACTATTCATGTGCCCCCTTCTGCCATGTAGCACGATGGTGTTTATCTGTTATTTCTATTCCTTTCACCATGAGAGGACAGCAGCAGGGAGTCTGAGAAACCAGATTCCAGATGCAGGCATTTTGGCCTTTACTCTTCTAGCTACAGGTCAGCTCGGTATTTCTAAATGCCTATGGTGACTGTGACATTAACAAAATCCACTTTGGTGTGGACTTCTGCATCTTGCATGTAATTCTTTATACTGTTGACTATGTAAGCAGAGTTCATTCATCACTCAGTCTTTTGAATTTATTATACATGTATATTATCTTGTTTAAAAAAACACCTTGATTTTTATATTGAAGTACTTTGATCAGATGATGGTGTAGCATGTAGTCCTTCCCAATTAAAGGACAGTTAGAAATACTCTGAAATGAGAAGTATTTGTTGTTTCTTTTCTTCTCTCAAACTTAAAGTCTCAATATTTCACTTAAGTAGTTCCAGTTTGCTTTCATTTGATCTTATTCTAATTATAAATAAATATTGAGATGACTTTTTAATTTTATTTATTTATTTATTTAGGTTTTTCGAGACAGGGTTTCTTTATATTGTTTTGGAGCCTGTCCTGGAACTCGCTCTGTAGACCAGGCTGGCCTTGAACTCACAAAGATCCACCTGCCTCTTTTTAGTAAAGTAATGTCTAAGTAATATTTTAAAGATGAAGGGAATATTGTCCACTAATAAGTCCTTGCTTTCTGTGATGTTGTCTGTGGAGCCAGTGGAGCTTTGAAGGGTGTCTCTCTGCTAAACTGTAGTCACCAAAACTAACTAACACGGAACAGAATGCCTAGAAATCAGGCTGTTGACAGAGATTGGCCTTTGATCCTGAGTCTGGTTTTCCTTCCTTCTTATTACTGTTTGTGGTTTCAGTTGTGTGTTTTCTTGTTTTTCTTTCTTGGTGTGGTTAGGAGTGGTTTGGGGATATAGGAGTAGCTAGCTCTGTGTTTGTTTCATAAGCATGATCTAAACACATATAGCTTCTGTTCAGAACTGACTTTTCAGGTGTGAAGAGTATTTTGGACTCAGCTGTCAAACTGATTTGATGGACTTTAATTTCTTAAGACTTTATGATGAACCCTTTGGGTTGTGACATTTTGTCCACAGTCTTCTGGGAAGCGATTGATTTTCTTGATTGACAGGAAACACAGTTTATTGTGGTCCAGGGCAAGGGACAGTTGATGGAGCAGTGTTGAACTCTGTCAGTACTTCAAGTATGCTTAGATGAAGACTTAAGCGCTTATCATTCATTTGGGTTATACAGTGAGAATGCTGGTAGCAAGAATACCACTAACCTTTCAGAAGTGAAAAACAAACAAACAAAACAAAGCAACAACAACAACAAACCCCCCCCAAAAAAAACATCCTGTAGGAGAGCCTTCTACTTTCATAGCAAGAAATACTCAATACTTTGTCAGCATATGTCCTCTTTCTCCTCTTTCCTACACAACAGAATCTTACTAGTTGTGAAACACAACATACATTCATAGCATGTATGGAGTCTTGTGAAAATGTATTCAGTCATTTTGTGTAACATGAAGACAAAAATCCAGAGACAGATATTGGGGTTCAAGCTTCAAGCGAGAAGCAAGGCAGCCAGCCACTAGCTCTCACCTCTACCTCAAACTGAAGGGGAGATCTCAGACTGCTCCCTACCTCACTGCTCCTCAGATTCACTCAGCCTGCTAAGCTCTCCACAGCGTGGCTAGAGACTAATCTCAGAAAGCCTTCCTATCCTCAGTGTGGCTGGAGAATGAATGCCAGCTCTGAGACAGTTCCTGTCTTAATAGCTCTCATAAGTCCTTGGGTTAAAGATGTGTGTCCCCTCTAGATCTGTCAGATAGTCTTCAGATGTAGTTAGGGGAGCAGCACTTAGCTGTGTGAAAGCTTGGTGAATGCACTGTTCATTTGATAGGGTTGCTCAGGGCTTCAGGATGCAGACAAAACTATTGGCTTTGAGAAGGGAGCAGTTTCATTCTGTGAGGAATTATATAAGGGGGGCATCCCAGTGACAGACTGTGGGCAAGTTGTAGGGAGTAGACTTTTATTATTAAAGAACGCATCTGGAACTAATTTATTATAAATGGACATAAAGTCTTACGTTGGAGGAACTACTCAACAGATATTTATTGAATGCTTACTATGTATGTACCCCTGTAGGTAATGGATGCAGGAACTTACGTTCTAGAATAGGGAGACATTACGGAAAAAAGTGAATGGAAGTATTGTTGATGAAATTTGTTAGGAAGAACAAGGCGGGTTTAGAGTTCAGGCAAGCACAAGCATGTGATGTAAATATTATGATTTTGTATAGCCAGAACAAGAAATTTCTGTGATGATGCACATACAGTACTGTAGGAGTTAGCGTGACCAATAAAGTAGGGTAAGCCTGCTACCTACCTACTCTGCCATGAGACCACGATGTCATGGGTAAGATGAGAAGGGATTATTAGCTATTGGGTTTTATAATACAAGACCACTGTTGGCCTTGGCAATGACTGTTTCAGATGTTGAAAGATAAATGTCTTTTTAAAAACTATTTAATTTAGAAGCAGTCTTTTCTTTTTTAATTAGAAACAATCTTATTTTACATATCAATCCCTGTTCCTTCTCCTTTGTCCTCCCATTCCCTCTCCAACCACCCCATGCCACTCCCATCCATTCCCCAGGGAGGGTGAGGCCTCCCATGAGGATCATCAAAGTCTGTCATATCATTTGGGGCAGGGCCTAGGCCCTCCCCCATGTATCTAGGCTGAGAGAGTGTCCCTCCACAGGGAATGGGCTCCCAGAGTCCTTTTGTGCACTAGGGATAAATAATGGTTCCACTGTCAGTGTCATCTGGTCTGCCCAGGCCTCCTGACTGACACCCACATTCAGAAGGCTTTTAAAGATTATTACTTTTGCATGGGTTGGGATATAGAAGACCCAGGTATAATTCCTAGCACCCATGTGGCAGCTCACACTGTGTGTAAATCCAGTTCCAGTTGGTCTGTCACCCTCGTTCAGACACACATGCAGGCAAAAAACGTTGTACATGAAATAAAAGTAAATACATCTTTAAAAAAAAATTGCTTTTGCTGAAGACAGAGAAATGGGATAGACGCTGAAGGTGACAGAGGGCAGAGTAACCTTACCATTTGTTATCCAAACCAAGGCACTTTATGAATGTGAGTGTAATAAGCACCAGTGTACACCTGGGATAGGACAGGAAAGAATTCTCCAGAAGTGTGTCTATTCAGCTCTTCGGTTTACTGTTTGTATTTTTTTTTTCTTATATTTGACTCATCAGTTCTTCATAGTCTGTTGGTGATTCGATTATTTTAATAGACTTTTGTTAGAATATATGTTCAGATCTTCTTAATAGTCATGCTTCATCCACACGTAATTCATTTCCTCACACAGCAAATTGATTTGACGATGTTGATTTCCCCATGTGCACTTACAAAAAAATAAAAAGCTGTGTTTAAAAGTAGATGTTCATGAATGCAGATGTGAGACTTAAGTGCTCCAAAGTTTTTATTATTTAATTACAATACTTCCTAGAGAAGGAGAAAGTCATAATAATGGTTCTTTTACAAAGTAACAGTTATATGTGTGATGATTGGCATGTGTTTTGGCTACTAATGATTTTTTTTTCTTTGCTCTAATATTTTAAAAGTACAGTGTACACAAACTTGGCAACTTAGCAAATTATTTGAGTAAGGCTATTTTCTTGTAAATGGTACTTTATATGTGCACTCCTTTAATCACACATCAGTCCATGCTTCTGAAAGACTAGGGAGATGGCTCAGTGAGAAAATGAGTTGCCATGCTAGCATCAGGACCCAAATTCAAGAACTTCTTGTAAAACCTGGATACGGCAGTGTACATCTGCAACCCCAGACCTCCCAGCAGACAGGGGAGAGAGACATAAAAACCCCATCCCTTTCTCCAGGCTCCTGCCTTGAGTTCCAACATTAACATCCCTGGATAGAGACTGTAAACTATACAGTGAAATGTTTTCATACAGCATTTGCTTTTAGCAATGTTGTTTTATCAGAGTTAGATAAAACCCTAAGAAATCAGCTTAAATAGAAACATAGGCTTTTTTTTTCTACAAATATAGGGAGGCCTTTGTTCTAGTGTGCATATTAAATATCATCATCTTCAGTGTTCTGTTGCTGTGAAGAGACACTATGGCCGTGGCAGCTTCTATAAAGGGAAGCATTGAATTGGGGCTGGCTTACAGTTTCAGAGGTTTAGTCTGTTGTCACCATGCCCACATGCTGGCAAACGTGGTGCCTGGTCTGCAGGCAGCCTAAGGAGACTGATTGACTCTGGGCTTCAGTTGCATATTTGAAACCTCCCAGTGACAACAGTTCCTCCAACAAGGCCACGCCACCCAGTCCTTTCAAATGAACAGTGCCATGCCCTGATGACTATCATTCACATCTACCCTTGGAGGCCATTGTTATTCAAACCACCAGAAACACTACTAAATATTCCTTTCTCTTTGAAAATAATAGAAAAGCCTTCCACTTCTAAATTGCACTACTGCACTTTTGAGATCATTGCTTTAAAGTTGTGCACAGTATGATTTTTGTCTGTGGTACTAATACTTTTTAATATCACAGAAGCTGGTTTTCTGGATCTATGCAGTCTTATTTTCCATGTTTAGTGTTTTTTTTTTTTTTTTTTTTTTTTTTTTAGCTAAAAGAAAGTCTTGATAAAACTACAGTTTTTAGAGATGGAATAGTGTTGCTTGTTTCTTTGGGCTTAGTGGGTTTTTTCTTAGCTCTTCTTTTGAAGTTCAAACACACTTGAATTTTCTTTCATGGGTGTAAACAGTCTGGTCACGTTGAACAGTCGCTAACAATACTTCATGGAATAGTTTTCAGGTACTGAGGTAGGGGCATCCATTTGGACATGCCCTGCGTACACTGTTCTGGCCAGCTTGGTTTTGAATGCTTTTTTTCCTGCCGTCTGCTGTGGAGCAGTGATTATGAGGGTTTTGAGTGTGACATAAGTGTCATACTAACTTCATTCAGTCAGGATTCCAGAGGAGACAGAATTAGAAAGGGAGAGACCATGAGATCCTGTGAGAAAACTGGACTAAGACTGAAGAAACTAAGTCGCTTCTGTGTACAGCCTTGCGTAAATGTTGTGTGGAGAAATAGCTGAAGTAAATTTCTTGTTATTAATAACATCATTAGCAGATCATAAAACATTTTACACTCCTGGATTCTTTTTAAAAATGAAACATGCTCACAGATACTATCATGAGAACGTTGATCTGGAACAATGGTTTTTAACCTATCACAACCTCAGTGGGAGGGTGTCATATGACCCTTTCACAGAGGTCATCTAAGACAGTCTGTGCCTCAGATATTTACATTAAAATTCACAGTAGCACCAAAATTACAGTCATGAAGTAGAAACAAAAAATAATTTTGTGGTTGGGCGTCACCTCAATGTGAGGAACCACATTGAAAGGTGGGAAGCATTGGAAAGATTGAGGACCACTGATCTAGAAGACCAACAATCATGTCTCTGCTTCCCACCAGATTGTTTTTTGAGCCGTAAAAATCCCAAGTTAACACATTAAAAAAAATAAAACAATAACAATAAACAAAAGCAGTGTTGATTAGTTCCTTTTTCAAAGTAGACCTTGTCAAAGACAAGGAAGACCTAGAGATTTTCTTGTCTCAGAAGCGCCTCTGAGGAAGAAAGGAGAAGGGTGAAGCACGTTTGGTTTGCATAAACTTGTGACTGGGCTGATTCTGGTATTCACTGCTGAAATCACCCTTGCGTCCTTTGGAGGATTCTAGAATCAAGGCCACAACTTCGAAAGGGCTTGAAAGCTTATGTTGTTTGCCATAGAAACGAACTCTAGCAGAGGGATTTGTGCTATCACCCCATTCTTAGGATTCACAGTGAGATGGCTGCTGGACTTCCAGTCTGTGGATTCCTCAGCCTTTGCTCCTCAGTGGCAGAATATGGGACAGAAAGGCAAAAGTCAGGGTCCTCCACCACCATGTGGATAGTTCTTAGAAGGATATTAATGAGGTTCTGTGTACATGTCTTTGGCTAGAAACAGACAAATCCACATGGGATAGAACACACACACACGCACGCACGCACGCACGCACGCACGCACGCACGCACGCACGCACACACACACACACACACAGAGAGACAGACAGAAGCCTCCCTCAGGATGTTTTAGGACTTGTTTAAACCCCGTGTATATGCATGTGTTTCCATGTGTAGATAATGTGTGTGCGAGTGCAGAGTGCAGGTAGCTGTGAGATCAGAAAATGTTGGGTCCCATAGAGCTAGAGGTACAGGTGGTTGTGAGTCACCTTAGTTGATGTTGGGAACTGAATTCAGGTCCTCGGCAAAGGCAAAGGCAGCAAGCGCTCTTACTCACTAAGACCCCCTCCAGATATTTTTGTATGTTTGTTTGTTTGTTTTGTTTTTTAACTGAGGTGATTATAGTGAAAGCATTCCTGGTTTTAACCAGAGCTGTCTTCCTAAAGCCTGCCTAGTAAGCACCTGGGGATCGCGAAGCCACTGTCATCATCCTCTTTGCTTACACCACAGCCCTTCTGTCCCCCAGAATTGCTTGGGAAGTCATGACATCACAGACAGGCCTTTCTTCCTGCTGCTGCTGACTTGTGCTTTCTCTGGTGCCAGTTCCTGTACTCTGCTGCTCTGAGAGCAGCTGCTTTTGACTTTTACACATGCCGCTCTAATTGTTTATTGCCCTGTTCTGCTCTGTAATAGTGAGCTGACATCATCTTGCCCCCATCCTTTGTTCTTTCCTCAAGTTCGGCCATTTGTCTGTAGCTACACCTATCTGTATCTCAAATACACAGGAAGTACGTACTTTTCAATTCATTCCTGCACCTTGCACCTTGTGCATACCTTGAGTTCAATTCCAATGACGTGTTAAATGTTACTTTCAAAATTTATATTATTCTTAATGTCCTATATTATCAAGACACTTCTTTTTCTATTGCTTCTTGACTTGTTTTGAGATTATAATATAATAATTTCATTTACTCTTTCCCAGTCCTCCCTCTCTTGCTTTCTTGCAAATTCATGGCCTCTGTTATCTGGCCTTCCTCTTATATTTATATTGTTGAATACACAGACTGAATATTATCAACATTTTATTGAACATATAACCTATACATTTACTCTTCTTTGCCCCCCCAGTGCATGTAACATAATTAGTAATAAAATATTTTGTACATGATGACATATTCTTTTCATTACCTTATCTTTTCTGTTTCTAATAGTGAGAAGGCTCACAAAATGGTTTTTCTTATCGCTAAGCAATTATTTGATTTCTGTAATCAAGGAGTGTTTGAACTGGTGGCATCTCAACAGCTCGATTGCGTTTCCTTTGTATGACATAAAGTTTATCATAGGAAGTTAGAGGCAACTCATTTTCCAGTCCCGTTCCAGCTTCAAGAACCTGTCTCTTCTTGAACGTTTCCTTTTTTTTCTTCTATAAAAGTTCAGAAAATAACATTCTCTGTGCTTTTGTACAGTATTGTCTGAATACTTGAATACACTCGAACACTTGGATAAACATGCGTAGTAGGGTTTGTGAGAACATACACATGGTTTTACATTTAAAAGTTCAAAATAAGGTAGGATGTAATAAAAATGATAACATGAATGGTGGGGACGAGTGTGCTAGCATACGCCAGCTCCCCTGAGTGACATGAGTTCCTCAAATGGTTGGAGAATATAGAAGCAGTGGCTAGCAAAGCCTACCATATCATTGCTGGGTCTTTAAGGATGAGAGTTCATATTAAAACTATTTATCTCCTACAAAAGAATTACTGTGAACTGTTTTCATGATGCATTCCTGATGCATGTGAGAGACAGACATTCTGAACAAAGCAAGTCCTGCTGATACATGATCTCTTTAGAAGGGAAAGCATGCAAGATAATTACTGTTGCAGTCCGGCGTTATGTACATGGAGCCTTAGGGTTTAGACCCAGATGATGGGTGGTGGCTCAGTTCATCTCTGTGCGTGTCTTACCCTTTGCCTTTCCTTTTAGGAAATTTGAAATACTGCCTGGTGGTTCTTAATCAGCCTTTGGATACACGGTTTCGTCATCTTTGGAAAAAAGGTAATCTTAATTAGCATTTAATTGCCATTGCTACTGAATAACATGACTTGCACCCGGTTCCACACACTCCTCCCCTCCAAAACAAAAACAAAAACAAAAACAAAAAACAAACAAGCAAACAAACAAATCAGAATAGAAAACACAATACATACAATTCATAAAAACACAAAATGTAGAAACTATAATTTATAAAAAATGACCAGTGAGACAAAAACATGTCCAAACAAAGCAATATGAGACAGAAATCTCAGAAATCTCATTGAGTTTATTTGGCGTGAGCCTTCTACTGCCAGACATGGGACCTACATTTACCCACTGAGATTCCCTTGGCAAAAGTTTGTTTTCCCCTTTGAGCAGATGCCAGTTGAAGATAGCATCTTGGTTAGGGATGAAAGCTTGTGCCTACTTATCTCTCTCAGTGCTGGGACCCCATCTGGCTCAAACTATGCAAGGCTCTGTATATGCTTTCTTTTCTTTACAATTTTAAGAAATTAAATTAATTGCATCATCTCTCCCCTTCCTTTTCCCACCTTTAACCTCCCCCAAGCTAACCTCCTCTCCAGTTCATGGCTTCGTTTTCTTTATTGTTATATATTGAATCCCAGCCCACTCTCGTGGACACTGTACTTTCCTTAGGTCACTGCCACAGCCTTTACCATGGCAATGGCCCCTTATGTTAGACCCCAGGAGTCTGGCCTGGCTTCCTCCTGAAATCTCAAAGGGTATCCAGTAAGCTGCTTCTGTCCAGGGGCTTTTTTTTTGTCTCAGACTTTCTCCACCCA
This sequence comes from Cricetiscus sungorus, assembly GCA_030556225.1. Taxonomy (NCBI): domain Eukaryota; kingdom Metazoa; phylum Chordata; class Mammalia; order Rodentia; family Cricetidae; genus Cricetiscus; species Cricetiscus sungorus. The sequence continues at coordinate 29,872,047 of JANBXA010000031.1, forward strand.
GAGTTCTCAGAGGAACTCTGGGGGCTCCGTCTGGGCTATGTCTCAGAGGAGCTTCCCTGGGAGCTGCCTCACACCCTGTATCTTCAGCCTGGGGAGGAGGAGGGCAGGTAACAAAGCTTCTTCAGCTCCGATGTACACGGCTAGACGCTTGTGAAGTCTCCGTCTCCCGAGTTCTCTGCATCAGAACTCGGTGCTGCATGGTGCAAGTAGTGGACTATCAAAGAGAGGTGTCTGTTACTTATTCCTCTCTGCTCGCCTGCATCGTGCCATCGGTCTCTTTCTCAGTGCATGCCATTCTTTGCTCTTGGAGTTTCTGATTATCTGTGCATTGGAAATGGTTGTGTAATAGAGGTAATGGCATGGCTTCCAGAGTCACTGTTGTTTCCCTTCAGCTATATTCCAAATAGTATTTTACACTTAACTGCTACCAAGTCATGATTCTGTACCATAGCTCTGCAATGTTATATTAATTTAATAAAATGTAAACCGTGTAAATCCATAGTCTTAAGAGCCAGTATCTTAATAAAAATTGTACTTAGCATTATATGGTAAATTCAAAGCTGGCTTTTTTTTTTTTTTTTTTTTTTAGGGAACAAAGGTATTTTTAGGGAGGCAGATTTGTTTGTTTAGGGATAAAAAGGATGATGTTAGGAAATAAGTGACTCCACACAGGTGACCTCTGACCTCCATATGTGTACGATGACAATTGTCCTCCACATCTAATGAGAAAATAAGCCATTAATGGTCACTGAGGAGGCAATCCATTTTCACAAAAGACAAGTTCCCTGATCGATTATATAGTCACAAATGGTCAGACCAAACATACGTACATATATCCAATAAGTACAAAGGAATCAGGATCTAAATGTAGAATACTCCCGTATATGTAAAATTCTCAAAAATCAAGAATATAATATAACATTTTAAAGGGAAATGAATTAAAAAGTGCATTGTATTTCAGAGGTTACTATTAAGAAAGTGAAAAGACAACCCACACATAGAAAGACATATTTGCTAGCTTTGTTTCTGAGTGAGACAGTGTCTTAGTTACTTTTCTGTTTTTGTGACCCAGGTAATTTAGAGAAAAACAACAACAACAAAAACGAGTTCATTGGAGACTCTCAGTTTCAGAAGACGAGACCATCACAGTGATGGCACGGAGCATGGGGCCAGGCAGGTAGACATGGGGCTGGAGCAATAGGAGATAGTTAAGAGCTCACATCCTGAGAGAGTAATGAGAGAGAGAGAGAGAGAGAGAGAGAGAGAGAGAGAGAGAGAGAGAGAGGAGAGAGAGACAGACAGAGAGAGACAGACAGAGAGAGACAGAGAGACAAAGAGAGAGAGACGGAGAACAAGCACCATCTGGGAATGGTATGGGCTTTTGAAACCTCGGAGCCCACAGCCAGTGATATAGCTTCTCCAACAAGTACATACCTAGTAATCCTTCCAAGGAATTCTACCAACTGTAGACCCAATATTTAAATTACGAGCAAAGGGGACCATTTCATTCAAACTGCCAGAGATGGGCAGATGCCTAAAGCATATGAAGAACTCTTAACAGTTGCATAATGAAAGCAAGAAATGACCCAATTAAAAACAAAAACAAAAACCGGACAAAGGATCTGAACAGGCATTTTCCATGGGAAGGATGCAAACACCCAACACGCACATGCTGATGATAGGGCGCTCACCAGCATGGAAGTCTGAATGGCAGCGAGATACCACGAGACACATATACTAAATTCTGTTGAGAACAGGAGTTGGGGACTGCTCAGATACACTGCTGATAGGATTGCCAGTGGGGTAGTCACTTGGAAAACCACTTGAAAGTTCCTCAGAGCTATCACTCGACCTGTTTGTACCCGGAGACTCAAGCACAAGAGAAACTAGAGTACATACTCCCGTGAACATCCATAGCCATTTTAATCAGTTACTATGAAAGAATGAGGCACTGGTATGTTACAGAACTGATGAACCTTGAACGTAGTGGTCTAAACCAGGGGATTTGGGCACAAAGGAAAACATCTTACAACTCAATTAAAATTAAATGCCCCTGCACTGGCTTTTTCGAGCCCATTCCCTGTGGTTGGATACCTTGCTCAGCCTTGATACGGGGGGGGGGGGGGGGGGGGGGTTGGTCCTGACTCAGGTTGGTATGCCAGACTTTGCTGACTACCCAAAGTTCTTACCCCCTATGCGGAGTGGATGGGGGTGGGGGAGTAAAGGGGGAAGGTGAAGGGGGGCAGGAGAAGGGGAGGGTATATAAAATAAAAAATAATTTTTATAAAAGTAAATCCAGGGATGGTGATGCCTCCTGGAAATTCCTTTATTGTACAGGGTTGTTCTGGCTTCCTGGGTCTTTTGTTTTTCTATATAAAGTTGAGAATTGCCCTTTCAAGGTCTGCGAAGAATTGTGCTGGAATTTTGATGTAGATTGCATTGAATTTGTAGATTGCTTTTGGCAGGATTGCCATTTTTACTATGTTGATTTTTACCGATCTAAGAGCATGGGAGATCTTTGCATTTTTTTTCCCCAATAAAAACATTGAATGCCCCAAACTGCCAAATCTACAATAGGATATATATTCATGCATGCCCAGTACTGTGAGGTAGGGGTTAGAGAGTTATTTGAAGTTACTCTCATGTTGATAAAATGTTCCCAAGTCACTTTTATGGTAGTTGCATAGCATTGTGAATTTGCTGAAAAAAGAGATCATGTGCTTAAGTGTGCTGTTTTGTGTATATGAATTATATTTCAGTAGGCTGTTCAAAAAACAGCAGTAGGCAGTAAAGTGTGGTGTAATCTCTTTTAGTCTTTCATAACTATGAGATGCCCACTTCTTTATGAGATCTCACACATCAAGGTATAAAGACTCTGCCTTTATTTTTGGAAATATTTATGCAGCAAGTTTCTCAGATCTACTATGTGGCTATAGAACTTTGAACTCAGCTGGTGTGGAGCGGTGATCACAAATCCATTATCTAACAGATTTGTTTGCTAAGCTATTTATTTATTTATTTATTTATTTATTTATTTATTTATTTATTCATTAAACTAGACTGTTATGGTATACTTTAAGACCCAGTACTCTAGATTCTATGAGAGTATCACTTTACTTTATAATTATATTTTAAATACAACTTTTACTAGCTGCTAAGATATGGCCTTAACATGCTTAGATTGTAGCTCAACTTAAATTCCACAGAACACTGGGTGTTATCTGTGTCTTTCATCAGAGAAAATAACATTTGTAATGTTATATTTGAAATTTGTTTTTCTTCTGAATACTTCCTTCATCCCTTCTGCATATAAAGGTTGGTGTTTCAGTAGCAGATTTTATTTCTCATCTAGTAGTCAAATCTTAGTTTTCTTTAACATTTACAGTAAGCAGTTACTTCTTTGTGAATATGTCTCAGAACATTAGAAAGTCTGGTGCTGCATGAAATAAAATACTTGGCACAGAAGATAATGCTTTTTTTTTTTCTTTTTCATAGCATGATAGATTTAAGAAGCTAGATAGGAATATCTGTCATTTCTGTTCTTGTATACTTCCCCGTTCTTAATATTTATTGTTTTAATTCTCAGATCAAAGAATGGCTTTAGTTTACTTTAATTAGAACATTCTTGTTTGAAATTTTTTTTCCCTAACAGTAAGCTTTTTGTGGGAGAGTGTAAGAGGCATTCATTATGAGCATTAAAATCTTAATTAAAGAAACTGAATTCTGAGGGAATTTATCTTCGTGATTTAAACAAGCAAGCAAAAATGTTTCAAGTAAAGGAAATATCCTTAGGAGCTTGCCACTACAAAGTGTTTAAGCTCTTGTCTAATGCTATGCTGTGAAGTAGTGATCATTCAAGACGCTTATTAAATTACTAAATAAATGAGCTGTGGCTCTTGCGGATCTGGGATTACACAGGCAGAAAGACAATATCCTTTCCTTGAAGGGATTTGCAGTCTGTGGAGTCAGTCCACAAGGATTTATACAGCACTTGGAACTTTATCAATGATTGGCCAGGATTATGGAAAGGGAGTTTGAGAGGCAGGGAAGGAAGTTTCCACCCTTACTCGTTTATAATCTGTAAGGCAAAGGTGTAATGGTTCTAAGAGGGACACCTGTGTGGACACACACATGCATCAAGCATCCACTTGGAGGTAGGGATGCCATCTCTGATAATGAATTGAAAGGAAATCAAAAGGGATGTTTTAAAATAAAAAAAGAAAGAAAGAAACACAAAAAAAAAACCACCAGTAAGATTTAGAGTTCTTTATTCTATTATGCTGTGTGGAAGGGAACAGCTGTTACGTACCAAAGGCTGCCCACATTAGTGTACTGTCTTGATTTTGTATCATAAAGAAAATAGGCTTTGGTTTGTGTCACAAATTTGGGGACTTGTTTGGAAGAAGAAAAAAGCCTGTAAGCCAAAAAGCAGCCCAATTACATAAAGAGTATTTTATAATATTAGAGTACGTATTCTCCTAGAATTAAGAAGTCTATTTTATGAAGACGCAGAAATGCAATGAAAATATAGTAAAATACTGTATCTCGGAGAATACTGGAAACAACCCACTACCTCAGCCTTATCTTCCACATTTGAGCAACACGACAGCTTTGAGTCATAACAGCCTGAGCAATTTCTATTTGAAACGTCTGTCCTTACGTTGTGTCCCAGAGGTGACACGGGGAAGAGTGTGTAGCACTTCGCTGTTACCTGCTGAAGACACTCTGTGTAGTGTACACTTGCCTTATGCAGTGTGCTGGCTCATTCATGTGTACTAAACTGCCATCAGGTCTCTGTGTGCATTTTATTACACTAGCGCAACTGGTTTTAACTTGCTCCTCCAACAATAAGTGCATAAAAACGTGACTCTTGGCTTTAGCCATGATTTTTATTTCTTTCTTTATGTGTATGTACACATACATGCAATACACAAGGCAGTGGAGGTCAGAAGACAACCTGAATAGTTCAGTCCTTTTACCATGTGGATTTCTGGGATCAGATCGTCAAGCCATTTTTTTTTATTTCTCACATATGTAATATATGGACTTTGTCCCTCCCTCTTCTTCCAACTCTGCCCACCCCATCCCCGAGTCATGGTATCTTTTACATATATATGTGTGTGCATATATACATATATATAAATATATATATCTTAAAATGTGTTTGTTAATACTATATAAGTTGATGGATAGCGATATGTGCCTTGTTTACAATTATTTGATAAGGAAAGGAAGGGTCTTAGTCATTGTTCTATTGCTGTGAAGAAACTCCATGAACCCTTCTAAGGAAACTCTTATAAGAGAAAGCATTCAATTGATGGACCGCCTACAGCTGTAGAGGTACAGTCCATTTTTATCATGGTGGGACACACAGTGCTGGAGAAGTAGCTGAGAGCCACGTCCTGATCTACATAGATCTCTCAGGCATAGAGAGAAAGAAGTGGGGGGAGGGGAGGCAGACAGAGAAGCTGATTAAGACTAGACCTGGAATGGGCTTTTGAAACCTAAAGCCCAACCCGCGACACACTTCCTTCTAGAAGGCCATAACCTCTTGATCTTCTGATCCTTATCAAGTAGTGCCACTTCTTGATACTTCTCAAATATATGGGCTTAGGGTCATTCTTATTCAAACTACCACAAGTGTGTGTGTGTGTGTGTGTGTGTGTGTGTGTGTGTGTGTGTGTTTGACAAGTACATACAGATTACATGTTAATATTATACTATTTTACTATGTATTGGAATATTTCTAAATATAGAAAATCCTAAAATATAGAAAAATAGTAAGAACCTTTAAAAATGTCCAGGAGCTACAGGAATGTAGTAGAGAAAGGCCTTCTTATTCAGGCTTAGACACCTATATATTTTTTCCCCTTACTTTAAAAAAATGGATTCTTTTCTCATAAAACATCCTGAATATAGTCTCCCCTCCCTCTACTCCTTCCAGTTCCTCCCCACATTCTCTCCCATCTGAATCCCTTCTTTTCTGTTTCTCATTAAAACAGAACAGGCTTCTAGAAAATAACAACCAGACATAATGAAATAAGATAAAACAAAAGCTATCACATTGAAGTTGAACAAGGCAAGAGAAAAAGAAGAAAAAGAGCCCAAGAGAAGGCACAAGACTCAGAGTTCCACTCCACACTCGGGAATCCCATAGAAAACACTAACATGAAAGGTGTAACATGTACGTAGAGGACCTGGTGGAGACATGTGTAGACCCAGTGCTTGCTACTTCCCTCCCTGTGAGTTCAGATGAACTTTGCAGAGTTGGTTTAGAGTCTTGTTTTGCCCCTCCCCCCCAAAGTAAAACTACTAAAGAGGATCATAACCCCAATTTGGATGGTAGGTTTAAGTAAAAACCAGAAACATAGCACTCTTGGGAGCATTATAGAAAATTCACTTAATGATTTAGTGTAGCTCAAGATTTTCAAAGCAGAATTAGAAATTATTAATTACAAAATTGTATTAGTTTAAAGTTAAATGAATATATATGTGACCATGATTGGCAACATTTGACATTTAAAAGACTCCACGTAATTATGAGGCTATGTAGAAAATCATACCAAATATTATAATTTATAAAATAATGGAAATAAGCTATATGAGATGTTTTTAAAAATCAGGCATTTAAATAAATAGGCATATTTGATTAAATAAAACTCAGTAAAGGTCCAATTAGACAGCTGTTGGTTACTGCCAAGATATAAATCCCCCAACCAGACCCTTAGGGATATCTTGTCAGGTTGGTCAATGTTGTAGTTCAGAAACATAGTAGCTGGATAGAACAATTGATTGCTTTCTCATTAGTAGCTTGAATATCACCTTCCTGTGCTATGAAAGCTGGTCCCAAAGAGGAGCTCAAATGTCCAGAGTTCAATGTCCAAGTTGTGTGGCACCACCTGTAATAGGGACTTACATTTAATATCTGGGAGGCAACCAAGATATTGAACTCCATTGGTTCAAGCCATTGGAGTCTCTTGAACTCCCCCGAGCAACATTTTGAAACAAGGACCTGACTGGCAATGGGGTTTTGCTTGATAGTCTATGGCTCTTGTATATGAGGTCATCCAGTGTGATAAAACTCCAATTATAGATAGTTTAATATACATACACATGTACACTTAGATGTAATTTTAGGTAAATATAGACTAATAATTCTCTATTACTTTTTCAACCATCACAATGCTATTCATCTCTATTCTCTTTCTCTCCTGTGTTATCTTCTGGATCCGACTAAAACTACCCTTACTTTTGTACATTCCTCTTCCTATCAGTCACAATCCACTATTCCCCTTAATAGATCACCCTCAGCCTCTCACTTCCATGGTCCATTTTTACTTTCCTGGTCTCTGTAGTTAACTCTGTTACTGAACTACAGGTAGTATCATGGATCTTAGAAGAGAATTTCCTCCCTCCACTTTACTAAGACACCATAATTCCTAACTGCATTTTTTAAATAAATACGTGTGCATATGCCCAGAGGTACTTATAAATTCCACTCCTCACCAAAAAGAGCTTCTTTTTGAGGCAGAAGTAGACCATTACAGAAAGCCGTAACTCAGAGAACAAGTGACTTGTTGTATACCCAGCCTCAGTTTATTAAGCGCATCATAACTGCTGTACCTAGGATGTAGGGAACATTGCAAAGGAAGGGATAGAAACAATATAGGAGTCAGAGAACCAGGACGTCTTTTATGAGATTGTGCCTTCTAGCTGTGACAAGGAATTTGTACCCATAAAATCTCTACATGGCAAAATCTGGCTGCTTAAATAAGACCTGACCAATTCCATCAGCAGTTGATATCTCAAAGTAGATAGTGTTCTATAGGATAAGCCCACTGACTGGTGGTTATATAATACCAAGTGGTCATCTGTAGAAACATATACAGGCAGCCAACACTGAACAGACTTGGGGGGGCATTGAACTTACCAGTTTTTTCTTTTATATGTGTACAAAACAATGGTTAAAAACAAGGGAGGTATGAAATTTGGAGGGAGGAGAAGATGGGTATGGAAGAATTAAGAACAAAGGAAGGGGGTAAACAATGTGATTATATTAATTAAATTTTTGAAAAATCAGTAAAGGTCTTGAGTGATGTCCCAGAGAATATAGGTTCTTGTTACCAAGGCTGATGATCTTAGTTCTAACCCTAAGAATCACATGGCTAAAGATAACTAGTTCCTACTGTTGTCCTCTGACCTCCATGTAAGTGCCATGGCATGAGTGTCCCAGGTCATATATATATACGTGTGTGTGTGTATGTGTGTGTGTGTGTGTGTGTGTGTATGTGTGTGTGTATGTGTGTGTATGTGTGTGTGTACATATATGTGTGTGTGTAAAAAATTAAAGAAGTAAATTTTTTATAACACAAACATAATGCTTGTGTGAAAATTAAGTAGCCCCTCACCTTTGGTCCTGCTTGGCCCACTGCTTCTATCCTGATCATTGGGCCAGAGTGTGAGTTCAACAACCCCTCCACCTCCGTGGAACTTCCTGGGCCTGCTCTGAGCACACTGGACCCACCTATCCACACAGGACTACCTTGAGGCCTCGTTCACCTGATCTTTGGACCCCATTGCCTGCCCTCTGCCAGAGGAGACACCTCCAAGAGAACTTGGATCATCCAGAGTTACAGACATCAAACTCCTGACTCACCTATGCCCACTGAGAGACTCCACCTGCACCCACTGGAAGAAGCAGTGGGAAGACAGCAACACAAGAAGTCACCCAATAATAGAAAGACAACCATGGCACCACCAAAATCTAGGGACTCTACACCAACTAGACCTGAGCACAACAAAGCAGTTGAAGCAGAAGAGAATGACTAAAAAATAACTTCATAAAAAAGATAGAGGCCCTCACAGATGATATGGGAAAATCCCTTAAAGGAATTGAAGAAAAAGCAAACAAAAATTGGAAGAAATAGAGGAAAAGACCAAGCAAAAAATGCTAGAAATGAACAAATCTCTTAAAGTAAGGAAAGCTAAGACAAAACAATTAAACAGATGAAGGAAATAATTCAAACAGTTTAAGACCTGAAAACTGAAATAGAAACTAAAGAAAACACAAACTGAGGGAATGCTGGAAATAGAAAAATTGGGTAAACAATCAGGAACTAAAGATGCAAGCATAACCAACAGAATACAAGAGATGGAAGAGAGAATCTCAGACACTGAAGATAAACTAGAGGAAATAGATTCATTGACCAAAGAAAATCTTAAATCCAATAAATCCTTAACACAAAATATCCAGGAAATGTGGGACACTATGAAAAGGCCAAAGCTAAGAATAATAGGCATAGAAGAAGGTGAAGAAGCCCAGCTCAAAGAGGCCGAAAACATATTCAACAAAATCATCAAGGAAAACTTTCCCAATCTAAAGAAGGACATGCCCATGAACGTATAAGAAACATACCAAACACCAAATAGACTGGTCCAAAGGAAAAAAAAAGTCCCCTTACCTCTTACCATGTAATAATCAAAACACCCAAGATACAGAATAAAGAATGTTAAGAGCAGTGAAGGAAAAAGGCCAGGTAACATCTAAAAGTAAACTTATCAGAATCACACCTGACTTCTCCATGGAAACCCTCAAGGCCAAAAGGTCCTGGATTGATGTTTGACAAGTACTAAGAGTCCACGGATGCCAGCCCAGGCTACTATACCCAGCAAAACTCTCAATCACTATAGATAGAGAAAACAACATATTCAATGACAAAGCCAGATTTTACAATATGTATCTACAAATCCAGCCCCACAGAAAGTTCTGGAAGGAAAAATCCAACCCAAGGAAGTTAACTATACTCGCAAAGTCATAGGCAATAGATAATCTCACTTCACCAGAACCCAAAAGGAAAAGTGGAGTAGTTATACTCACAATACCACCAACAACAACAAATCTAAAACAAACAAGCATTAACAATCAGTGGTCCTTACTCTCCCTCAACATTAATGGTCTTAACTTGCCTATAAAAAGATAAAGGCTAACAGAATGAATACAACAGAATCCATCCCTCTGCTGTATACAAGAAATGTATCTAAGCTTCAAAGACAGACATTACCTAAGGTAAAGGGTTAGGAAAAGATCTTCCAATAAAATGAACCCAACAAGCAAGCAGGTGTAGCTATCCTAATATCTAACAAGTTAGACTTCAAACCATAATCAATCAAAAGAGATGAAGAGAGTCATTTCATATTCATCACAGGAGAAATCTATTGGTACAGAGTCTCAATTCTGTACATCTATGCCCCAAATATAAAGGAACCCACATTCATAAAAGAAACACTACTAAGTCATATAAAACCTCACACACTCATAGCGGGAGACTTCAACAACCCACTCTCACCACTAAACAGGACCACCAGACAGAAACTTAACAAAGAAACAAAAGAACTAACAGAAGTTATTTCCCAATTGGGTTTAACAGACATCTATAGAACATTCCATCTAAACACAAAAAAATATATCTTCTTCTCAGCTCCACATGGAACCTTCTCTGAAATTGACCACATACTAGGTAAGATAACAAACCTCAACAGATACCAAAAAAAAAAAAAAATGGAATAGCCCCCTGTATCTTATCAGAAAACTATGTTTTAAAGTTTAAATTCAACAACACAATTTACAGAAGCCCTACAAACTCATGGAAACTGAGCAATGTGCAATTACACCATTCCTTGGTCAAGGAAGAAATAAAGAAATTAAAGATTTCCTAGAATTCAATGAGAATGAAGACACAACATACCTGAACTTATGGGACACTTTGAAAGCAGTGCTATGAGGAAAGTTCATAGCACTAAGTGCTCACATGAAGAAAAAGGAGGTTAGTCACATTAGAGAATTAACAGCACAACTGAAAGCCTTAGAACAAAAAGAAGCAAACTCACCCCGCAGGAGTAGATGCCAGGAAATAATCAATTTCAGGGCTGAAATCAATAAAGTAGAAACTAGGAAACTAATACAAAGAATCAATGTAACCAAGAGTTGGTTTTTGAGAAAGTCAACAAGATAGACAAACCTTTATCCAAACGAACCAAAAAGCAGAAAGAAAACATGCAGATCAACAAAATCAGAAATGAAAAGGACATAACAACGGACACTGAATTTACAGTCCAGAGAATTTACAGGTCATACTTTGATAATGTGTACTCCACAAAATTTGAAAATTTAAAGGAAATGAACAAATTTCTGGATAGCTATCACTTAGAAAAATTAAATCAAGAACTGACAAGCAACTTAAGTTGACCTATGACCCCTAATGAAATAGAAGCAGTCATCAAAAGTCTCCCAACCAAAAATAGCCCAGGGCCATAAGGCTTCAGGGCAGATTTCTACCAGAAATTCAAGGAAGAGCTAATACCAATACTTCTCAAATAGTTCCACACAATAGAAACAGAAGGTTCATTACCAAACTCTTTTTACAAGGCTACAATCACCTTTGTACCCAAGCCTCACAAAGACACAACTAAGAAAGAGAACAACAGACAAATATCCCTGATGAAAATCGATGCAAAATTACTCAATAAAATACTGGCAAACCAAATCCAAGAAAACATCAGAGAAATCATCCACCATGAGCAAGTAGGCTTCATCCCAGGGATGCAGGGATGGTTCAACATACAAAAATCTATTAACGTGATCCACCATATAAACAAACTGAAAAAGAAAAACCACATGATCATCTCACTAGATGCTGAAAAAGCCATTGACAAAATTCAACACCTTTTCATGATGAATGAAGATCTTGGAAAGATCAGGGATAACAGGAACATTCTTAAACATAATAAAAGTAATATACAGTAAACCAACAGCCAACATTAAACTGAATGGAGAGAAGTTTAAGGCAATTCCTCTAAAATCAGGAACAAGACAAGCCTGCCCTCTCTCTCCATATCTCTTCAGTATTGTACTTGAAGTTCTAGCTAATGCAATAAGAACAAAAGCAGATCAGGAGATACAAATTGGAAAGGAAGAAGTCACTATTTGCAGATGATATGATAGTTTACATACGTGACCTAAAAAAACTCTACCAGGGAACTCCTACAGCTGATAAGCACCTTCAGAAAATTAGCAGAATACAAGATTAATTAAAAAAAAATTCAGTAGCCCTACTAGGGATAGCCTAGTCCCTTCTCCAAATGACTTGACAGATTTTGATGATCTCTCCTGGAAGACATCACCCTTCCTGTGGAGTGGGGGTGGGGTGGGGTAGGAGGGGGTGGGGTAACATGGAGGGGGAGGGAGGTAGAGGAAACTGGGATTGATATGTAAAATAAGAAAAATAACATATATATTATATAACACACACACATACACACACACACACACACACACACACACACACACACACATATATATATATATATATATATATATATATATATATATATATCTGATCTTAGAAAATAGGCAGTTAGCTATAGTTAGCCTTGAATGATTTCCTAATTTATTGTTAGCATTGAATAAGTTGTATGTTACTGTGCCTAATAACAACGATGCCATTTGTTCTATCTGGATTTGCTTCAATGAATACAGTCTCTGAGAAGCTATTCTTTATCCTGGATAAAAAGCATTGCTTGAAAGCTGCAAAATACACTCAGATTCAAACTGAAAAAAAAAAAAAAAAAGGAGGAAATTAAGTATATATAGACAATAGGTATCGGGATTTTTTAACTCTTAATGTAAAAACATATTATCATTAAATAAAAAGCAAAATTTATCAAAATGAGGGCATCTAGGGAGATGCCTCATTAGGTGTGGTACCTCTTGTATGAGCATTAGGACTCTTGGTCCCCATCATTCATGTAAAAGCCACATATGGCTGCCACACCAGTAATCCCAGTGTGAGGAAGATAGAGACAGATGGACCTCTGGAGCTTGCTGGCCAGTATCACTGAATCAGTATGCTCCAAATTTAGTCAGAGACCCTGACTCAAAAAATGAGGTAGGGAGAGATCCATAAAGATGCCAGATATAGACCTCTGGCTTCTACATGCAGGGATACATGATTGTACATGTTTCTGTACCCTCACGAGTACACGCGTACACCTCACTACCTACACCTGTGCTGGTTGATGCATGCACAGAGATTATATAAATACACACACACACACACACACACACACACACACACACACACACACAGAGGCATTTTAGAGAATAATTCAAATGAATTCCAATCATAGAAAAGGGTGATAAATTCACCTTAATTGTACAATTGCAAGTCAGTGTGCCATGAGATGCTATTTTCCTGTGGTTATGCTGACAGGCATGGGATAGCAAGTGGCTACTGCTGGCAGCTTGGGAGACAGACTCATCTGGTAGCTGTTGGCAGATGCAAATGATTACTCTTTTTCCTTGGGTTTCTTTTAACAAACATGAAAACATGTTTTATAGTTGCAGCCACTATGACTCTCTGACTTAATTGAAATATGAGCACGTGGGAAAAGCATACACATATATCTGCGTTTGTGTTTAGACACTACGTGTACAGACATGGACATTCACTGTGGCTTCTTGACAGAGACAGAATATTGGAAAACAAAGAAATGCCTGTGTGTTATTGAATAGTACCATGCATATAATAAAAACTATGTCATAGAATATTATGTCATTTTGAAGACATGATATAGGGTTATCCGTGAGGTGTCATCTATGGGGAAATAACCAAGATATTAAGACATTTTGTTTAGTTTATTAAAGGCACTAAAGCATACGTCTCTATGAATATGTTAGTGTGTACATGCAAAAATTTATGTCTGTATGTAATCAGGGGCAGCATACATCTTGGTATTTTTCTTGGGAAAAGGTTGAGTGGAAAAAATGAACTGTTTGTGAACATAGAGAGAGAGAGAGAGAGAGAGAGAGAGAGAGAGAGAGAGAGAGAGAGAGCAAACAACAACAAAAAAAATGAATATGTAACATCATAGTGTGAACAGATTTATAAACGTTTGGAGACATTTACATAAACCACTGAAAACAAGCAGGCATTGGTGTTGTGTATCTCACAAAAAAATGACTTCTAGCAAAACCAATGAGAACACAGTAGGTCAGTTCATTCTGACCAATGACACACCCGCATTAATGCTTTTCTAAGCATACGTACGTCTCAAACTCAGGTACGCTCGGCTTCATGGCTTCATAAAGCAAACACTGCTAGGCATTAAACCACAGAACTTCCTACACAGTAATAGTATGTGATTTCAGCAGCCCACTTCCACCACAGTTCTGGGGATAAAAACAGAAATAAAGAGAAAGGGAAAACCAAAACAGTGGTGTTAAATGACATCATGGGCCAAAACGCACCTAATACTGACTGCAGAATATTTCACTCAGGCAATGACGAGTATGCATTCTTCTCTGCAGCCCATGGATATTCCCGTAAATATGTCCCATGGAGGTACATAAAGCAACTCTCAATAAATTGAGGAAAATTAAAACAAGCCTATGTATTTTAATCAGGCTGCAACAGAATAAAGCTTCAAATCGTAGGGAAAGAAACTCCGGCAGATTCCTTTTATTGTTGTTAATCACACGATTTCTCTGGGTCAGGGATCAAGAGAATTTCACACAGGTAGTCATGTCTGGTGGCCTCTAACAAAGACTTAGTCAAGGTGTTGGCTACAGCTTCGATCGACACTCAGGGCTGAACTGAGACTACCTCCATGCTGCCAGGATTATCTCTTTGCCCCATAGAGAAGCTGTCACATCTTCACAACAGCTTGGTAGCCTTTCCCCAGCATTAGTGACCCAAGAGACCTGCGGGAAAGATTCTACCATGTCCCTTTCATGCCCAGTTTCAGAAGTTACATACGTTATAATATGTGTTAGAAGTGAGTCGCTAAGTGGAGTCCACCTTCAAGGAGAGGGAAGTTAGCCTCTGTCTTTCTAAGCTTCAAAAGTGGGCACCAAGGTATTTGCTGGTGTATTTGAAACCACAACCTAGAGAATGTAAGTAAACGACGAGTAAGGTCATAAGATAGACTGTTACACCAGTGTCTTCTGAACGCCTCACAAACAAGTTGTGATTTTTGTGTTGTTCTGTGTGTCATTGTCCTCTGTTCCATTGGTGCCATTGCTGCTGGAGAACTTCCAGAGGGGTAGAGTATTGACTCCCTGGTCTGTATGCAGCCATCATCATAAACTGTGATCCGGCATTTTCTTTGTTTTTCCTATGAGGTGCCTGTGGCAGGAATTCAGTGAATGCCAAAATTTGCTTTCCTCCCTCACTTCTCAAAATGACTTGTGGATTGAAATGGTGAACGGCTGTCTTAGTCCAGGTTTGTCACTAGGATATTCCAATTTAAGATTACCAAATGGCACAAGTAGCCTTATCATCACCCTGTGGTGAGTAGCTATTATTCTTTTGGGCAGTTTCTTCCTGTTTGGGTAATGGGTCCTTTCCTTTGTGGGGGACAACTGGTTCATTATTTCCTCTTTTTTCCCCCTTATCCCTTTTGCTCAGTAGAAAATACCAACCCTTGTATTTCAGCTCTGGCTGCTGTGGTGGTAAATTCCTTAAGGTATACCTGCATGTCATCCCCTGCCTACTGTGTGTGTCCAGGATGCTTAAGGTATACCTGCATGTCATCCCCTGGCTACTGTGATTGCCTCCAGGATGGGCACATGACCTGAATAATCATTATCCTTTCTTTTTCTTTGGGTGTTTGTCTGTCTCTCTATCTGTCAATCAATCTATCATCTATCTATGAATCTATCTATCTATCATCTATCTATCTACCTATCATCTACCTACCATCTATCTATCATCTATTTATCATCTATCTATCATCCATCGATCTACCTATCATCTATCATCTATCTATCTATCTATCTATCTATCTATCTATCTATCTATCTATCTATCATCTATTTATCATCTATCTATCTACCTATCTGTCTGTCTATCTGTCTGTCTGTCTGTCTGTCTGTCTATCTATCTATCTATCTTAATCCAGACCAGCCTCAAACTTGAGTCATTCCTCCTGCTTCAGCCTGTTATGTTCTGGGATTACCAGGCAAGCTGGCTCAATCAGTCTTCCTTGGATTACATTTTTAAACAGAAGGCATCCACGTCAAACTTCTTTCTACCTTTATCTCTGCATGGGAAAACTGACAGACTTCTCTCCCTCACAAATGTTGTTGGTGTTCACAGTCATAGGGCCAGAGGCTGAGGCAGAAAGCCGTGAAACTATTAAAGGAAATTTGTAAATAAATCTGCCTATACTGCCTAAGGTATTTCAAGTTAGGATTCTTTTCTAGCCCATTAAAATTTAAAATATAATTTCAGCCTGGGTATATTGTCTCCGCTGTGAAATCTTTACACAGAAATCACAGCAACCATGAAAACTGATAGGATTTCTGTTTTGTGGTTTTATTTGTAACCAGCCCTGTTTCTTTTATGAAAAAAAATATTTCCTAATTATAAAAACAGGTAGCATGTGCAAGAATTGATGGATAAACAGTGGGAGCTGGGCATGAGGAACACTTTATAGAAAACTAAAATATAAAAAAGGAGGTAGTCGGTACAAACCCAAGAGGAAACTGTTCTAGTTGGAGAACAGAATGTAGACGTAAACACTCCTGGCATGGCGCCTAAGCATTTTAAATGGAAGTCACACATGTATTCAGGGATACCTTACTGCTTTACCTGCTCTGCTGCTGATGGGGACTCATTGCTTATAAGTAGTAAAGGGGGTCGAGCAGCAAAAGGCTAGCACTGGGCATCCTCCACCTCTTTTCCTTTGTCCATTTAAATTTTCTTTTATTATATTTTCTACATCCTGACTGCATTTTCCCCTCCTTCCTCTCCTTCCAGTTCCTCCCTCCCTCCCCCCCACAAGGTTCTTCATTTTAATGAAGATTCTTTTCTCTGTGGTTTCCAAAAACGTCTCCCTTTTAGTTAGGGAAAGAAATAATCTCTTGGAAAGTGAGTTTTGACATACAGCTTCTGGAAATCACTATCATTGTAAAATTATTAGGATTCAAAATTAGTCTTCAGGAAAATGTGTAAGACTCTGGGGCTGTCTAGGAGTTTATATAGTTTACCTCCTGAAAGGAAATGTCACTTTGGAATGGGAAAAACTGAAGTCTTAGCGATGACAGAAAGATGAACAATTCATTTCGTACATGGGTCATTTGTAATAGTAAGCCTCATGTCACTAACGGATTTGCTCAGGAGAATAGTCAATTTAGATGTAAATTTCATTGGTAATGTTTATTTGCAGAAAATTTCAATAACTATACATGACTAGAAAGGTATTTTATTTTACTTGCTTTGACTTCTTTTTTGAGCATTTTGATACTATAAATTTATTTTTAAGGTTTTGTCTCTGTACTTTGTTTCATTTGAAATGGATTTAAATGATGCTGTGTTTTGCTTTTCATGTGTTCATTGTTAGCATGGAGAATTGTGATTAATTTTTCTGTGTAGGTAAAGAAACACTGATTTTAATGGTGCTTCTCATTCTATACTGAATAATGAACCATAAGAGATCTTATTCAGTTCTCTTATAGCTCTTTAAAGATTTTACAGAATGCTTAAGCACACACACATGAACCATTTAAGGTACAATTTTATTTCAGAGAAATTTTTTACAAAAATGTATTAGTCTACCAAAATGATTTTCTAAGGAAATGAATTGATCCAGGATGCACAATGTTTTTTATTTAATTATTTTTATAATATAGGCAGGACGAATCATTTAAGTTTAATTCTTCTCTACTACTTATTTAGTTTTAATATTTTTTGATTGTTCACTTGGTTTTGAAAAGTCCCCTTGGTCCATTTTGCCTCTAATATAAGGGATCTACTTCTCAGAAAACATCCTTAGTATAAGAATTTGAACATCTCGTTAATGGCATTAGAATGCATTATACATACTGACTTACTCAGTTATCTGTTTAACATATATATTAGCCAAGGTAAATAGGAGACACACAGATTGCTATCTGATACCTTCCAGTGGATTTATAGGTGTTTTCCCAGACCCTAAGGCTCACTAGTAACTTTCTTATTCTCTGATAAGACCGGCATTTATTGGTGAGTGTTGACTTTGCTGCTATCCACAATATTCACGACCACTGTTCACGGGTTGCAGAGTTACAGCATCGTAAATAAGGACGCACAGAAGAAAGAAGATAGTGCACATGGTTTATTTTCATGCATCGTTAGCTATCAACTAAATCACTGCGGTCAAAGGAAAGTGGAATTTAATGGTCATCCTTAACAAGTTTAGAGGAAAATCTTTGCAGTTTTACTTCTTCTGTGTTGTATTTTGTGGTTACATCACATTTGGTTCATAATAATGATGATTCAGTAATGACGTTTTACCATTGAAGCTTGAAGATTGGGCATAAAAAGAGTTGTTTATTTAATCCTTCCAAACTACTAACAGTTTGACCAGAATGAGAGACACTGAGTGATGCTGTGGAGAGGCTGCATTTGATACTTTCAGTGAAGGGATGGAGGTAAATTTTAAACCTCTCCAGTCAAATTCAGACCCTGGCAGGTGATGTTTGTTCCTTGCAGTGTGTTTATTGGATCTCTGTCCAGTTTCATTTCATATGCATGTGTTGAGGGTGAGAAATCCAAACAGATAGGATTATATCAAATAAGTATTTTACTCAGTACCTCTCTTATTAAAAATACCTCTTTTTTTAAATATATATATGATATATATATATATATATATATATATATATATATATATTACTTTAGTTTCGTTTTACTTGGAAAATCCTCATCTTTCAAGACTCATCAAATGTGAGAAATCTCAGAATTCCTTGAACAGATACAGTAGAAGATTGTGCCCCTTCCGCTGAGCAGCTTGTGTTGCTCTGGCTGCCAGCCCTTCCCTCTGCTCAGGAACATCCCAGCCCACCTGTCGTGTGTAGAGCATCCCTCCTGGCTGATTCTCCTCCTGCTCCTTAGGCTTGTTTCTTCTGCACATGGAAAGTCAATCAACGCCGATGTTTGGTTATGATATATAAACCTGTCTCTGACATGTTTAGATGCAATACATCTGTAACTGTCTCATTTTGGCTAATTCATGAGTCAGTACTGTTGTGTGCAGCATGACTGTTTGGAGGTTTCTTCTAAGGAAGCGAAACTTCATCTACTAGAAATGAAACGAGTCCCAAGAAAGTCCACAGAACTCTGTTAAATTGTGATGTGTGTATTTGTTAACAAGTTTCCTTGTGTTGCTTGTACAACCGGAGAACAAAGATGGGGGGATGTTTAGCACAAACCGGCAAACTTAGTGATTCATGTGTGATTTTGCTAATAACTTCCATCTGAAATATAATAAAAGTTTGATCTCAAGCACAAATAGAAATATTTTCCTTTTTAGTATGGTAAGGTATAAACTTGTAGTCACTGCTTAGAGGTATCAAATTGATTTTTAGATAAATACAATTACCAACAATCACTTGCCCCTTAACAGCTAAAGATGTTAAGCATGTCCATGAGGCTGATGAGCCTTGTGTGGGCACCTATGTGATGAGCTTTGATGAGTCCATTATCCTTCTCAAAGGCTGCTCAGAACATTGCTGAAGGATGTGTTAATGTTGTGTATTCTTGACAAGAAAAATTGTTTGAGTAAAGCTTTTGTTCTGAGTTGAGAGAGCTTTACTATTGTTTAAGGGTAGTAAAGAGTATTTAGCCATCACCGCCTTAATCTGAGTAGACATAGCTAGTATTTAGCTATACACTAATAGCTGAGACATTTGTGCTCTCATGTAACCTCTTGCTTATTGATGGGAAATGGAGAAGATGGTGATTATTAAAAAGAGCCATAGAAGCCAGGTGGTATTGATTTACACCTTCAACTGTACCATTTGGGAGGCAGAGGCAGGAGGATCTTTGTGAGTTCAAGGTCAACCTGTTACACAGAGCGAGTTCCAGGACAGCTAGGGGTAAACAAAGAAACCTTGTCTTGAAAAATTGAAACAAAATTTTAAAAAGCCATGGGAGCATATCTAGAAGCAGTAGAGGCAATCAGGATTTGCTTTCTGAAGAGATCATATTTAAGTTAGTCTTCACAAAGGATGTATCTAGCCAGACATATCTAGAAAACAAGACTTCCCTTACCTCCCTTAATCCTTGTCATGAATTCATGGGAGCAAAGGCCTGGAAAGGGCCTGAAAGGGTCAGTGTACCTGAGAAACAAGTGGTATACAAGAGTTCAAGAGGTTTGGATGAGGAATGCCTCCATAGATTTATATATTTGCATGCTTAGTCTCCAAGTGATTGAACTATTTGGAAGGGTTAATAGGTGTGGCCTTGTTGGAGGAGGTGTGGCTTTGTTGGAGGAGGTGTGGCCTTGTTGGAGGAGGTGTGGCCTTGTTGGAGGAGGTGTGGCCTTGTTGGAGGAGGTGTATGACTGGGGGTGAGCTTTGAGGGTTCAAATGCCTATGCCAGGCTCAAGTTATCTGCTTGCTGCCTGCACCATAATGTAAAGCTGTCAGCTATTTCTCCAGCACCATGCCCAATACCATAGACCCCACTACGATGATGATGAACCAACCTTGTGATGCCCGATATCATACACCCCACTACGATGATGATGAACTAACTCTGAACTTGTAAGCAAGCCTCCACTTAAATGTTTTCTTCACACGAGTTGCCTTGGTCAAAGACTCTCTTCACAGTAATAGAACAGTAACTAAGACAATAGCGAATAATGCAGATGTGTTTCTTAGTCACATCATAGAAAGAAGAAAGCCTCTTTGCATGTGCTTACCTCAAGTCATATGTGGTGTTTTTTTGAAACTGTTTAAAACCTTTATATGTACACACAGTTACCCACTTTCCTGATTAAATCCCAAGTTCGAGCTATAGTTCTCAGGGCCGACGCCAGTGTTACTGTTTGGCTGTTTTCGTTGATGAAGATTGTGAAAGATTGTGCAAAATTGCAAATCTACTATTATTTACTAAGGGAAAGCCTTGAGAAGTGTACATCCACACTTGTGTAGAAGCAGCAATCGTAACATTGTGTATTTGATGAGGATAATGGCTGTGACCGTACAGTGTCACAGATGACTTATAATTTATGTCTGCCATTTGGTTCTGAGATTGTTCTGTAGACTGGCTCATTTAACTCTTAGACTGAGAAGTAAGTGTTCTCGTGGGTCTCACGTGGCAGATGAGGAAATTGAGGTTAAGAGAAGTTAAATGTCTGGCTCAATGTCACACAGCAACACGGGATATATGGCAGATCTGAGATTCAATGCTAATTTTTAAGACTCTCCTCCAAATGTTAGGTCATTAGTAAATAATTTCCTATAGATTTCTTAAACTAATTACATGAATACTTATTATAACTATGCCAGAGTTTTACCTGAAAAACAGCTTCAAGGCTATCCTTAGATGTTCTATTGGGAAATATGCATAGTTTGTGCAGTAATTTACAGAGCTACAAAAAGTTGTAAATTGTAGCATCTAAGGAGTTATAGCCCCACTGTATCCCAATACTCAGCCAAGCTTCGCAGGCAAGATTTCAGTGTTTCACAACAAAGTATGAAGCTAGGTGTAACTATTTTAGAATGCTAATTACAGACTGAATGCATCATTTTAGTTCCATTTTGGTAGAAGCATGTGTAACGGGAGTTTTAATTGGTCTTAATAAAACACCTGTAGCTGGGTATGAGGGGAAATGCTGAACGATCAGAGAGAGAAAAGGACAAGCCAACTCTTCCCTTGCTAGCCCCTCAGCTGGAAGAGACCTGGTTCCTTTGTCCTTTCTGTTCCTCTCTCCGCCCAGCCGAGTCACTTCCTGTCTGTCTGTACAGGACCGCCAGACCTCTATGCTCAACCACTGGCTAGTTCTGCCCTCTGATCTTCAGGCAAGCTTTGTTTGTTAGAGTATGAACAAGTTATCACCACAAGCATGTCCCTTTGTAATTTTTGTTATTTGAAGGTTTCATGTATGTATACAATGTATCTTTGTTTGAAAAGTTAGTAATTGCAGTGTATAAGGGAATCTAGTGATCTAGTTCTTACTATTCTTCACTGGTTTTAGGCACTTAACAAAGCTGAGTAGACAGCAGGTAAGACTGTCAACTTTGCTGATCCACTGTTGCTTTTCAAGTGGTGAAATACCGTCAGGCATAAGTCTTTGGAGTCTGTCATGTTTAAAATTGCAGTGGTTAAAATCGCAGTGCCTGGGATCCAATGTATTTAGCATTAATATGTGTGTCCAAAAAGCAGTTATAGGAAGCAAATTCTTCAGATTATCTCAGTATCTCTGCTAATCGTTAACATTAAAGAATATCTTGAATTCAAACTTTAAGGTGAATGGTAGACTTTCATGAACAAAATTGTATGTAACATTTTTAATTAAGGTGTAATTATAAAAGATAAAATATTTCAAGTAATATCTAGAGATTTGATAATAGCTGCTGATACTGTCTGGTTTCCCTAAAGTATTATATATATATATATATATATATATATATATATATATATATATATGTGTGTGTGTGTGTGTGTGTGTGTATGTGTGGGAGGGAGAGAGAGAGAGAGAGAGGAGAGAGAGAGAAAATGTGTGATATGTAGTGTTTGGTTAGGAGCAACACAGTGCATACTATTCATATGTCTTACTGATAACTAATTTTGACTTTTAAAATCTTAGCATGTGAGTAGTCATTGCCTGTTGACTGTTTATTTTTTTAATTATACATCACATATTTTTTTCTTATTTTCCATATTGATTCCAGTTCCCTCTCCCTCCCTGGCAACTCCTATCCCATCCCCCCCCCACACACACACACTCCACAGGGAGGGTGATGCCTTCCAGGAGGGATCAACAAAATCTGTCAAGTCATTTGGAGTAGGGACTAGGCCCTCCCTCCTGTCTCTAGACTAAGAGGGTGTCCCTCAATGAGGAATGTCTGTTGCCTGTTTATTAATTCTTCTTGACTTCAATGAAAGCTTACAGGTTTACGGAAAGGCATGTTGAACAAAGCAGGGTATGGAATCAGTTCGGCTTTTTGCATTTATATGTAATTATAGCTGTTAATTTTTTCCTTTTTACTAAAAGTTACTTACAAGTGTCATTCTCATATTTTACAGCATTATTCTTGAAAAGTCTATCTTTGTAAGTTATTGGGTTCCTTTAAATGGACAATGTGCTGAGGGAGTTTCCATTCTTACCTGTGCACATGCACCATCCATCTTTAGCTGCTAACTGGGGTTATTATTACCTCATATACACTCTTCCCCACTGGATTGTTTGTAGGCAAATATGAGATAGCATACAGTTTTGGACCAAAAAAGAGAGACATTATTTTAAAAATGTATTTCTAGGCTTTTGTATAGTAATGCTTTTTATTAGCAAGGCATACCTCAGCATCTTGCCTTGAAAGATGCCGGAGGGCCTCATCTGGCGTGTGCGGATTAAGCCAGGTGCCCAGCAAAGATGTGCTGACAGATGGGATTTTATGTGCGTTAGATACTGGGATGAAATGTGCCCCCAGCCTTCCATTCCGCCTTCACTGATGGGAACACTGACTCGCCTTTGGAGCTCTCTCTCTTTCCCTCTGCCTCTTTCTTGATACGCCTTTGAACCAGCTGACTCTTTCTTTAGTCTTGAAGTGTCCCCATGCTCTACCTTGTGGCACTGCTGCCGCCTCACTCAGCTGTTGTCAGCCTCGTGACCTGTTCTCGAGTTCCACAGTAGCTTCCTTTCTGCTGCCTTTCATCTGTTTCACCATGTAAGGCTTCTGATCAACCTGACACCAAACTAGACTCTCAGCTGAGGCATTTCCCCCGTTGGGTTGGCCCATGGACATGTCTGCAGGGTACTTTAACTTAATTGCGAATTGACCTCTCCTTTTGTAGTATCTACTGTGTTGCTTCCATCAAATTTAATTTCTTTTTCCTTATACTCAGTTTCTCATTTGAGCAGACTGCCACTGCCTCAGCCATTTCTTCCTTTTCATTGCTGCCTTGGGAACTCCTCTACACTCTGGCCTCTCTCTCTGTCTCTGTCTCTCTGTCTCTCTGTCTCTCTCTGTCTCTGTCTCTCTGTCTCTCTCTGTGTCTCTGTCTCTGTCTCTCTCTGTTTCTGTCTCTGTCTCTCTCTGTCTCTGTTTCTCTGTCTCTGTCTCTCTCTGTCTCTCTGTCTCTGTCTCTCTGTCTCTGTCTCTCTCTGTCTCTGTCTCTCTCTCTGTCTCTCTGTCTCACTCTGTGTGTCTCTCTCTCTGTCTCTGTCTCTGTCTCTCTCTCTCCCCCCCCTTACATATTTTCCAAATCCATTCTCTTCCTTTGATGGGTTGACTCCTTCTCAACAAAGCGCAGCTAGTTTTCACTAGTTCTTTTTCATGTCTGCAGGGTAGGTTGACTTAATTGCTAATTGATGAGGGAAGGCCCAGCCATGCTGTCCCTGTGCAGGTGTGTCTGCTCCATCTAAGAATGGTAGCTCAGTGAGAATCAGTTGAGCCAGCAAGCAGTGTTCCTGTGGTCTCAGCTTCAGTTACCAATTCCAGGTTCTTACTTCCTTGATCTAGACTAAGATCTATAAGCTGGTCTTGCTTGTGGTCATAGATGAATAGCTTCTGTGTGCAATGCCATTTCAGAACAATATACTCAGTGATTACTAATCTCTTTTCTTAATAACACAAAATATATGGTGTGTACTCATAATATTGGACCAGCTGTCTAGGCTGTATCATAATGTACCATCCTCTATCTTCTCACAGTGTAGTTAATCTATTATCATAGCAGTTATTAGGATTTTCACTGCTTATAAATGTGAACAAAAGGGGTGAGGTCCTAAACATTCTCACACTTGGCCATTACTATTATTCTTGTATTCACCCATGTTCTTCATTTATGTGCTTTCAATCGTCATCTTATCCTGCATCTTCTGCAGATGAGTGTGTGTGTGTGTGTGTGTGTGTGTGTGTGTGTGTGTGTGTGTGTGTGTGTGTGTGTGTGTGTTGGTCTCCAGAGCAGGACAAAGGGAAATTCTGAGGTTTATTAAACCAGTTTCAGAAGGTTCATTAAAGAAGCATAGCTGTTAAACACAGAAACTAAGCTTCAGGATAATGTATCATCAGTGTAAGAGGAAGGAGAGGATATGAGAAATGAGAATTAGCTGTGAGGAAAAGCCAGATAAAAGAAAACAAAGAAAAGAGAGAATACAGAAAGAGACACAAAAATGGTTCTCCACAGCAATTTTGGGTAGGAAGCAGAGCCCTGGGGTGATAGGAACTAACTTATAACAAGGATGGTATGCTGAAAACTTTGAAGAAGAAGAAAAATTCAGGGCTGACGCTCCAATTCCAAGGATAAATGATGCAACTAGTGTTTCTAAGAATGTTGCAGAAAGCATGTTATGACTTGTTCAAAGACGTTAACAGGAGATTAATTAAAACCCTTAAATGATTGTTACTAGAAGTGTAGTTGAGTTTAAAAGGCTTCCTAGAGGAAAAACAAATAAACAAACACATGTTATCAGTGTTAAATCTTTTTCAGTGGTACTGTTTGATATGTCTTTTTGTGTTAGTATCATAGGTGTGATCAATGTGTATTTGAGTTCAGCCATTTTAGTTAGGGAACAAAACACTATGGGTGGGTATGACATATAAGGATGGCAATGGGTCCTGGGTTTACTGTATCTTAAAACAGCAAACTCATGTTTTTAATCCTTTGATTTCAGACTTTTTTACAATATTAAATCTAATTTAATGATCTTTAAGTAGTCATTATTCTCACCTGGTAGAAAATGTTGAAAATGTTCTTACCACACTCTCGGGAATTGTGGAATTTATATTGATTTGTTTTGTTTTTAACATTTGAGATAGTACTTGTGTATGGTGTATTGGTGTGGTAAGTATGCTGCTTGATGAATGTTTATAGCTTGTATAAGTACATCAACTATCACTCCAATCAAGATGTGGGTAATGCCATCACTCCCCTTTTACCCAGTGGCATTCTGCACTGTGTCCATAGAGTGGATCATCCTTTTGTGAGCCGTGTGCACGGGACCATTCATGTGCACAGGCTCTTCATACTTACTACTTCCTCTCTCCTCCTTGTCTCCTAGTCCCTCCTATCTTCCTTTCCTATTGGCCAACAGTGCTTTATTCATTAACCAATAAGAGAAACATATTTATAGAATGACATCTCCCATCAATACACCCCACTGTTTCTACAATCCTCTTAATGCTCTCAATGCATGCATGTGTTGTAAGTAATAATAGCACTGTTTTTACCATTTTGGTCACGTTCATGGATACCCTTGTTAGACCCAGATGATGAGTCAGGGTTGCTGTGGTGACGTTGTTGATAATTCAGGAGTTCTACTTTTTGTTTTTCAGGATTGTATCTTTTAAGTGATCCCTTTTCATGTCCCCATGACACTAACAAGTTTTTATTTTTCTTGTGTATCCTACCTGGAGTTTTTGTGATGTTGCTTTGTGGTTTACCTGACTGTATACTTGTTTTTTTGTTCTTTTGGTTTTTGTTTGTTTGTTGTTGTTGTTTTTTGTGTGTGTCGTTTGATACACACATAGAACCACTGTTTCCAGATTATAGAATTTGATCTTTTCACTTTATTTATTTATTTATCCATTTATTTATTTATTTAAGATAGAGACTATGTCGATGCCCATTTTTAGCTGTTGGAATTGCTTGGTTTAGATACATTTGCCACATGTGCTACTCAGAAAAAGGAAACGAAGGCTGGAAAAGAGTCAGCAGAGCCGCTTGAGGAAACTGTTTGGGAGGAGGAGTCTTGGAGAGCAGGGTTGATGAGGCTTTTACAGCAGGAGGGTGGTGTTGAGTGAGGTGAGTGTGTGGGCTGGAGAATGCTGTGGCTCTGAGCATGTGGGAGGAGAAGAAAGTCTGTAAAATGCAAGATTTGGGCAGATATCGTTTCTTTTCTATTAATGTTTTGTCTCTTTTTTGTAAGAAACTACGGGGATGAAATTTCATGGGCTTTACAATAATTTTTCTTTTAAGCTGAATAGTAGTGTGGTTACATTTTGTTTCATGAGATCTTAAGAGATTTTGTGTCTGTGCATGGGCATTGGGCTAAAACTTGGGGCCTCATGTATACTAGATAGACATTCTGTCTCTGTGTCCCCAACTGCCCAAAAGGTCTTTTTTTTCTATCTTTCTATCAGTCTGTCTGTCTATCTGTATGTCTGTTCATTCATCTGTCCACCTAGCATGTCTACCTATCTATTCCTGTCCTCTCTCCCTCTCCTTCTCCCTCTCCCTCTCCCTCCCTCTCCCTCCCTTCCTCCCTCCCTCCCTCCCTCCCTCTCCCTCTCCCTCTCCCTCCCTCCCTCCCTCCCTCCCTCCCTCCCTCCCTCCCTCCCTCCCTCCCTCCCTCCCTCCCTCCCTCCCTCCCTCCCCTCTCTCTCTCTCTCTCTCTCTCTCTCTCTCTCTCTCTCTCTCTCTGTGTCTCATGACCTTAGAATTGAACACCAGCCCTCTTGTAGGCAGAACTACATACAGGTCATTGTGATGTGAGTTTTAGAAATCAAATTCTTGTGGTTTGTAAAAAACAGCAAGCGATCTTAGCTAATGAACTATCTCCAGCCAGTTCCCAAGGAATGCTTAAGTAGTTACTGTGTACTTTGATTATTCAGAGGTAGCAATATGCATATATTTATATTGGGTACATGATGATACTTAAGGATATGTTTTCAGCATGTATTGATCAACTCAAGACAGTATGCATGTCCATGTCTTCAAACTATTTTATGTGTTTTAACTTTAAAGTTTTTTTTTTCTGGTGTTTTGTATTATATCTCACTTGTGTTGCCAAAAGTTGCCCTACTAGGCTATAGGAAACCAAAACTAATTTCCCCTCTGTTTGGGTACTCGATCTCTGCCTTTTCTCCTTCTCTGCTTTACCTGTCTCTGGTGACCACTAGCCCAGCATGTTCTCACTAGATCAATCATTCGGTTTCTGCATGAGCTTACTTCATTGATCACAGTGGCCTTAGGTTTCACCCATGTTCCTTGAGTATAATGTTTCTGTATAGAAGTCTAAGGACAGGTTGATGTTTTTTTCCCCCCGTAGGATGCTTTAGAACATTTCTTTCTCAGGGCCTTCCCACTCTTCAGCAGTGTGTTCTGTTGTCCTCATCTGTACATTTATCTCCTGCCAGCCCTGAAAAGCTTTCTTATAATAGTTTTGCAGTCCTCTTGCAAAGGAGTTGTACACATAGAATTAAACTTTTGAGGCACCTAGGATGTAACCCAGTGCTTGACCAATGTGAGGGAGGCTCTGGAGTTATCCCCAGCAGCCCAACAATTTGTGTCTCACTTTTTTTTTTTTTTAATTGTATGTAATTTGTTCTTTGTTTCCATTTGCCTTGGTTCTCCTCTTCATTTTATCTCCTTTGCCCTTTAATGGATTTTTAGTGTTTAAGTAACTTCTTGTTTTGATTCAACTTTTCACACTTTAAGCTTGTGACTCATTTTCTAAGCTTTTCACATTTCTTTCAAGAGCTCTTGCAGTTGAAGGGTCTAACGTTGTCTTGAAGTCCACTGGGTTTTAATGACATTTCCAGTCATGATTGTCATTGACTTGGAGGCAAAACTTTTCTGTGCCCCCTCCTTTTTTTTGCTTATATTTTCCTATCCAGCCCCTACACACACACACACACACACGCATGCACGCACGCACACACGCACGCACGCACACACACCCAGAATGCTCTGTCCCTCCTTTCTCTTTCTTCTGTTAACTTGTCTACTCTAGAATCTTGTGTTCCTTCTTCATTGAGCTCTGAGTTCCAAATGAGTCAGTATCCCTGGGCAGCTGGGCTGGGGTAACAGAGATGGCAACAGTTCTCCCTGAGTTCTAGGACTTAGAGCTGCAGGAATGCAGGGGAGGGAGGGCTTCAGAGGCTTAATGTCTGTGGCCTACACACTGGCTGCCTGGGCTGTTTGCAGTTCAGCCTCTTCTGGTTCACCTGAGCCACAAAAACCCCCATTGATCTTGGATCTGAATATATAGCCAAGACCTCTGGCGTTTTCTTATACCCCAGATTGAGTTTCCCTGCCTCTGGCAACTCTTTCATAAATAATGTGATTGGTAAAAAGTTTTGCCCAGGTTTTATTTGAGGTCAGATTTTCATTTCTTGTTTTTTTTTTTTTTTCCATTCATTTGTTTTAGATAGGAAAAAGACAAGAGATGCCTTTCTGTGTCTTA
Organism: Cricetiscus sungorus; assembly: GCA_030556225.1. Taxonomy (NCBI): domain Eukaryota; kingdom Metazoa; phylum Chordata; class Mammalia; order Rodentia; family Cricetidae; genus Cricetiscus; species Cricetiscus sungorus. The sequence goes on from JANBXA010000031.1 coordinate 29,901,222, forward strand.
AAAGAAGATTTTGCTCTCTTCATATTCTTCAGTCTGTGTGGCCCAGATATCAGAAGATTCCTGCAGTGGAGACTTAGGATCTGCCTTCTTGTCTCTCTCCATCTTTCCTTTAACTGTCTGCTGATTATTCTTCCTGCTGTGGTTTTACTGAGAACTGAATCTCACAGCTCGACTCTGGTTCCCAGATGGGTTGATGATGAAAAGACAGGACTTTTGTTTGTTTGGAGGGCACACCTTGTTAGTGCATTTATTAAAAATATTATAGGATCAGTATTTTCATCTCTGTCCATTTCTGTGGGCGATATTTTACTTCTTTGTGCATTTATGAGGTTGTATATTTTATGAATTATTGAAACAAGCTGGAATGCATCTTTTCCCTTTCTGCTACTCCTTCTGGATTTTGCTATTGAATCACTCTTAGTGTTAACAGCTTATGGTGATTTTTTAAGTTCTAAGGATCAAAATGCAATTAAAAAGATGTACATTATTATTCTGTTAGTTGAGAAGAAGGTAGCTGGGTTTTTGTTGTTGTTGTTGTTGTTGGTTTGCTTTGTATTGTTTATCATCAGAAAAGTAGTTTTCAATTCCCTACAGCCCAGTGAATTGAATAGTTTCACAGAAGGGGAAAATGAAACAAGAAAATGACTGGAGTAGTTTCACAGAAGGAGAAAAGGAGAACAAAGTCAGTACACGTGAATGAAAATGACTAACAGCCTGTGCTGCTGTGCAGCCCTTATAATTGTTTGAAATTTACAAACACAACAATAGAACATATTTCTTGGAATGAAATATTTATTTGTATCCATCACCATTGCAAGCTGCTCACATTCATCATGTTTGCAAACAGCAGCAGCAACATTCCTTTGGTGCAAGCCCATACAGCTTCCAGCTGCTGAAGCTAATTCCGCCTTTTAAGTCTTATTAAAATCTACCGTCCAACAGCAAATCCTCCTGCTCCTTTTTCTCTTCTGCTTACTCTTCTATTCTGAATTTTATTTATATTCATGGAAAGTGTTTTCAGAAATGCTCGGTGCTTAAGACAGGAGCAGAATGAGAACTCAAAGGCATTCTTGTGTGTGGATCTTTTAAAGGATCACTTGCCAGCTCTTGATTGAAATTTTAATCTTGTATCCATTTAATTCCACCACTCAGAAAGCAATTAAGCAAAATCCTCAAAAAGGGAGCCAGTCATAGTTGCTCCCAACCTCAACCCAGGCACACAGGAAACTGAGGTAGTGGAAATCACCATGCATTTAAGGCAAGGCCTGTAATCTAGGCCATCCTAGATTACAGAGAGAAGCATTGTGTGATGAATTTATGGCTCTAAAGAAGAGAAAAATATAGCTGTGTTTGTTTTTTAAGGTTACTGAAATAGGTGGTACCTGTTTTGTACAGGTTTGAGTCAAGTCCAGTTACTAAAATACCTGTTTGGTCTCTTGGGATTGTGGTGACTGATGTCTCCAGTGAGTGTCCATAAGATGCTAATCATTTAATTTGGGCAATTTTGATAGTAGACTTGATGATTATATAAAGTAAACAAGTAGATAAAATATTATTATTTTCTGCATATTCTATACATTATTTTAATCTTCTAAAGTAATGGTCCTGTTGGTATTAGTCTATAGTTGCCAGGATTGATGTGAGCAGTCCTGCTCTTGGTCATTTTTGTGGTCTCTGACTCCTTGGTTCTGCTCTCTCATACCAAGCTAACTCACACTTGAAAGGTATAGTAAAGCCCTCCTTGCTGGGTACATTTGCTCAAAACAAGTTGAACCACATATATAAATTTAAATCTTGTGGCCTTAGCAGGAAAATTAATTTTAAGTCTCTCTGAATAAGCATCAGAATGTCATCATTTCAAAATACAGCCAATGTAAACACCTTTTAGCATTCTAGTTTAGCATACTTCTTATTGCCTCCACGTCTAGTGTTTATACTTGAAGATGACACTGCTGCATCTCCAGATACTCAGCATCACAGTTGGCAGATGTCCCCTGTGTTACACAGCTTAGTTAGAGACTGTAGGCTCCTGGAGGTTGGAGCTGTGTTTGGTTTCTTGTGGTATCTACTCCTCGTCATACTTAATCGTCTCTCAGTGTGTACCTGTGAACGAATGCACGACTGCATGAATGTAGTTTACAAGGAGGGTTATTAAGACGCCTGAGGCAAGCCATGAATAATTTTTGTGCCTCTTGTAAAGAGAGCTGAGAGCCATGAGCTACAAACAGGAACCCGTATGCCTGAATAATCAAGTCAGGGCAGTGAGGATGGACTTTGAAGAGGGGAATTACCAAGGGTTTGCTGTTGGGGACCGCTGAGAAAGGAAACTAGGAGGATGCCAGTCTCTGTCCAGCTAAGACTTCAGTGCAGAGCACCCGACACAGCCCTTTCACTTACACTATTACACTCAGGGTGTCTTCCATTAGTAACCATGATCTAATTTGTAAGCATGCCCTGTTCATTGCCCTTCAGTACAAATGAGTCATGAGTCCGGTTCAGTTTTTTTTACTGTCTAATAAAATTTCCCTTGGTGTAGATTAGGGTAGTCATTATGGGCGATGATCTGGTATGATATAGTAAAATTAGTAATGTGCACATTCTAGGGCCTGGTAACTACCCATTTTGGTCTTTGGCATCCAGAGAGAGAACATCCCATATGTGTACAAGTGCGCATGTAGATGCTAATTGCAGAATTATTAAAATACAAATATTTTGACAAATTCATTAAATCTGCATGTGTCAGGTAAAGCTAGTAAACTGGATGCATATATTAAGTTGAAGTCCCTTTCATCTTAATGTCCAATGATAAAAGAAAATATTTGAACACCTTGATGAAAAATTAAACACCATGGCACAGTATTGCACACTGCTCATGGTTACAAGCACACACACCATACAGAGCAAAACAAAGCAACTAACTCTAAGCTGTGAGAGTGAGTCTTAAATCAGAAATGGTGGGCACACTGATTAGGGCATGGGGGTCTGTTGGGGATAGGGATGGCAGTTTAGGGAATAGAAGTTTTGGGGGTTTATGGATATGTGAAGTGTTGAATGGTGACACTTAGCAAAGGTAGGTGTGAGGTAAAGGGGTGTTGTGCTCTTTTTTTCCCATCGGTCTCTTGGTTCATTGATGTGTTTTGGTGTATATATTTTATACATCCAAAACATTTCCTTTGGATATATGCTTTATAGTTTTGAAAGTGAAAATTTAGGATTAATCCACGGTGCTATTTTTCCTCTTTGTTTCCCTTCACATGAATTATTTCACTTATTTGCTGGAAAAAGGAAGCACAGATGCAGACATGGGTCCAAAGGGGCATTTCAAATCCCATGTCCTTTGTTCTGTATTTCAGGGCAGGATTTTAGTACTGGTCCCAATGTGGAAAATGTTTAATAAACTCAGTGCGTCATGGGGCCTTTTGTATCCTCATAGGATTAAAAAGTGTTGGTTTTTAAAAATCTGGACTGGCCTAGTTGTTTGAAAGGCGTTTAGACCATGGTGAATTCAGTTCAGTTCAAGCACCCTCGGGATACCAGCTGCCCTGTGCAGGGTATTATTGCAGCATCAGGCTGGAGAAATATTAAGTGAGGAAGGAAAGAGATCAGTTCGGGCTTCTCAGGACACTGAAACAGTTGAATAGAGATATATTCACCATGGGAGTAGGAAAATATAATGCAATGGAAACATTATATGTGTGTTATGAGTTGTCTATTAGCTTTCTCTTAGCTCCAAATGAGCCTTAACTAGATTCTAATGGTGGAGCTGTGCCCATTAAGCTTCCTCTCCTACCCTTCGATGCTGAGCCATCTCACTGGTGGTGTTTCTCTGTTGCAACAAATGTGCCATTGAGCCGCATCTACAGAGGGATGAAAAGGGGCGTTATTAGAAGGAGGGGCATTTCCTTCCATCCTTGTGCCGTTGTCTTGTCAGGTAAGTGCCTTTGGTAAGTGATTTTGCAAAGTGTTAGTTTCTCCTGGACCATCACAGACACGTTGCGATGAGTTCTGAGTTCTGCCTAGCGAGTGTTTCCAGAAATCCATAGAGGCAGTAGCTTCTCTCTTTCTACATTGACTCTCATGTTCCAGCTACTTTTACAAATCACTTCCCTGGTTTGAATGCTGCATGCCATGTCCTAATGGATTATATAGTAGTGGGTGCAGAGGCAAACGTCTTCCTTCAGCATGCCAAAGTCAAGAATATCGGCTTTGATATTTCATGTCTTTAAGCTTTACCCTTGCCTTCTAGGACACTGGACGAGCTCCATGACTGGGCTTAAGGGGCAATGTATGTGATTGTCTCTGGCTTCTGTCATATATTTTGTTACATTGGAAAAGCCATGTGCCCTATTGTTAGATATAAAATTGGCCTAAATGGTTCTTAGACCTGCAGGTGCCACATCCCTCATCCCTTACTCTGCGTTACTAAGCAATCTTGAAAGCTTTGTGGTATAACAAAGACTGCAGTCTTTACAACCAACTGGAGTTAGGAGCTGATTTGGCTATCGATACTGTACTAATTCAAATTTCTTATCATCTGACTGAAGCTTTCAAGGTCATGTCAATGCAAAGTCCTAAGTGTGGCCAGCCTTATCTATTTATGATTTTACAGGCAAACATCAGCGTTTTACCTGTTGAGTTTGAGTAATACCAACTGTGGACTTTTTGTGCATGACTATTGTTGTGTTGAGCTACATCCCCTTATGTCTTCTATTTTAGAATTTTTTTACATAGGATTTTGGTTGTCTTCAATTGCTCTTTCTACATCTATCCAAAGGATCACATAGCTTTTCTCTTCATCTTCTAAGGTTCTGTTTCACACTTACTCATCTGCTTTATTTAAAAGCTGGGGGTTTTTTTGTTTTTGTTTTTTTTTTTTTTTTTTCCAAGTGAGTCAACCACTGTCTGTGACTGTTCTGTGCCTGCTCCCCTTGCTACTTATCAACATTTATCTCCAGGATATTCACAGGTATCTGACTCCTGTCATCATACTATCGCTGCCTCTAAAGGATAATTGTGCACTGTGCAGTGAACGGGTCAACGGAAACTGCCTTTTGGTGGCGTTTACTGTTCATGGAAGGAGGATTGACATAGCTGATCCTCATCGACTTGTGACATCATGCGAACCACTCAGTGTAGTAATACTTTTTTTGTTGGGACTGCCAGCTCATGGATGATGACTCAGAGACTTATTATTTATTATAAAAGTTTGGCCTTAGCTTTTGGCTTGTTCCTAACTACTTCTTTCTTTTGTTGTTTTGTTTTGGGGGACGGTTGTTTGCTTGTTTGTTTTTCGAGACAGGGTTTCTCTGTATTGCTCTGGAGCCTGTCCTGGAACTAGCTCTGTAGTCAAGGCTGGCCTCGAACTCACAGAGATCTGCCTGCCTCTGCTTCCTGAATGCTGGGATTAAAGGTGTGTGCCACCAATGACTGGCCTTTCCTGAGTTTAGATAGCTAAGTAATATAGCTTCTTGGCGATGGTTGGGAATTTTGCAGAATAGCAGTGTGTCTTCCTTATAGCTGCATGCTATAGGGTGTTGTCAGTCTGCTGAGGAATGGGTATGTTCCTCTTGGCAACTGCCTTCTCAACTTGAAATGACTGTGAGTGGGCATTTGACTTGGCAAATACACGGTTGCCATAGCCACCACAGCAGGGTGCTGTTAGGTAATATGTAGAGGTCAGGAATACTGAATATCCTTCAGTGCTCCAGAGAAGCACTCAGCAAACACTCTAAAAGTGAATCATTCCAAGCTTTATAATGCCGACTATGGTCTCCTCCATGCTTGCTTTATTCACCATGGAGGACTTTATATTCACTCTCCTGTCCTTAAAGAGTTCCTGCTTACTAAGGTTTGAGAGTTGTGGGACCATACTTTTTCTAACAGTCCCATAGTTACTTAAACAAACCACATATGTTCTTCATACATATAAGATAATTTTATTTATCTGCATTACTAAGCAATTTATATACAGAATGAGCTGGGCCAAGTTTTAAGAAAATTTTCTCTGTGCTGGGTGATACAGTGCAGCTTGATAGTAGATAGTTTTCTTGAGATTTCTTAGTAATTAGATGTCGAAACCCAGAATTAAACAGGTATTTTAGTATGGACTTTGTAAATAGGATCATGGAAGACTAGATGCCATACCTCATCTCTGTAGTACATTAGCAGGGAAGGAGGAGAGAGAAAGGATGATAGAATTTACACAGCAATGTTTACTAAAAGGTAATAAAAGTCCCCATTACGTGGCACGAAGTAGGCCATTAGGGCTGGTGCAGAACCATCCATGTCAATCCTCACTGTAAATACTACTCGATTTTCATTTGAAATAAGGATAAATTTTGTCCTACTGACTTGACTAAGATTTAATGAGTATTCTACTCATTATCTGAAGAATATTACAAATAATGTTAGCTTTCTTAATAATTGCACATAAATATACTATAAGTAAAACCTTACATCCAAAACCCTGGAAAAGATCTCTAAACAGCAGTTAATTTTGAGTGCATTTCAGGACCCCTCTAAGAAAAGTAAATCGTTATTTCTTTAGGAGAGAATATATTTCCTCAAATCTTTTTTTTTCCTACATGAAATAAAGCCTTGGAAGAGAAAGCGCACAGCGCACTAATCCATCTTTTTACCATGTCCTGGAACTAAGTGACTCATGCTGTATCCAAGGCTTTGCTGGTGATTTACATAACAGCCATAGGCATGATACCTCCCCCCCACAAGAGCTTGTTTCAATATAGATTTGAAGACTCTGTCTCTAAATTAGAAATTAATATTTCTGCTAGTTTGGGCTCTTTCATACTTTAAGTGGCATAGAACTTAAGTCAAACTTGCCTTAGCCAGAAAGCGAATTTATTAACTCACTCAGCTAACACTGTCTGTCGTCAGTTGGCAGTGGGAACCCGTTGTGTTCACGCGCGTCCTCTCCCTTTCTTGCCGTGTTCTTGCTTGGGGTCAGAATGGCATCCTCTGCAGCTACACATCCCGGTCTCAAGCTGCATGGCGGGAAGAGGACAGCTGCAAAGTATCCTCGACTCTAGCTGGGAGACACCCCTGTTTGTGCCTGATGAAGCACTTTATCCCTTTCCCCCAAATAGGGATTATCCTGAGTTACTTTTGCTATCCTGTGTGTGTGTGTGTGTGTGTGTGTGTGTGTGTGTACACATACATACATACATACATACACACACACACACACACAAGTCTGTGTTTTCTCTTGCCCTCCTAGATACTTGTTCATGACTCCCACCCCTGTGTGTTGGAGATTTGAGACCACGATTTTACATATGCTAAGCAAGTATTCTACCATTGAGCTATAACCCCGACTTCCTGTTTTCTTCTTGATAGTTTTGCTTTTATGATTTTCAAGTTAAAATTCAATATAATTCATATTTCTGGTAAAGGAAAGTTTCATGTCACAGTGTTTACATGTCATTATCCCATCCCTGTTGCTTATTTTGTAAATATTCACAATTTTAAGAGTTAGTTTGAGGAATAGACAGGTGATCTTATGATTGAAATAACAAATAGGGCTTGAAAAGCTTGATCAAAAATGTAGCTCATTAATCTTTTAGGAAGGTTACAAGAAAGTTCATCATGCTTGCATAATTAATTGTAAAACAGTGAAGTCTTGTCAGGGTGGCTCTTCAGTGTCCCATTCAGCCATGCTTGAGTGTCCCCCCCCCCCCAATCCCTGTTGACATGAGTGTCCTCAGGAAATTGAGTCTAGTCTCTACTTGTAGGTACCTCTTACCAGTGCTGATTACTGGTTAACCAACCTAGAATTTTGATATGGAAACCTGCATCAGATGTTTAGTATTTCTTAGGTGTGTATATTACATTCTCTCTTAGTTGCTATTTACTGGAAGACCTAAACAAGAAGTAATTATTAAAAGGAATTTATCATATAAAATAATATACTAAGAGAGATTGCAGAGAAGACTCAGTGGTTAAGAGCATGGACTATTTTTGCAGAGGACTAGGGTTCAATTCTCGGCACCCATGCAGTGGTTCACAACTGCCTGTTTGAGAGAAAACGGCTCCCTAACAAGTGGCACTAGTAGGAAGTGTGACTTTGTTAGAGTAGGTATGACCCGATTGGACAAAGCATGTCACTGAGGAGGTGGGCTTTGTGGTCTCATGCATGCTCAAGATACCGCCCAGTGTCTCAGACCACTTCCTGTTGCCTGTGAGTCAAGTTGCAGGAGCCTCAGCTCCTTCTGGAGCACCATGTCTGCCTGCGTGCAGCCTTCCTTCTTGCCGTGATTGTCATAGAACGAACCTCTGAAACTGTAAGTGAGCCACAGTTCCTTTCTAAGAGTTGCTGTGGTCATGATTTTGCTGCACAGCAACATAAACACTCAGAGACTACTGTTCCAGCCATGCATGACTGCTGTAGGATTTTTCATTATAACATATATGCGACGGCAATCATGCTTACTGTCTTGTCCATCTAGACAAGTATTTATGTTGGGAAAGCACGTTTAAAAGTACTGTAAATGTACAGGGTTGCATCTCTGAGTTAGAGTTTCATCAGTAGCGTAATATCTTCCCCTGCACCTCCCTGATTGTTTTATCTACATTGTCTTTCTGTCCACTCTGGATGTTTTATTAATTGGGTGGAATATACCATAGTAATTTTTTAAATTTTGCATTAGAATCAGAAATGTTGGGATTGGCTTAAAAATCACTGGGATAGTAAGTGCTCATAGAGTCTGGGATCATAATTCAACTCCAATGTTCTTTTAAGTTACTAAAATTGGCAGGATTGTTCTTTTCTCCCTCTCCTCCTCTTGTTCTCATTCTGTTTTCCCCCCATATATAAATACTCGAAGTTACTTTAACAGTATACTTTGCAGTGAGCCAAATTATTTCTCCTCAGTTTTATTCAGCAGAAGTTTTGAAATAGCCAATTTACCTGTAATTGTGAATGCAGGGTTTGTTTTGTTCTGTGTTTGTTAAATATTGCTAACCACTGGGGGGAGAAAACTGTTAAAGTTATTTGTAACATAGCAGAGTTGCTGAAGTAGAAACGTTGCTCCAGTAAATTTTCGTGTATTTTAGTTTTCAGATGTTCATCAACATGAAGCACAGTAAGCGACTGTCCAACCGTTACTTGGCAAATCTGCAAAATTTTTGCTGCATAAGCTAACAGACATTTCACATTAAGAGATAACTCATGCGTGAATTCTTAGGACAATTTAAATTATGATGAATGGGCATTTTCAGTCTGATTTATTGTGATGTATCTGCCTCCTCCCCGAGCGTGCCCTCTACTTCTGGTCTTGTTACATGCCCATTTCCTTTATTGGTTATATGTGCTGCACATTTTACAAATTGCTACGTGTGAGCCATGTCAGCATTATTTGTTATTCTTCATTTTTTAAAATGCAATTTTATTTGTATACTTGTTAAACTTGAAACTATTGTTGTGAATAAAGCTTTAAAAAGTAAAGAAATTTTGTGGTACCTTACGGGCATTAAGTTATTTCCAAATGGTTTTCTTTTTCCCATCAGATGGAATAAATCCTTATTCCTAGCTTGTGTATAATGATAGGGTAGTCTGTACATTTCCTTGTCATTATTCTAGCTCAGGGTTCCATTTAAAACATTAGTAGACATAGATAAATGTAGTTACTGAGTGCTGTGCTTTTCATGAGCTGCTCTAAATCCATCAAATCAAATACAGTTGTTAGAAATTACAAATATTAGAACTTTTTGGTTGACAGAAATAACCAGAATTTTAACTAAAGTGGATTTGTTAATGTATCCTCATGTCTCATCCTTTGAAGTTGACCTCTGAATGTTCATTGCATTTGAAGCTTTTGTTATTGAAAAGGACATTGTTCACATTTCCTTCTTGCTCTGTTTTCTTCTGCTGCAAAGTGAGCTTGGATGCCTACCAAATATAAATTGCCTATTTGCTTGTGATTTCACTGGGGAGCAAAATCATTTCTCACACATGCCGGGTCAGCTCTATCGCCGAGCTCCACCCCTGTCTCTTAAAAAGTCTTAAATGTTGAAGTCAGCTGATCTTTGCTATGTAATATTGTATGGCAAATTGATATCATTCTGCTTGTTAGTCTTCATCAATTAAACACTATTTCTTACTCTTTATATTGCTTTAGTAAATAAATTTTTGCATAAAAGAGCTCATATACTTGTTAATTTTGTTTATGGAGAATTACTTCTTATACTCTGAGGGTAATTGTCGATCGTTTACCATCTGTTTCTATTAATCAGTCTTTCTATTCTCCCCCACTCAGTGATATTACACTACATTTTATGTGAGATCATTTCTTCCTCTTCACTTACGATGATTTTGGCATGTAGGAAGTGTCTGTCAGTTATATTCTTGGTATAATATGTACCTGGGCTCCAGTCCTCATAAGGTATTTTGGGTGGTTAGTGAAATTAGAGATTTTCTTAGTTGTTTTTATGAAAACCCTTGTTTTCGTTTAATATTTCATAGTAGCCTGGTCTGTTCTTTTCTAAGAATGTAAGCTTTTATATTTTTTTTAAATTATAACAACAACAACAACAACAACAACAACAAAATCCCGTTTACTAAATGCCAAATGTGTTCATGGGTTATGGGAAAGACCACATGTAGTTATTAAATTGCTAATTGTTCAGTGATCCTACTCCATAGGTAAAACAGATCAAGCTAAAGTTGAGTGTGTTTTACCCACTTAGCTTGTGTTTTATTTATATGTAACAGGGAACATGGAAAATTGGCTTTGGTGGGGGCTTTTGTGCCTGTCCATATCATTAGTTAGATGTCTGTTACATTGTCTGTGCTGTTAACACATCAAAATTTTGAGTTACATATTACAAATGTGCTTAAATATATAGCTAAATTTGCACAAAAAAGACAATAGGATGGTTTTAATATAAAGAAGTAGATCAACAGGGTAGCCTGTTTCTTCTGAAACTATTTGTGTCCCAGACTTTTTCTCATGCTAATAACTTAGTATGGAAGGCATTGGAGTTTTAGTCACGGCAAGCCATCGAATGCTGGGAGCAGTACTTATGTTGTTCTATTAGGAGCCTGGAAGACAGTGCTATTGAGAGTAATACAGAGAGGGGAAGCCTGCATGTAGGAATAAAGACTATTAGCAACTTGTCTACAAACTATTCATGTAGTATTTTGACAAATAATTTGATCACCTTCCATCCTTTGCCTGAGACTAATTTCTTAGGTGGAGGAAGTTTCCGACAGCATACATTTGGGTCAATGGCGTCATTATTACTTACTACTCTTGTATAGATCTACAATGAAAGAAGTAACTAACATTCTTGGTGGCTTTGCTTTTAGTAGTTGTGTAGGGTCAGAAGACAAGGCTTTTGATTTATTAATGGTAAAGAAATTGTCATATTATCCCATTAAATCACCAATATCTTGCATTTCCTCCTACTCACTCCTTAGGATACAAAAAAAATTTGATCTGAAGCCCTAGGGCAAAGACTTGTTTTTTAAATAAGTAAATGAAGCCAAGATTCACTAATTCAACATGATCAAAACTCATGTGAACTCACAGAGACCCAGGCAGCATGCACAGGGCCTGCAGAATTCTGTACCAGACCTTTTCTATATATATATATATATATATATATTATGGCCTCCAGGTTAGTGTTTGTATGGGATTCCTGAGTGAGAACGATTAGGTTTTTGTTTCTTGGCCTACTCTTGGGCTCTTTTCCTTCTGTTTGTGTGTTCTGTTCAGTTCCCACATATTAGGTTTTGATTTATCTCATTTTATAAAGAAGCTTTAAAAATTAGCCACAAAACATCATGCATGTCCTTTAGTGAAAATAGAGTAATAGTTTAAAGTAGTACAGTTAAAACTAATATTATTGGCATACATTGTTATTAACAATGGGATATTAGTTATTATATTAATATTTGACATAGTTGAAGAGAGCTTTTATAAATTGAAAGACAGTGTTGAAGTAATGTGTAACATACAGAAGGAAAGCAAGATCGAAACATTTGGAGAAAGGCTGAGGACAAGTAAGACTATCCACAAGTGTGTTTCACCGAAGGATGGGAAATAGTTGGGTTAAGATAGCAAACAGTTCGCTCCGGCACGGTTTTAAAGCTCAAACCATTAACGAGAAAAGGAAAAACCTTCAGTGTTTCTGGAGAGAAGACAAACCAGGCACAGAGCAATGAGACAGGCTGTCGCTTGGAAGTACCCCTGTCCCTGTTGGAAGTTCAAAGCCAGCATGGGAATGTAGCCAGAGCAGCTGACTATCACATGCTGTTACTGCTCCCTGCCATGAGCATGGACCTGACTTCCCTTGAAAAAGAGGGAAAGCAGATGGTAGAATCGCCCGGCAGGGCACGCTCTCCACCTCTGTTCAGAGGGACTGAGAAGGAAGCCGAGTGTCTCTGCGGTGGTCTGTCCTTTATTAGAGTCACTTGTAGTAATGACAGAAGTGCCATAAGGTGACTCTCATGACCCAGTGTGGTAGCATGACTGTGCTGAGTGTTGGCTTTTCAGTTGTGCTCACAGGAAAGACTGTGCTTGGCCGCTTGCATTGAAATGATTTGTGTTCTTTTTGTCTGAAGCTCTCTTCAGAGCCTGCGCTGATGGAGGTGCCAACCACTTATACGACCTCACCGAAGCGGACAGAGAAAGGTATGCCCCTGCCAGTCAGCGTCTGCGCGCCCCGTACCTCTGCCACTCCTTCGTTTTAATCTTTTCATGGCAACTATTTACTGTCCTCAAGTTCATCATAGGAAATGCCTGTATGAGAAGGGCTGATGTGTTATTTCTCTTATTGAATGATATCTGTTAGAATTAGGATCATCTCCATTCTTCTCTTGAAGATCCTATTCTATTACTTTGAAGCCTCATTAAGTCACATTACCAAATATTGAAACTTGTGAGGACCCTGAAGATTGGCTAAAATAAAACCTCAAATGGGTATTTATGTTGGTATTAAAACACTTTAAATGAATAAAAACTGGACTCCTAGAAAAGAAATGTAGAAGATGTGAGATTTTATATTAGTGTTGAGTAAATCTCAGTAGGACTTACTCTTTCTTAATTACTTCAGAGACACATACATATATTATTGGAGAGAGTTTATTTAATAGTCTGCTTTTTGCATTGTCTTGCTATCCTGAATCTTGTCTGGTGCAGTATTTTTTCAGTGAGAGGATGCGCTTGAAAAAACTGATTTTCAAGTTCAATTGTGAATGTGTTTTTGGCCCAGCTCATTTGGAAACACAAGATTTCATGGGTAGATGTGAGCACACCATTTGTGAAATGTAAGTCAGACATTCTCGTATGTGTTAGTAGCTATATTGAAATGGTTGGCATTTGAGAAATTGCCTGCTTGCTTCCAAAACAAAAATAAAAATATTGTAGCGTTAACAGGCCCTGTGTGGGCATTAAACATATGTGGTTTGAAATCATGCATTTCTCCTTGTGACATCAGAATGTTTAACTTCAGCTTTCTAGTACCAGAGCTGCTGTTGAGAGCAACTGGTTGCTTTCTTTGAAGAAGTTTTCTTTGAGATCAGGTGCTGTTTGCTAATGTGTGGGGACCGGATGCAGTTACCACAGAGACAATAACAATGGCAGCCTGGAACAGTTAAATTTCACTGGCTCATTTACTGCTCAACTTTACAACTTCCTCTAACAGTATACTCTAAAACCTGACATGGACAATGCGTAAAAAACCTTCCAGGCTGTTTTAGAAAGCATCTCAGCACATAGATCAGAGTAGGGTGTCATGTCATGGGGGCTCAGGTTATTAACTAGACATTGTTTGTCCCATGCCTATTGCTGGTTGCTATCACTATTTCTCTAATGGTAGGCATGGCCCAAAATTAAAAGCAAGACTTGGGAAGGTATTAACCCACCACTCTTTACTTGGTCCTTAGTTATGAAAGACATCTAGAATGCTTTTGAAAATTGAAGATGTCTGTATTGATTTAAGCAGGCATGAGTAGCAAAGATAATAGAACACTTTTATTCATATTTAAAAGAAAAGGGTTAGTAGCTTTTAGAAACAAGTACCATTATTCTTGTTATTATTTTAATTAATCTCAAAATAATCAAATCAAGTATTCCTCATCCTGTTTATTAGTAATGTTTGTTTGTTTGTTCTGCCTTGTTTTTTGAGACAGAGTCTCTCTACATAGCTCTGGTTGTCCTGGAACTCACTACGTAGACCAGGCTGGCCTTGAACTCATAGAGATCCATCTGCCTCTCCTCTGCCTCCCAAGTGTTGGAACAAAGGTGTTATGCCCAGCCATATTTACACATAATCTTAGAAAAGGCATTCAAGTGTGCATATAATTTATCTTATGAATGTTTGTCTACACATGAAGATGTTAGTGAAGCAAAATAGTTAATTTTTATTGAATTTGGGGCCTTAGTGATTCTTGATATGCCTTGGGACATGGCTGGCCTGGGGAAGGGCAGAGTCCCTAGCAGTGATCAGTGAAACTGATTCCTCCTCACATGGGAATTAAATACTTGGAATAAATCTCATTATTTCCAAGCCCTAATGAGTAAAACTAATTGGACACAGGTGACTACATATAATTCCTCTTAATTGTATGTTTGTAACAAAAAGCCTGCACAATTAAAGCCAAAACGAAATGAACAAACAACAAACAAACAAATCCCTGGGCTTTAAAAAGCCAGATTTCTGTTTTGGGCTTGGGCTGGCCTTGTTTTCATGTTTATTCATTAACAACCACATGTACACTGGAAAGTCTGTAGTCATGGGACAGAGTGGATTTTTAAAGAATCATCTCCAGCTGAAACATTTCTGCATTTGAAGACAGACAGACTGATGGGGTAGAAGCAGGTTTACTGGGGAGCAGCACTGAGTGAGTTACCGCTGGGCAGTCCTTTCTGCTCAGGGGCGAACCCCCAAGTGTTGCCCAGGCCTCTTGTCATCCTGTCATCCTGCCTCTGCACGTCAGTCTAGTTAAAGTTAGCCGCTCTGGGGTAAGGGAACTGGCAGCATCTAAACATGAGTACACTGAGGCCTTGGCAGTAGTTGTCGTGGAGCACAGAAAACCATCAGTTAGGCACAAGAAATATACCTTACAAGAAAGGAGTTATATCCAATGTTCTCTCATTGGCTAATGCTAGGACATTTGGGCTAATAATGTGAAACCTTGAAAGGCAGAGTTTGGTTCTCAGACAGGGTGTGGCTCTGTGTTGCCTTTGTTAGCCTGGTCATATTGTACAGTCCAGGCCAGCCTTAAACCTGGGAATCTCCCCCCCCCACCCCGCGGTGACCCCTGTTCCACTCTGGGGCCTTATCCTTCCACACAGCCTTTAAGGCTTTTTGTTGTAATCACAGCAGTGGCCATGAGACTCCCCATCAGCACACCGCTGAGCTCACAGCTCACCGCTGCAGAGTGAGGACACACACTTCCGTGCCGGCTTCTGGGCTTATTCATCTTCTTTCCCTGCCATGTCACTGTTTCCACTCTGCCTTGAGCACCTAACCTCTGCCGTTTTCAGGTCTGTCGGTGTAATTCCAATGCTTCATGTCCGTATAGTCACGAAGTGTCTGTAGTTCTTAGTAGACGCCCTCAAGCCCAAGCCATCCTTAAGTATTCACCATCCTTTGCTTCAGTCCTAAAAGCAACCTACCTTCAGTCACCAGGTTTTGTTTTTGATGAAAAGTAAAAACCAAACACATTTTCTATTGTGAAAGCAAAGAATGATAAATCACTATGATAGTGAGTAGGAAGAAACAAAGAGGAAAAAAATTAATGTATCTATACCTATTTCTTCCTAAGAAGTAGTCTGTCTCATTGGGTCTGCCTATTGATTCTACTCTCTGAGACAGTAGAGAATGGTATTCACTTGCTCGTACTTACTTGTTCAGGTGAGTGTAAGCTCGATACACAAAGCTTCCTTTCTTTGACAGTTGCCCAGTAATATTAGATAATGATATTTTTTTCTAATTAATGGAATTTATTCATTTATTTTATATCCCAACCATAGTTTCCCTCTCTCCTTTTCTCTACTCCCCCATCTACTATCTTCTGTCTCTGTTCAGAAAGGGACAGGCCTCCCATGGATGTCGACAAAGTATGACACACCAAGCTGAGGTATGACTAAGCTCCTCCCCTTGTAGTAAGGCGGGGCAATGCAACCCGTGGGGAATGGGTTTCTGGAAGCCAACCAGAACATGAAGGGCAGGTTCTGTTCCTACCACTAGGATCAAGCTACACCCATATGTAGAGGGCCTAGATAGGTCCCAGGTAGGGACCCATCTCTAGCTGTTTGGTTCAGACTCTATGAGCTCCTGTGAGCCCTGGTTAGTTGTTCCTGTGGGTTCTCTTGTGATAACTTTGGCACCACCCCCACCCACCCCAGCTCGTTGAACACATTCCTCACTTAATAGGATTCCCAAAGCTCAGCCCTGCTTAACTATGGACATGTGCAATCTGTTTCCATCTTTTACTGGATGAAGGCTCTCTGATACAATTGGTGTAGTTATCAATTTGATTACAGGAGATGGCCAGTTCAGGCTACCTGTCAACTATTGCTAGAAGTCTTAGCTGGGGTCATCCTTGTAGATTCATTTCCCTTGTAACAGGTGTCTGCCTGACCCCAAAATGTTCCCCATCAAGATGTCTATTTTATTACCTTCCCTCTTCACCATCCGCAAAAACCAATCCCTCATGTTCCCATCCCCTACCCAAGAGATCTCTTCTATTTCCCAGGAAATCCAAGTGTTCCTACCCACCTTTAGGCCCTCCTCACTGCCTAGCATCTCTGGGACTGTGGATTGTACCACGGTTATCCTTTACATCTAATAGCCGCTTATAAGTGGGTTCATACTATGTTTTTCTTTCTGAATCTGGATTACCTCACTCAGGACGTGTTAACAGGAGTAATAAAAAACTCCAAAGACAGCTTTGAGGTTCAAGCTGATGATCAGAGAAGCAAAGCAGCCATCCACTAGAGAGTTCTCACCTCTGTCAATGCTCAGACTAAAGGGGTGATCCACTGAACCACAGATTGCATTTCCAGACTGCACTGCTCTCTACCAGTCCTCAAAATCCCAGACTGCACTGAGCTCCTTATGTACTCTTTAGTGCTGGGATTAAAGCTGTGAGCTCTATCTCTTTTAGACTGTTTCACTCTCATGTAGCCTGAGTGGCCTTGAATTCAAAGAGTTCCATCTGCCTCTGTCTCCCGAGTCCTAGGATTAAAGGTGTGGCCACTACTGCCCAGCTTCTATAGCTAACTGGTGTGGCTGGTTTTGCATTCTGATCTCCAGGGACTTTATTCAGTCATAAACAATATGTCACCACAATACGTCACCACAAGGACGTATTGATTTTTGTTCCATCCATTTGCCCTCAGATTTCCTGATGTCATTGTTTTTAACAGCTGAGTAATACTCCATTGTGTAAGTGTGCCACATTTTCTTTCTTTATTCTTCAGTTGATGGGCATCTAGTTTGTTTCCAGGTTCTGGCTGTTACTGTTATGTATCTGCTCCAGATGTTTATATTTCCTCAATTAAATTTTGGCAGGCCATATATATCTGGGAATTTATCAATCTATTCTACATAGTTCAGGTATTTGGAATGTAAGTTTTCAAAGTGCCTACTAATGAAACACCTTTTCACTGGATTCTGTCAACGACCTTCTTTTCATCTCTCATTTAATTAATGAGTCATCTCCCTCTTTCTTGGGCTGATTTGTAAATCTTGTCTATTTTTTTTTTTTTTTTCAAAGTAACCAACTCTTTGGTGGTTTCTACTTACCGGTATTTTAATTAATTTTTGAAAGAATTTCTGCCTTAGTCTTTACTAATTAATGCTGTGGGGTTTGGAAGTTTCTTGTTTTGTCTTTGACACCAAAAGGAGCCTATGGACTCAAAGAAATCCTCATAAAATACCAATGGCAGACAACACAAAGCTAATAAAATGATTCCTTACAATTATATGGAAATATAAAGGCAGTGAATAATAGCTAAAGCTACCCAGGGCAGAAAGGGCAATGACACAGATAGCAAAATAATGAATCTCAAATTGTACTACAGAACCACAGTCACAAAAGCAACTTGGTGCTGTCATGAAAACAGAAATATAGACGAGTGTAATAAAACAGAAGACAGTGATATGGACTCACAATAGTCACCTAACTTCTTGAGAAATTGTTAACATAATTTTAAGTTTTATTTATTTGCTTACATATGTAGTGTATGTGTGTGCATGCTTGTGTGGGTCTCAGCATGGATGTGGAGATCAAAGGATCATTTCTGTGAGTACATTATCTCTTTTCTCCATATGGGTTCCAGAAATTGAAACCAAGTCTTTATGTTTGGTGACGTATATACAACAAGAAAATAGTTGACGGGGTTAGCAGTGTGTCTCAAGTGGGGACCCCTTTGGCAAACCTCCATCTACAAAAATAATTGCAGTTGTGAGGTATCAACTAAAGTAATTTTATGTTCGGGGGTCGCCACGACATGAGGAACTGTATGTACTAAAATGTCACAGAGTTGGGAAGGTTGAGAACGGAGATTGCTCAGGCGTTAAGAGTGCCTGCTGTTTTTGGAGAGGGCTCAGATTTGTTTCCCAGCTCCTGTACCAGGGTTGCTCATGGCTCTCTGTATCTCCAGTTTCAAGCGATCCAGTGCTCTCTTGTGGTTGATGTGGGCACCGGGCACCCACAAGGTACACATATAACCACAAGCATTCACACATATGCATAAACGTAAACTAACAGAGGAAAGTAAAAGTTGGGATTAATGGGGTGGTGCAGATAGACAAGGGAGTAGGTAGGAAGATGGTGAGTCAGATGGGAAGGACTGAGACAATAACTACAGTGTTTGTTTGAAGATACTGTGATTTAACCTGTGTTTGTATGCTGAACTTACATACTGAAAAATAGATGCATTGTAGGATCGTACGTAGAAAAATACTCAGTGTAATAAAATTTGAGGCATAAAGACATCATTGTAGTTTAGTGGGGTGTGCATATAGGTGCATTTTTGTGCGTGCCTGGGGGTTGAGGGAGACTTCCCCTTGGTTAGCACAAGGTAAACTCCCTATCTTGAGTAAAGGTTATCCTTTCATATATTTCTAATTTATTCTTTGATTTTTAAACAAGCAGAGCTGTCCTAAGCATGCCATGCACTTCTCCTCTATGATTTTTGCTTGGGCCTTGTCTCATGGCTCACCTTGTATGCACTGGAGCCATGCAGGCTCCGTTCTGACCAGACTACTCAATGCTCACAGATTCTGTGCTGTCTGTCCTGGCTGTTAGGAGGTGTTAATGGAGGGTGCCGGCAGGCATTTCTTGTGGCTGGGCTGTCTGGTCTGTGTGCCAGTGTTTAGCTGATGGTGTGTGCATCCGAGCACCGCTCTCCTTCCAACTCCTGTGATACTGCCTACAAATCACAATGTTCCATTCCTGTTTTACCTTGATTTAAAGTTGTAAGGACTTATGTCCTTCGCTTGATTATAAATTTCTAGTGATCTATTTCTCCTTAGCTTTGCATAATGCTTTTTAATTATTTACTCTCTCATTTCATCTTGTGAAGATGTGCCTTATAACCCTTCACTAGTTGGTGAACTGTTCGAAGTCAGTAATCACCGTTAATCATCTTTGCATGCCTCTAATATCTACTGCACTAATGAGCATCTGAAAATTTATTGAATTAATGATTTTTCATCGATGTCTCAAAAGAGCTGTCACTAAGGCTAAGCTATTTTTCAGCAACGGATTTCTCACATTTAAAGTAGATACTTTAAGTATATTAATGCTGAAGAAATGTTTCATAGTTATATACATGATAACTCTGTTATCACATACAAACTATATGTAACACAAATGCTTTATATCTAAAAATTACATTTATTTTTTATTAAAATTGCTTAGTTTATGTCTCAGTTCTGACAGAACTGCTACGTGATTCTTCATTGTAATTCTTATCAACTTCATCTTATTCTGAACAAGGGACTCACATTCCAATTCATTAATAGTTTGGGAACAACATATACTATGAACATCAGTGCTAAGCATGAAAGGTGTGTGTGTGTGTGTGTGTGTGTGTGTGTGTGTGTGTGTGTGTGTGAGATGACTTTGTGGGAGTTAGAGACCTCTAGGCTCATTTGCAGAAGAGTCTTAAGAAACAGCTGTGAGTTGATAGTGTTCTGTCTAAGGGTGTTCGAAGAGGTAAGGATTATTTTCATCTTTGTTTCTCAGAGTTAATGATGCATACAGAAACCTGAATAGGAAGTCTTCCAGGTTAATTTTATGTGAACATTATTTTAGGTAGCCAAGATGCATAGGAATGAATACTGTGATATAAAAGATAAGCATCTCAAAGATGCCCCTGCTTTCAAACAAAAGGCTGTCTTCTGGACATTCTTACTCAGTGGTAGGACTGAAAGTAAGACTCGTTTACAGAGAAAAGCAAAACAATCTTGGTCTTTTTTTCTCTCACTCCCTTAATTTTGTTTCTGTTAATATTTCAGGTGAAGAGAATATAACTCAATGGTGAGGTGATTTTCTGGAATGCACAAGGCCAAGCACTGTAAAAAAATTCTTTTCAAACTTTCAGATTTTTCTGTCCTTGTCACTCTCCCATCAGCAGTTTGGCTACCCTTTTCAGATGATGACTGTGTTTGCTCCCCTTGTCCCTGTAAAATTGTTCCAGCTAAACCAGGAGCAAAATACAATTGAAATAACTGGGATCTTGGAGACAGTTTAATCAACATGGAGGGTCTGAGATTAGTTCTCTAGTACCTGTGTGACAAACTGTGTCAGATACCTAGACCCCACATCTTTCACGTTACCCTTTAACCCCCACATGCACACCTTGGCATGCTCCCCAGTACTCCAAACAAATAAATAAAAAAATGCCAAAAAAAAAAAAAAAAGCAAAATGGTGAACGAAGACACTCGATAGACCACTGGCCTCCACATGCATGTACTTACATGTGCACCTATACACACATGTGCACATTGACACAAACATGTGCAAAGCACACCCACAAAAAATAACAAACATGTAAGTAAACAGACATCCATGGAGACCACATCCTAAGACAGCTTCTAAAGCATCTACCAACATAACTAGCTCAGGCATCTGGTGGCAAGTGCTCTTACACCTTCAGAGGAGCTAGTGACATGTCGAGAGCATGTCAGCAAATGTTCCTCCTGCCTATTTCATGGCATGTAGCAGTTGCTTCAGGATGGGACTTTTGTAATGAGAGGCATTGGATTCATTCTTATTTTACTACTATGCCAGTGCAACAAACATACATGGCCACTGGGCTACTTGGTCAGCCGCTTCTTATGCTATGCGCTTCTGGAAGACTTCATTGTCTGTGAAATATTTAGGGAAATTTTGATAGACCGCATTACTGACTAACCATAAAATAGAATAGTGCATAAGCCAAGAAGATTCAGAATGACCCTTCGAAGGTACAGTGTAATGAGCCACAGGCTAGCTTGGTGAACATCTGATGAAGTTCAGGTGGCAGCCACATGCACTTGTGTTGTGGGATATTTGTACACTGTGTGAAAATGCATTGCTGTGATCGATGTAATAAAAATCTGAATGCAAATAGTTAGGCAGGAGGTGTAGGTAGGACTTCAAGGTAGAAAGAGAACTCTGGGAAGAAGAAGGCAGAATTGCCAGGAAGCAACATGGACAATATGGAAGGATAAGGTAATGATCCATGCAACAAAACACAGATGAAAATAAATGGGTTAATATACGTTGTAGGAGCTTCTTGGGAGAAGCCTACGCTAAGGCCAAGCTTTCATAATTAATATTAAGTTTCTGTGTAGGTGGAAGTTACTATCCTGCCAGCACCTTCCAAATAAACATACTGAGGCTTAATATTGCTTATAAATGCTTGACCAATGGCTCTGGCTTATTACTAATGAGCTCTTACATTTAAATTAACATTTATTATATATACATACATAGTATTTACTACATATTATTTATTATATACTATATATGCATTCTCTCCTTCTGCACTTATGCCTTATGGTTCTTTGGGTCAGACTTCTCTCCCTTACCAAATGTTTGTGAGTTTCCCCCATATTAACATGTATCAGCAGTTTGCTGCTTTTGATGATATATAGTCTTCTAATGAATGGGGCACCATACATTTGTCCATACATCCAGCATAATTAATATACCTTCTCAACGTCATGCAAGCTAGGGTCATCTGGGAAGAGGGAACTGGAATTGAGAAAATCCCTGTAGATAAGTCTATTGGAGTACTTCCTTGATTTAAGAACACACCATTTTGGTTTGTGCTACCCCTGAGGTACATGAGACTGCAGGGTGAGTGAGCCTTAGAGAGCAAGCCAGACATCACCCTATGGCCTCTGGACCAGCTCTTGCCTCCAGGCCTGTTCCCTTCCTGAGTTTCTGCCTTGGCCTCCCTCACTTTTGGCCCTGTAAGCCCAATCAGCTCTCTTTCCGGTCTGAGCTGCTTTTGATGACAATGACCAGCACAGCAACAAACCAAACAGGGACACACCTTTTCCTTAATTTCCCTTTTAGCTGGCACACATCAGTACTTCTCCAAGGGCTTTTCTGGAAAGTTCATTAGTTACTTTAATTAGAACTGATGAAAGTCCTTCAAGTTGGCAACACTGAGGGTTATATAACTGATTGAAACAACTCATACAGTAAAGGTCTGCATTTGCTGTACCAGTAAAGTTTTGCAAATGCCAGGTCAATCCTGTTATCTGTTCTTACAAGATAAAACAATACATACACATTTTTTTAATGTAATAAATTGGTGTCGGGTATCTGAGCATAAATTGTGATGTCAGTAAACTTTACTATATGAAATAGTTCATTTCACCTTCCTGCGACAACTTTCCTCAGTGTTGAGATTTATTTTCACAGTTTTCAAGTACTTTGGGCACAGTCAGAGAATAGAAAGTTAGCACACACAGGAAGGGGACCTGCACAGGCCTCGCTTTAGGAAAAGCAAGTATTTGGTTCCGCTTAATTCTTACAAAGTATCCTGAGCAGTGATTAGTAATTGGCTACTGTAAGTTCTATTTTAAAATTATTTATGCAGTCACCTCACTGAGCTCTGTAAAGCAGGCCAACACCATTGGACCTTTGAATCAAGGTGGTAGTAGAAGGGAGAAATGATCAGCACATTTAAAAGAGAGTTTACAACAGAAATCTTGTTATTGATTATATTACTGTTATTTATTATATTATTGATTATTATTAGTTTAGTAATAATTTTAGTCTGTTGGTTATCAAACACTGTAAATCACAGATCTCAAAAGTTACCCATGCATAGCTGTGAATCTCTTGGGGGTACCAGACGAGGGGCAGATGTGTATATATACAAAGGGCTGTGTTTGTCAGATCACGCCCGAACTCAGAATAAATTCTTAGAGTGAGATCACTTTTAGCAGCTGAAGGAAGTCGGTTTACAACCAAATTTAATCAGAGCCATTGTTCTTTATGGCTATTCTATTTCATAAAGTATGTTCCTGACAGAACCTTTTTTTTTTTTTTTCCTTCCTGCTCTGTAGATGGAGTCCTCAGAAATAATTTACCTTCTGGTGATTGTTTAAAAAAAAAAAAACCTGGCATCATTTGTCAATCGTTTGCAGTAACATGTGGCTCTTTTAATGAGAAATGGTAATTGGAAGCAATTACAGATTATTCCAAGTTTGTTTTTTGTCTTTTTTTTTTTAAGATTTGTTTTTGTTACTTTTAATTATGTATATGTATCTACAGGTGATTATGTCTATGCAAGTATAGGCACCCAAGGAGGCCAGAGGCATCTGGTCCCTATAGCTAGAAGTATAGATGGTTGTGAAATGCCTGACATGGATGCCCGGAATTGAACCTGGGTCCTCTGGAAGATCAACAAATGCTATTAACTGCTGAGCCATCTTTTTTAAGTTTTTTTGTATGAGTCACAACTTAGCATATAATGTCTGGCTTTTCATACGTGTTTATACAGATGCATTTACATGAGTGCTTGCAAGCACTCATTAAGATACTTACAGTGTGATTTTGTGATTTATTAAAATTGGAGGTTTGTATTGATGGACAGAGACCGAGCAAAATATCTTTAATTCTAGGTCGGGTATCATTCTGTTTATCATCATAGGAATGAAATTTGAGTTAATGGCCAACTTGGAGCCAGACCAGCAATGATGTTCCTATTGCTAGGAGACAGAAAATTGACAGCTAGAATTCAGTTTACTCAAGGGCTCATTATAAATTTCATGGGGGAAGTATCCAAATGGCACCCATATAGACTTGGGATACCACTGCCCAAGAGTAGGTGAGACCAGCTCTCCCAAGCCCACATCATCATCGGAGTCACTGTAGTTGGCCAGTGAGGGGTGGGACCAGCTAATCATGGAACGCAGTCATCAACATATCCTCAGAAGGCAGCCAAAACCATGGACATCCTCATGGCTGTTGGTGGTAATAGGCCGCTGACATCCACACAGACCTCTGCTGTGGTAGGACGTGGTGGAGGGGTATCTACCTGCCCTCAGGATAGGCCTGTCACACCAGGCTGCTTCACTGCTCTGCAGAGTGCAGAGGCCACTCTGTCTTCTTTTTCTCAACCATATGTCCGCCACATGCTGCTCATTGTGGTGGCTCCCGCCCCGGCCTGCGCTGGCACTGTGGTGGGCCAGGCCTGTGTCCTCTGGTTGCCTTCAACCCAAGCACCACCCCTGTCTCGTATTTCTTTTCAACTGTCATATAAATTTTCTTTCAAAACTCAGCTCCAGTGTGTGTGTGTGTGTGTGTCTCAAGAAACCTATGCTGCTACTAACTACCTATTTCAGTAGATCTAAATTGGGGCGGTGGGGGGTTGGGGGGTCCTCATGAGGCCTCACAAGATTGAAATTGTCCATGCTGCTTTACTTAACTGGATAGTTTCCTTGTTTCATTTAATTTGGAAAATAATCCTAGCAGCCAGGAACAGATGATAAAAATAGAGATTAGCTATCTAATACCAAAGGGTCAGTCCTGAAAACATACATATATATATGTATATGTATACATATATATATATATATGTATATATATATATACACACACACACACACACAAGTAACATTACTCAGAGTGAGCTGGTTATATATTTAGGATATATATTTATATACATGTATGTAAATGTATGTATGTAATGAAATAGGGTCTGCATTTAAAAGATGGCAGGAAGGGATATATAAGAGGGTTTGGAGGGAGGAAAGGGAAGGTGAAATGATATAACCTCAAAAAAAGAAAGAAAGGAAGAAAGAAAGAAAGGAAGAAAGGAAGGAAGGAAGGAAGAAAAGAAAAGCTGTTTTAAAAAGATTGGAGAACTGATATATTGTAAATTTAAAAATTAAAAGAAATACTTTTAAAAACATTTTTAGCATAGATTTGAACATGAAGGTTGATGGAAGGAGCTGTCTCTGGAGAAAGTACAGCTTACACTTGAGAGCATAGGGGCTCGCGTTTTAAAAAGTCTCACGTGTCTTAGCAGTGGCTGTATTCAACGTTTTGTTGTCTCAACTCACAACTAAAAGGATGCTAAGAATTCTTGTTGTCTTTTCCCCTCTTTCTGATAAATGCAGTGGCAGGGTGGTCCCAAAAGTGCCCTGGATAGTGCTGTTATCTGATAAAATAAATCCACGGTTGCACAAGGAAATTAAGACTCAGCTGTGACGGAATGAGGGTTTCTTGTGAGATTCATAGGAAACTGAGGGTTTTTCTAGCTAAGAAAGGAGAAGGGCCAAGCATGATGCATTGCTATTTTAAATGTATTGTTTGGAATATCTCTATAAAAAAGAGTTTTGTCAACCTCAGAGTAAATTTCATTAATGGCGCCTGCATTCTTAACTCTCAGTTGGAGAGGGGCCCCATGAGAGGCAATTTTTTTTCAGTATCCCCATAAATTTCTCTTTATGGGGATATAGGAGACTGGGTATAAAAACAATGTAGGATTTGAGTAAGCTAGAAGGCAGGCCCACAGCTGTGCTTGCATCATAAGAACAGGAAGTTGGGCCTTGCCCGTAGAGGAGCTGGCATTGGGAGTGGTACTCAAATTCCCACCCGTCTCTCCTTTCTTTCCGTCGTGGCATGGGGCTGAGGTTCTGAGGGTGCATCCACCTGCATTGTTGTTTCTAGTGTTGCAGGGTATTTTGGTGGGGGCCAGTTTCTTTGTTTTATTTTCTGGGGAGCTGATTTTTATACTTACGGCATGTAAGTTTCTAAGCACATCAAGGACAGACAGACAAAGCATAGACAGACAGCTGGACAGTGTGCAGAGAGTGAGAGATTTTGTGATACTCGGTCCTAAATGGAACGTCATCATTAAAACCCTCTCAGAGCTAAGGGAGCTGTAGGACACAGGAGGTAGAAAAAAGTTTAAGAGCCATGGATGACACCAAGGTAACTAACGGTGTCTTCAAGACACAAGAACTCACAGACACTGGCAACATTTACAGACCTGCACAGGTTCAAGCCAGGGGGAGTTCCCATGCTGAAAGGGGAAGTGGGCACGAGCTTCCATCTCTTAAAAATAAGCTGTTTCCACATGACAACCACTTGCAAAGGAAAACTTAGTTTTCTCCGATGGAATCTCAGTGGATGTGCAGATCTTGATACAAAAACCATAGCTCTTATCTTAGAGGGAATAAAAGAAAGCTTATGCCAGAGCCATTGTGAGGGACCATAGTCCAGGGACACAGATTTATGTTACTCCCAAAATCCATGTTCCAGCGTGGAAGCAATTTCAAAGAGTTTTTGTTGTTTTACAGAACAGAGGAAGTGGTGAATCAGAGCAAGTTTAAAATGCATTGGCAGAAGATGGGGAAGCTTTCTTGTAGGTTCACGATGCTATCTGATGGCATTCTTAGCTTGTGGATTGGTAGACACTAGTTCCCAGCTAAGTCAACAGATTCTGAAAGGCTTTTATCTGTGTCACAAGGTGTTAGCTTTGGCACAGAGTGAGGGCAAAGAATGACTGTTCCAGAGAGTCAGAACTCAGCCCAAGGTCCTGCAACGTTCCAGTCTCCCCACAGTAGTACTAAAATACTAACATGCAGTGGCTGCAGACAATGCTTCCTTTTAAGAGTTCTCCTTCCCATGAACCTCACTGAAGGGAAGGCCCCTGCAGTAGATAACTAACCCAAGATGAACTCAATGGTGTGTGTGTGTGTGTGTGTGTGTGTGTGTGTGTGTGTGTGTGTGTGAGTGAGTGTGAGTGTGTGTCTTCTCTAGTCTCTCTTTCCTGCAAATGTCCATCCATATTTCTCTGACTCTCAACACTAAATTCTAAGACAGTTTATTATTCTTATTTCCTCCTCCATATTCAATCACATTCATTTCCCTAACTTAATAGTGCCTTACTGTGATGTGAAATTCTCTAGTTAGGACTTTTTAAATCTGGTCATCTTCTTTTCTGTAGTTTATATCTTACATTTGAATAACTTTAAATTTTTATTTTTAATTGGCATACTGTGTAATTAAATAACACGGCATTTTGAAACAAATAGAGTCTCTTACCCCTTCATCCCTAACTCCCTGGTGCTCTCCTGATCTGCTTTTGTAACTTCTCCTAGAATCCTTTTCCTCTTTGATGGTGTGTGTGTGTGTGTGTCTGTGTGTGTGTGTCTATGTGTGTGTATGTATGCGTGCATGTGTGTGTGCGTGTGTCTATGTGTGTCTGTATGTATCTGTGTGTGTGTCTCTGTGTGCGTGTGTGTCTGTGTGTGTCTGTGTGTGTGTGTGTCTGTGTGTTTCTGTGTGTGTGTATGTGTCTGTGTGTGTGTGTGTTTGTGTGTGTGTCTGTGTGTCTGTGTCTGTGCATGTGTGTCTGTGTGTGTATGTATGCGTGCATGTGTGTGTGCGTGTGTCTCTGTGTGTGTGTGTCTGTGTGTGTGTGTGCATTAGATAGGATCTACATATGAGAGAGAACACGTGGTCCTGTCCCTATCTTTAGTTCATCTTGCTTAATATTATGCTTCCCATATTCATCCATTCTTTTTGTTTTTTAAAATACCTTTAAACTCAGCATCCTGTGGCATTATTCTTGATTAGATTCAGAATCACAGTAGAAGTACATCTCTAGGCTTGTCCATGAGGAATTATCCAGATTAGGTTAGTTGCAGCAGGAGGATCTGTGTTAAATGTCAGTAGTACTCATCCCATGTGCTGGATTCCCAGACTGAATGAAAAGAAGGGAGAGCACTATGCTATGATGGACGGGGATCGCTGTTTCTTGACTACAGATACAGTTTGCCAGTTCCCTCACGCTCTGGCAGCCGTGACTTCCTCACCATGATAGACGATACCATTGAATTCTGAGTTGGAAGCTGATTTTGTGAGGTATTTTGTTAGAGCAACAAGTAACTAAACATGTGTAGAAAATGATGGATTTCATACGTGTCATTATAATATGTGGAGAAAATGATAGATTTCATACACGTCATTATAATATGTTTAGAAAATGATGGATTTCCTATGTGTCATTATAATATGTGTAGAAAATGATGATTTCATATACGTCATTATAATATGTGTAGAAATGATGATTTCATACACATCATTATAATATGTGTAGAAAATGATAGTTTTCCTATGTGTCATTATAATATGTGTAGAAAATGATGGATTTCCTATGTGTCATTATAATATGTGTAGAAAATGATGATTTCATACACGTCATTGTACCGTTTGCATCCATCCCCTCCTCCACTGCCCCCCTTCCTTCATTTGATCCCCATTCTTCTTCCCTCAAGCTGTCTACATCTTTGTTATTACATGCATTCCACCACTCTCTCTCTCTCTCTCTCTCTCTCTCTCTCTCTCTCTCTCTCTCTCTCTCTCTCTCTCTCTCTCTCTCTCTCTCCCATATCTCCTAAGATCCCTTACTACCCTGTCATGATATTTTTGCTTTTTTGGGGACGCACGGACATGTTAAGTACACTCATAGTTTTAAATCAGTGCTCTCTACACGACAGAAAACATGGCATTTTCTTCCCTGCATCTCTCCTGTTGCACTCGGTGATTTCCATTTTCTTCTACTTCCTTGAAATGTCATCTTTTCATTTTCTTCAGGGCTGCTCAGGATTCTGTTGTGTAAACGCAGCCCTCATTCCCTACCCTCTCTTCTGCTGGCAGGCATGGAAGCTGGATCTGTGAGCAGGGTGTGTAAATGGATATATATATAGGGCTGTCTCTGTGGGACTCCGCCGTAAGGCCCCTGAGTATGCACCACAGGGATTGTAGCTGTGCCATATGGAACTTGTTCTCAGTTCTGCAAGGCACCCGGGACTGTTCCCACAGTGCTGTTCGAGTAACAAACGGAATAGATACGTCTTCAAAATCACAAATGTACAATAAAGTTTGTCCAATGTCCTTAGCTGTGAAGGAAATGCAAATTCAAATTGCTTTCCGCTATAGTCCCACTCAGATCAGAATGGCTATGATTAAAAAAGCAAATGACAACAAATAGTGGGAAGATATGGGGAGGGGGGAGAAACCATTCTTCAGAGCTGGTGGGCAGTCTTTTGTTTAAATGACAGTGAAAAGGCATGAAGTGACCATATTTAATAAAAATAACTCTCCTGCCTTCTGAGAAAATCTTCATTGTTTGACTCAAACTTGGATGGGGAAGGGTGGTGGACCTAGGGATGTTGCGGGGAGTAGGGTCATATGATGCAAACATGTTGTATGCAACTCTCATAGAATTATTTTTAAAGTATATTAGATGCGTAATTCTCCCCTGATTTTGCAAAAGTGTATTGTTAACCAGAAAAGCAGCTGTATTGTTATTTTGTATGTCTCCTTAACTAAAATTTTTCATAGTTTTTCTCACTTAATCACCTGAAGCATAACCGCCTCTGGTGATTTTTTTAAAAACCAAAACTAACAAAAAACTTTTTATTTGAATTTGTTTTCTCTCAATGAAATAATACTAAGAAAATTTCATGTGTTATGAATGATAGGATTTTTTTTTTATTCTCCTGAAACCTGGGAGGAATTAAGAGAATAAAAATATTTTTCAATTCTATTTTATAATTTTTTAATGAGTATGGATGTTTTACCTGAAAATGTGTTTGTACATCAGGTGTGTGTCTGGAGTCCTCCGAGGGCAGAAGAGGCTATCAGATCTCCTGAAGCTACCACATGGTTGTTAGGAACAGAACCCAGATCTTCTGTGAGAGAATCGAGTGCTCTTAACTGCTGAGACATCTCTCTAGCTCCTTCTTCTTTCCTTTTCTCTTTTAAATCCATGATAGGGTTTCTCTGTATAATAGTTCTGGCTATCCTGGAACTTGCTCTGTAGACCAGGCTGGCCTCGAACTCACACAGCCTCTCGAGTGCTTGAATTAAAGGCCAGGAACTATTTTCTATTTTTGTGTGTAAATATATTTCATGAATATAAGGCAGTGCTTTGTTTTAATAATACAGTGGCAAGTTTTGTGCATGGCGATAGATATGGATCTATGTACAGTCTTCTACACATCAGCATCCAGTTATGCCAGCACCATTTGTTGAAGATGCTTTGTTTCATTGAATAACTTTAGCTTCTTTGTCAGAAATCAGGTGTTCATAGGTGTGTGGATTAATATCAGGGTGTTCAATTTGATTCCATTAGTCTACCTGTCTGTCTGTTTTTGTACCCTTACCAAGCTATTTTCAATGCTATAACTCTATAGTAGAGAGTGAAGTCAGGGATGGTGATGCCTCTGGACATAGCTTTATTGTACAGGGTTGTTTTGACTCTCCTGTGTTTTTTGTTTTTCCATATAAAGTTGAGTATTGTCACAAGAAGATGGGGCAAGGAATTAGGAGAAAAAGGAAGGGAGAAGGGGAGGGGAAAGAAGAAAGTTAGGGATCAGGCAGGTTAAGTTGGGGGAGAAACAGAGAAAAGCAAGGAAAGAGATAGCTTAATAGAGGGAGCCATTATGGGTTTAATGGAAAATCTGACACTAGGGAAATGTCCAGAATCCACCAGGATGGCCCTAACTAAAAATCTAAGGGATAGTGGAGAGGCCACCTTAAATCCCCTTCCTCAATAATGAGATTGATGACCAACTTATATGCCATCCTAGAGTCTTTATCTAGTAGTTGATGGAAGCAGAAGCAGACACCCACAGCTAAGCACTGAGCCGAACTCCTGGAGTCCAGTTGCAGAGAGGGAGGAGTGATGAACAAACGGGTCAAGGCCAGGCTAGGGGAACCCACAGAAACAGCTGTCCTGAACAAGGGGAGCTCATGGACCCCAAGTCTGACAGCTGGGGAACCAGCATAGGACCAAACCAGATCCCCTGAACACGGGTGTCAGCCTGGGAGGTCTATGGGGCCTTTGGCAGTGGAACCAGTGTTTATCCCTAGTGCACAAATGGGCTTTGGGAGCCCATTTCTCATGGAGGGATGCTCTCTCAGCCTAGATACGTGGGGGAGGACCTAGGTCCTGCCCCAAATGATGTGACAGACTTTGATGATCCCCCATAGGAAATTATCCTCACTGGGGAGTAGATGGAGCGGGGAATAGGAGCACAGGAGGGAGAGAGAACTGGGATTGGTATGTAAAATATGATCATTCTTAATTTGAATAAAAATAAATTAAAAATAATACAATGGCAAATTTCTTAAAAAAATTTAAGATGAGAATTTCATAGATTATTAAATTTCTATTTAAAAAAAATTAGCCTTACAGACAGAAAGAACAGAAGGGAGGGAAAAAAACAAAACAAAACAAAACCATTTCTGACTTCTGGCA
This sequence comes from Cricetiscus sungorus, assembly GCA_030556225.1. Lineage (NCBI taxonomy): Eukaryota > Metazoa > Chordata > Mammalia > Rodentia > Cricetidae > Cricetiscus > Cricetiscus sungorus. The sequence goes on from JANBXA010000031.1 coordinate 29,932,983, forward strand.
TAAGAACTAAAAAGGCAGCTGAGCTTGGCAGCTCCTGTGCAGCTTCCTTTGTGTGATCATCACTCTTTTACCTCGTGTGAAACCCACGCATTCATCACGGTGGCCTCTGGTGTGTATTCAGCTTCGTCCTGCTTGGCTGTACATTAGTTGGTTATTAGTGGCTGGAGAGCAGTTCCCTCCGTTAGGAACAAGAAAAACAACTACCGTTTCTGTCATCTTAGCATTTTATCAGTCATCGAAGGGAACATTCTTGCATAATACAGTGGCCCGATGATTCCCTTTAGCAGTAATCAGGCTTCCAGAGAGTTCTTCCTGTGGCATTAGCACTCCAGAGCTTTTCTCCTTTGCTGGGGAAGTGAGGGCCATTATGCCAATCCCATGATGCTTTGCTTAGGAAGAAGTCAAGGTAGCAGTGGGGAGTAGCAAAGGTAACCAAGGCAAGTCACAGTAACCAGAGACTTGATGAATCTGTTTTTGTTTATCTGGTAACAGACGAAACTGAGCTGATTAATTTTTAAATACTCGCTAAGGAAAAGAACACACAGATGCTTTGGTTTACAGAGACCATATCCGTGTCGCTTAGCTCTGTTAAGCTCCGTGGTTCATCTGTTTCTGTAGTTCTTCCGTTTGAACCCAGGGCCTCACTCCTGTTAGGCAAGTGCTGTGGCCCTGAGCTACACCACCAGCCTTTTTCCTGTTTTTATTTTGGGACAGGCCTCATCACCTCCCCTGACTGGGCTGTCCTCACTGTGCAGCACAGGCAGATCCTCACAAGGGATCTTCTGCTTCAGCTTCCTGAGGAGAGGAGCTGGAGAACAGGTCTGACCAACCCCCTTGCCCATCCCAGTTACCTCTGCCCTTATGGAAGTAACGAAAGTTTATTATAATGAATTTGACGAATATAGAAAAATAAAGGAAAAATTTTTGTTTTTTTTTTTAATACATTTTATTTAAATTGAAAACAATCTTATGTTACATATGAATCTCAGTTCTCTCTCCCTCCTGTCCTCCCGTCCTCCCATGGCCCCCACCACCCCCCATCCCACCCCAATTCACTCCCCAGGGAGAGTCATATTTATATAAATAACCATCATTATGTCTTCTATGGATTTTTTTGTAATGTTAAAGAGTTACATTTTTGCATTATTGAATAAATATATATAAATGCTTATGTGTAATAAAAAAGAATTATGCACGTCTTCTTTTATATAATGCATATTTGATATTATATATATACACATACCATGTTATATATACACAGTTTTGACGTTAACTCTTAGCTCATCTTGTACCTATCAGAAATGTATATGATTCAGAGTGTTTTATAAATAAAACCTTGATGAATAAAGCCTGATAGGGTTTTTAAATATAACTGAGCTTCTGGAAGTTGGGATGATTTCTTGGGTCTAAAACATGGGCCAGATTATAATTTAAGAATAATTTAAATTCAGTTTGATAATTTTCTCTCCAGAACATCTATCCTCCTCCGTATTTCTCTTAACTTAGCAAACCTTATCCTTTTAATTCTGATGGTGCAGAAGTTTGTGCTCATTGTACTGAGACATGAAGTATAGGCTGTGGGTAGGGAGGAATGATTGGCAAGCAGAGGGGTGTGTAGCTATATAAATAGTTAGGACCCGGTTACTAACTGTTGAAGGAAATCTCATCTTGTCAGTGACGCGTGGAAACTTCTGAAAAGCCAAATGGCACAGATATTGTTCTGTGAGCCCGAGCCCCCACTGCCATGTTGTCATTAAGATGCAGACATCCTCAGAAGAGGCTTACCAACAAATAAATAACTATACTGTCAGGTGAATCCTTGCTGAGGTACAGGAAATACTGTACTTCTTTAATTATTTTACACTTTTCCTTTACTCTTTGAAGATCTCGTAACTTGTATACAGTGTACCTTGGTCATACCTACCTCACCTTCCCCTTTTAGCTTCCCTTAAGACCCTCCCCCATCACATTTCTCTGCCAACTTCCTGCTCTCCTTTTATACTTTTTTTCCCCCTTATTTGTTTCTCACCTATGAAGTCCCATTAGTGCTGTCCGAATGCCTGTGTTCATGAACTCAGCCCCTGAGGCTCCTCTGCTGAAACCGTCAGCTGCCGGCAGATCCTCCCTTGGCCACAGGCCTTCAGGAGACCTTTCTGCCTCCATGCTGGGATTTTTAACTGGCTTGATCTTGTGCCTGTGTTACGTAGGTAACCACTTCTTCTGTGAGCTCAAGTTTGCAGCAGCCAAGTCATGTTCATAGTACAACTTCTCACAGCAATCCTCACCATCTTCTGGCTCATTCATATATATATATATATATATGAATCATATATATCTGTCCTCTTTTCTTGATACAAATATTTCATCTCTGGGTGAGGACACACTTGTTTATTCTCAACATTTTGAACAGTAATACATGCCTGTATTAACCACTACTCACTTCAGTAATAAGCTACTTGATCAGAATTGCTAGCAGCAAAAATCGATGAACATGAACGTAAATATTTAGAAAGCAGTTTGACAAAAGGGCATTTAGAAAAATAACTGCTAGGAGTTGAACCCATGCCTTTAATCCCGGCACTTGGGAGGCAGAGGCAGGCAGATCTCTGAGTTTGAGGCCAGCCTGGTCTAAGTTCCGGGAGAGGCAGCACTACACAGAGAAACCTATCCGGATAAAGCAAAACCATCAAAAAAACTTTTCCCGATGACACCTCTTGCTTCCTTGGCAGCCACATGGTACCTCCCTGACTCCACCCACTACCTTTCTCTATCCCTGTTTGAATTTCCTACCTGGCTATATCCTGCCTGTCCAGTGGTCAAGACAGCTTTATTCATCAACTGATAAGATATATATATATATATATATATATCTTATCGTGCAACCTCCAGGAAGCTTGCCCGAGTTATCCTGAGGCCGAGCGAGAGAGTAAAGGGGGTAAATGGAGGCCTGCCCTTCATGTCATTGCTCAGCTGCACTCTGTCCTCAGAGCTACAAGATAAATACTCATTTGAGTGATTTGGAAACAGGCTGACGTAGCATCCTGTGAAGAAAAATAGTGAGTGGAGTTGCATTATATTTGGGCTTGTTGGGGAGGGGGAAATAATGAATAACTTTGCCCATAATCTATATCAGATGGGACGATGGGAACAGAAGGGGTACCTGTGGAATATTAATGTTTCATTATGAATCAGAAGGGATGATAACAGGGGATTTGGGGCATTAGAATTACAACAGCTGTCTTATCAAGATTATGTCATTAAAAGAGCCAGTCGGGGAGCAGATTTTGTAAAGGAACCATACAATTTAGAACAGTCAGTTATGAAGAGAAAGGAAAAGTGAAGGATGACCATAAAGGTTTTCAACTTAACAGGTGAAAAAAAATTTTTTTTTCCATTGGATGTCATTGGTGAGGCTGAAAAGGAAGCAGTTTGGATGTGGGGTGGAACTGTGCAACAAGATGGGGTAACCGTGGGCAGGGGGCCAGATACCTGAGTGTAAGCTGAGGAGAGGAGTAGGACTGAGCCCCGAATGCATGGCATATGAGGCTGCAGAGCTTGGTTGAAGAAACAAATGATGCAGAAAGAAAGGAAAGCTGGCAGCAGCTGAGCTGGGGTAGCGCATGTTCAAACTCAGAGAGAGTTAGACAGCAAGGAGACAGTAGGGATACGCAGTGAAACAGAGCCCGGAACCAGCAGTCTTTAAATGAATGTAAAAGAATTAAGGGATAGGGAGCACCCGATTATATTCTCTGCTTTGAGTGGATAAAGTAATATGGGGAATTGATTAGATTGGCCAATGTGAAACTCTTTGGAGGGGGGGAGGGCCTAGGCCCTGATCCAAATGATGTGACAGTCTTCGAAAATCCCCCATGGAAGGCCTCACCCTCCCTGGGGAGCAGAAAGGGGATGGGATGGGGGTTGTTGGGGGAACAGGGGAGGTGAGGGAGCTGGGACTGACATGTGAAACAAGCTTGTTTCAAATTTAAATGTAAATAAATAAATAAATAAATAAATAAATAGAGAAAAAAGTAAAACTCTTCGGAGATGGAAAATAGAGAAAAAAGTAAAACTCTTCGGAGATGGAAAATGCTCCCACGTACATAGGTTTTGTACTTAAATTCCATGGCATTGGTATCATATGGCCTATTTATTTTATTTAACTGTTTGATTTTAACTTTGTGTGAGATGCTGTTTGAACAAAGACACTCACTGTTTGTCTTCTGTATTTCTTTTAAGTACCTTCCAAAGACCCCTTTACATTTCATCAGTAATAGTTATGAGTCAGGGTCCATAGGATTTCCTGGGTCTTTGACTAAGCCCACATTACTCCTTCCTTCCTTTTTTGGGCTCCTAAACAGGGTTGTTTATGCAGAGCTCCGCCCATGTTCAGCATGGCTTCATCATCCATAGGAAGGGGTAGGGGTATTGGGGTAAAGCCAGGCAGAAGCTTCTTGCTGCTGGTGTTGCTAAGTCACTTGCCCTGGAGGAGAGTGTAGCATGTGGAAGCTTCATTTCCTAGTCATGTCCTTAAGGAAAGCCGCCCAGGGAAAAGGCAGAGTCCAGATGTAAAATTCTCCCAGCAGCACTGGAGCTGAGCACGTTGCTGCACTTTGTCCCAGAAAAACTTGGGTGGAGCAGACGACCTATTAGTGACCCTAATGGCATTTATCACTGGCTGCACTTATTGAATTCTGTGCATTATGTCTCAGCTGAATCACAGAGGGAAGCATAAAGCAAATAAATTACACAAAGTAATTCGCTGTCCGTGAGCCAGTCTTTTCCATTTGTTAAGGTGAGGAATTGGCATTAACCTGTGTGTGTGTGCTTCTGGCTCTTTCGTGGTCATAAATAAGAGATGGAACCTTCTTTGCACTGTGTGGGGCCTCTCTCGACTTTTCTCATCACATGGTACATTCTGGTACACACACCCTGCTCCCTTCCCAACCCCACCTCCTACTAAGAAAACAACAACTTCATACTTTGCTTTCCATCCGCTGCTATCAGTCTCTCCTCAAGCTTTCTAGCTTCATTTGGAAAGTAAGTGCTTTGAGCAGAGTAAAGAGGGAAAAGGGACCTAATATTAAAGAAGGGCTATTTATCCCAAGAGCTTTCGTTGTGTGGAGCATGCAAAGCTCCACTCTGGGAGTAGGGGTGGGGGGTTTGCGGAGCCTCTCCTCCCTTACACGGTGTAATGTGTGAATGTAAACGGCTGATCTATTATCCAGTGCCTCAGTCCCTTCTTGGATGTTATAACAATGGTCACAAACCAAGTAGCTTCTAAACAACAGATTTAATTCCTCATACTTGCCCAGACGGAGATGTTCAAGCCAGGACTCCAGCAGACTCTGCCTCCTTGGGGTGTCCTTATAAAGTGAAAGGGACAGATAGACAACTTGCCCTTTGCTTCTCTTGTGAGGTCTGTAAATCCATTTATTGGCTTTACCCTGATGGCTAAGTCACCTCTGTACAACCTGACCCCACTGTTTAATACCAGCACCCTAAGGATTAGGAATTTTGAAGGGACATCAACATTCATGCCATAACCATTATGGTCTCAGCAATCAAGATGTTTGTTGGCTCATGTCCTTCATTTCTAATCCCCCCTTTTTTCTTCATATTTTTGTAGTCTTCGTTACCAGCAAATGGGTCATATTTGTGTGTATTTTGACTGACACATTCTTGCCAGTTTTTACAAATCTCTTACCTTTTCACTAACACAGTTCTCCCAAGCCTGACTGTGTCAGATGTGCTCACTACGAAAATTCACATCTTTGTGACTGTAGTAACTATTGTATTCAGTCTCTGGCATGTATAATATACACTTGGTAAATATCTGATAGGTTGAATTAAGTATCCTCTGTGCAAAAAAAAAAAAAAAAAAAAAAAAAGTGTTTGCGGTCTGTTCTCTACTCACTTTAAAATCTTCATCTAAAGTTTTTCTGCTGAAATTGAGCACTGACTTGTTCTGTAACCTTGGACTCCAACTGTCTGAAGCTCCTTAGTCCAGGGTAGAATAGTAGAGTCTAGTCTAGGAGACTTGATATGGTGAGTGTTGTTCTAGCTGTTCAAACCTATGACTATATTACTTTGTGGGAAATGTAAAGGAGTATAGTGATATACTGTTTATGATTTATTAAAGCTTGCCTGAGGATTCAAAAAGTCAGCCACCAGCCATAGAAGCCAGGCACACACCTTTAATCCCAGCAGCCAGAAGCTAGGAGGTGGTGGTGCACACCTTTAATCCTAGGACTCAGGATGAAGAGATAGACAGATCTCTGTGAGTCCAAGGCCACCCAGATCTACACAAGAGTGAAAATCAGCCTAGAAGAGAATTATAGCTCACACCTTTAATCCCAACATTAGGGCTATATATAAGGCAGAAGCAAGGTCTCAGAGAGGCATTTTTTCTCCAGCCACGCTGAGGAGAGGCAGCAGTCTGGGAGTTGGTGCAGAGCTCATACATGGATCAGCCCTTTCAGCCTGAGCTTGAGGTGAGAGCTAGTGGCCAGCCGCTTTGCCTTTCTGATATTCAGCTTGGAGTTTGAACCCCAACATCAGTCTCCCAGTCATTTATTTTTCGTATTACAAAGAAAGATTATTTTAAAGGTAGTTTAACAGCCTGTAGGATGTGTCACATAAAATCTCTCTAGTCCAAATAGCTAGAACTGGCTTATTGGGATGTTTTTCTTTATACCACTTTACATTGTGTATAGATAAGTAATCATACACCTTAAGTAATTGGCAACTCACTCTCGTTAGTTCTAACCTCGCTTTTCGGGTATAATTCATTCACATCTGAGCAAAGGATCATGAGCCTACTACAAACAGCATCTGGTCAGAATGTTGAAAAAATAAAATTGTTGCAGTCTGCGTGCTTAAGTAGTACAATATAAACTTTTGTTTTTAGCAGCACACTGGCTACTGGAAATACAGTATATGCCTTCAGAGAAAGGTTGTTAGATTGTGTGTAGTAGAGAATGCACTTGAATACCTTGCTTATTGTGGATGTGTAACGTGTAACTCCGTGCACACGCTGCCCTCCGTGCCCAGGTCTGTAGTGTACGCTTCAGACTTCATGCCTGTGGCGGCTTCACACCTTTCCTTTTCTTCGTCTTACTCTACTTCTACAGCAAAAGAGATGATGCGTTGTAAGCAGAGTTGATAGTAAATTTAAAAACTGCTTTTCTTCCAAATTTCTTTGCCTAAGGTTTTCAGTTGAATTATCTTTTCTGCCTTCTGTGCCATCATTCTTTACTCCAGCTGGGAGAATCTCGTGGTAAAAAGACTGATTATCTTGAGTAAAGGTGATCTTATCCCCACGTACTGCCCACACCGCAGGCAGGCATCCTAGCATAGCTCTAGGCAGATGTGGCTTTTTCCTATAGGCTTGGAAAACCCATTCTCACGTGTCATGGTCAGCAGCAACATCTCACACAACTCATTTAGCAATCACCTAGCAGCCCTGGGAAGGCAGAAAGCCACTTCTGACAATGCTTATAATACTTGGGGTAAGATCGTCTTATCAGACATCATGCTGAACATTAAATTTTTTTGATTAAACACATGATTAGAAAGTCAGTGTTAAATATCATTTCAAAGAGTAATTAATGCCTTTTACCACATTTTCAGTCCTGACTCATGTTTTGAATTATAATGTAGTTCCATCACAAAGCTCTCCTAAATTGCATGGCTTTAACTGGGTGTCACATGTAGTTCCAGCAGTGAGGAGTCTGAGATGGGAAACTGAGTTCGATACCCTGTTTCAAAAAAATAAAACAACTATAGAGGGAAGCATCTTCTCTCTTCTCTTCAAAGTTTATGTTGTGTGTCCACACTATAAAACATACAAGTTCTTGTATGTTTGCTATTAAATACATTCACTAATAAAATGCAAGCTAGAGGGGTTAGAGGCATGTCTCTGTTGGTAAGGTGCTTGCTATGCACGCATGAGGACATGAGTTTTATCCCCACTGTCCACGTAAAATGTCAGGCCTGGAAATATGTCTATAAGCCTTGCTCTGTAGATATACACAGATCCCAGCTCTCACGACAGTGTAGCTCCCCATCTGGAGGGGAAACCCAGTGTTACCCTGATCCAATAGCCTGTCTGAGGGAAAGATGTCCTGCCACACCCGCCCAAGAGGAAGGCACTGACAAACATCAGAGCACAGATTCCAGGTCATTAACCCCAAGGTAGATGGCAACTTCGGTTTGCATCTGCACCTGTGTCCAGCACTGAAGATCTGTGTCTCCAAAGGTCAGTCTAGCCTTCAGTCTCTGGGAGGAGCCACTCCCTTCTCTCTGCAAAGAGCCCTGCCTCCCCTGCCTGTATTCCTTTGACCATGCAGCAGCCAACAAAATAAAGTAAGGCTCCCTGATGTCTCCTGCTCTGCCCAGAAGCAGCTCCAGAAGGTGTGTCGTCTCCTTTGCCAATAACCTGATCTGTCAGGTAGGAAAAGTGGAGACTAAACACCAAAGTGCCCTGTGGTGGCGTACTCAAATGTCCTGTGGCCAGTGGAATAGGCTACACTGCAGAATCATTAGTAAGTGACCACATGTCCACTCAGGTTCTGAATAGTGAGAAGGTTCCCATTTCAGAGGCTGAAGAATGGGCTCTGGGTCTTGGTTTTCTTACTTCCTCCTACTCCCTCTTTTCTGTCTGTCATTCTTTCTTTTTCTTGTGTTACTGTCCCCCTCCCCAGCTGTTTTCCTCTCCTCTTCAAATAAGTGTCTGTCAGCATCGAGATCCATTATTCTCCAAAGACTGGTCCTCTAACAGAAGCTAAAAGACCCATAGAGAGTTGTTACCTGTGAAAGCATTCATGCTATTGGCATTTTAAAGGAGTAGTAGCATCTTCCTTGGAGACAGAAAGCAGGGAGGATTTTCTAGAAGAAAAGCCCTTACATTGTCACCAGGAAAAGGGATTTCGAAAGGTTGCATTTCCTTATATTTTATGTTTCCTACAAATACCCGCTTCCTGGGTGATTGCCTGTGCCGGGCCATTAGCCCATCAATTATCTCAGCCCCTTTTTGGACGCTTTGTCACTGATAAATGATGTACAATGAGTTGTAGTTTGGTTGGGTGAGACCTGCTTTGGGCTGAAAATAACAAGTAGTTATTTGGATCTATTTCCAGAGTAGACAGATGGGGTCAGGGGCTATGCAAGTGTCTGTCCCTGCAGTCAGCAGCTAAGTATATTCAGCCTAAAAATAATCTTCTTGTGTAAACTGTCACTTATATCATAACATAACTCCTCTAGATCTGTGAAGTGTCATCTTAGGAATGCCTTCAGAATGCCCAGGTGCCATGGTAACAGGCCCTTCATAACATGTGCAATGGGTTTTTAATTGCAACATAAAAAGCACAGTTCAGAAGTTCTGTATATTGCATTTTATGCTTGAAACTTATAATAACCTTAGAAATCTTAGCATGAGTGTCAGGTTATTTTTGGCATGTGTCTTCTTATGACTAACCATATTGATTTAGTAGGAATATGCCATGTATGTTACATGGAGAAAAAAAATATTAAAAGGTAACTAAAGTCAGTTATCATTTATTTATTCTCCTATTAATATTTTGTTTAAAACATAAATTAATTTAAATGATTGCTTTCTTACATTATTCTTTGTGTTAGATAAAAGGAAATCTAATTCTCTTTTAAAGGTGATCTATCCTATAGGACAGATGCTCATCTGCCTGTGCGAATCAACCTTTGTTTTTTCTTTTTATTTATTATCAAAATCAATATGCTTTTCAGCCACTACCAGTTTGTTTCCAGATATCTAAGGACTACGGTTTGGAGAATGATACAAAGTGAGCCTCATTAGGGAGTTTGCTTGCACCAGATGGTACAGATGGGAGCCCTCAGCTGAAGTGGCTTTTGTGCACAGTGAAGTGGGTTGGGCATTGGTCATACATCCCCTTGGTTCATCTCAGCTCTGCAGAGATAATGGGGAATTAGAGAAATGATTCCTTCCACCCTTTCCAGATCTAATACTGTGCGGTCTAAAAAAAAAAAAAAAAAGGTACTAATTTACATATGGCAAAATAGTGCAAGGTTTTGAAAGAAACCTTGAAAGTGTTTGGATTTATTTAACCAGAAAACAAGTAAAGAAGAGATGAAATAATACATACAATGACCAAGGAAGTTTTGAGAAAGAAAGATTATAGCAAGACCTTCGGAACCACTTAAAACCCAAGTCTGTTTCCTTTCAAATTCTAGCTCATCTTGAAGCAAGCTAGGCTGTTGTGCCCTGTCGGGCAGTAAATAGTTCATGGATGAGTAACGAACAACAATTAATTGGTTATCTGTCACCCACATTATGTATGGGTGCAGGTTATTGTGTTTTATTTATTTATTGATGCTGAGAATTGAACTCAGAGCCTCCTGCATGCCGGACAAGTATTCTGCCATTGAGCCACCGCCCCAGCTGTTGGTTTTTGTGGTAATGTCTCCTTCTATAACCCATTGTTCTCCCAGTCTTCCTACCTCAGACTCCCAGTACTGAGATCCAGGCCTGTCCCACCATGCACTTTACTATGGGGACTACTTTGTCTTACATCTTTCTCTTACCATGTAGTCAGGGAAAGCTGTGTAACTTGAGGGTAAATTGGCCCAAACCATCTCAGTCAGATTTAGGCTTGACCTAAGAAATAATGTTTCTAGTTGAATAAAGATCTACAAAATACTAAGAGACAAGGTTAGCTCATTTTAGCATTCCATCTTCACTAATTTTTATCTTGAATGCATGCATAAGGTGTTCTGAGTTGTGTTTCTAATTACATGATTGCTCCACTTTTCAGCCTCAGCCCATGTGCTGAGAGCCAGGTCAATTGCCTACTGCTGGTATTTAGCACACCATGGGAAAAGAAACGAAAATATGGTTTTATTTCTCTGTCCATAAGGTGAAATACGGCAGCTGTGTCCCTTGCCTCTGGGAAAGGTCTCCTTGGAAATTATGCGGACTGCCCCTAACCCTTTGGTTTCTGAGTAGAAGTTCTCTAGAGCCAGAAGCAGACCACTGAGGTCTTTGCTACTATGACCTGGACTGGTCTCCCAGTTCAGGGGCCCTCTCTTTGCACATGCAACACCTATAAAGGTAAACCAGTGTTGCAAAATGGCTGTTATTTCCTTAAATCAGATAACTAATTAGCTGAAAAGATGCACTGAGAAACCCAGGGCCATTTTTTCCTCCATAGTTAAGGGTATTAAATGGGGCAGATGAATTCTTCCAAGTCATGGAAATACTTAATGATGACTTGATAAAGATTAGAGTTAAATGAATATTTTTTTAATGACTTGGAAAAAAATAACAGGGAAGTATATTAAAGTATTTTCAGTATCCCAAGAAATTGCACATTTGAGAGTCCCTGTGTAAAACCTGAGATTCGTATATAAAGTGCATCGATTGAATAACTGAATGATTCGGAGAAGGGCACACATGCCATGGATGTTCTCCCCTTCCACCACATGTGTCCTGGAGATGGAAATTGGGTCCCTAGGCATGACGACAAGCACTTTTATTTGCTGAGCTATAAAAAACAAAAACAAAGCAAACAAACAAACCCTGGTCTTCATAGGATTATTTTGAGCCATCCCAGAAGTCTCTTATTTTTAGAAATATGACATTACGTGTTTGAAAACGTGTTTGAACTGACTTGGTCACGTGTTCGCTCTGTTCAGATCGGTTGAAAGCTCTAAGCTGTGCGAGAGTTAAACGATGCTGAGATCTACAGATGAGACGTGGGTAGGGAAGGGGGAAGAACTTTATGACTGAGTTCTTTCTTTTAACCGTTGTGTTCATCAGTATCTATTTGTTTGAAACAATCAGTGCTGCTGGTTCGGGCTGAGCGTATAGCCATGACCTGCTGGTCTCCACTGTGCCGAAATCAGGAGCGTGTGATAGGACATCGTTTACTCTGAAAACAGTCTGGGTTTCCTGTTTGGAGTATCTCAGTTTCTTTCCTCCAGCCCCTACAACTGTAGTTTTAAAGTTCACAAGTGAATGGGTCGGTCTAGTTAACTTACACGGAACTGTTTCTTTCAGCTTTTTGCCTGAATTCATCAGTGGGGACTTTGATTCCATTAGGCCTGAAGTCAGAGAGTTCTACACCGCGAAGGTAAAGTGACGCTCTTGCTCGTGCTATTTCTCTGTCCTACGGTCTTGGGTGGTGGGTGTGGATTGAGAAACTCATGTTTTCTCATCTTCATACTCTTTGCTGCAGAAATGTTAATATGTATTAAAATAGAAACTTAAATGACAAATGGAAAGGTAGTATTAGAAATTCTATCACCATCAATCAATACCTTAAGCATTCATGTTTTATATGTATTCAGTACGGTTATAGTTTACCAAGACATGTTTAATAAGTTATTGCTGTTTATGCCCTCACTGGTTATTATATGTTTTTGCAGATATTGTAATCTTATTTAACAAATGGGTTATATTAATATTTTACTTAACCAATTCCCGATTAATGCACTTAAACTGTGTCTATTTTTCTCAATGTAAACTCTACTGAAACGTCAGTAGGAATGAGTTTTTATAAACATGCATAATTATAATTTCAGAATCAAAGTTTTTTCTACAATATTTGGTTTTTTACTTTTGTTGTTGATTTTTAACAATAAAACTACTATGAGATGAGTAATAGCCATTCTACTTTACTGTTGTGCGAATTTCCCTCAGATCCTTGACACTTACAAACCACAGAAAAAGGTCTAACTGGGGGTGAAGGGAAGACACAGTAGTGAATTATAGTAGTTACTGATTAAATGTTCCACAAGGTTTAGAATTCAGCACGGAATTTTAGAAATCGATATGTATTATTCTAAATAAATGTAGTCAAATCACACATATTTTCTTGTAGTGGCTGTGATCAAAAAGTAAATTCCTTTTAAGACTGGCAGAGAGATGAGATAATTTTTTAATGCACAGGAAACGTTAGATGAGTAGCTACAGGCAAGTATTGTGGAAATGGTTCAGTAGTTAAAAGCACTGGCTGTCCTTCTGGAGAAACTGGTTTAATGCCCAGCACTCACATGGCAGCTCACAGCAACCTGTGACTCCAGTGCCAGGGCGCCCTCACAGAAACATACATTAAATTAAAAATGAACAAAATCTCAAAAAGAAATGTGAAGAGTGGAATCAGTCTTCTCTTGGGACAAGGCCCCTGATAGTAGCACCCCCCCCCAGTGTGTGTGTGTGTGTGTGTGTGTGTGTGTGTGTGCACATGTGTGCGAGCGAGCTTGCGTGTGTGTGGTGTGTGTGCGCATGTGTGCATGTGAGCATGCGTGCGTGTGTGGTGTGTGTGTGTGTGTGCACGTGTGTGTGAGTGAGCTTGCATGTGTGTGGTGCGTGTGTGCGCGTGTGTGCATGTGAGCGTGCGTGTGGTGTGTGTGTGTGTGTGTGTGTGTGCCCATGCGTGTGTGTGTGTGTGTACATCTTTAAAGAGTCAATGGAATAGGGAAAGACAGAGCTAAAGTGGGGGGAGGAAAATTATGTAAAAACATTACTCATGTATGTAAAATTCTCACATATAATGAATGTTTGGGGAAGAAAGGCTAAAAGGAAGACAAGGAAAGGGGAAGAATAGAAAAGACATTAGAAATGGCACGAGTAAGCCAGGTGTTGGTGGCGCACGTCTTTAGTCCCAGCACTCAGGAAGCCAGGCAGGCGGATCTCTGTGAGTTCGAGGCCAGCCTGGTTTACAAGAGCTAGTTCTAGGACAGGCTCCAAAGCCACAGAGAAACCCTGCAAATTCTGGGCTTGGCTGGAATGCAGGTTTGTGTGAGTCCCCTCTGCCCAGCAGCTGATGAGACCTCCCTTCCGCAAATGAAGAGCATCCCCTGTGCCAGGGTTTGATATTCATGCTCAGTTGCTTCAGCTTTGCCTTCTTCCCGCTCATCCCCCACAGCCTCACTTCTCATTAACTCCATTCTTCCGCCTGGCTGGGAAGGAGCTCTGGCCCTGCTTACAGTGCAGAGTTGTGCTAATGCATGGGTATTAATCATATTTTCAGGAGCAGAGCAAACAGAGGGAGAGGCAGGGACCAGCAAACTCAAAAACAAGCTGCAGATATGGTCAGATCCCACTTATCTCCCTGTCTTAATGCTGACGACTTGCCAGCACCAGAAATGTCAGTCTGATCCTTACTGTCCAGGATGAGGAAATGAGCTTCTTAAAAAACTTCTGGAAGTTTTTAAGTCAGGGTTCAGCAATAAAGGGAAATTTTCAGTTAATACTCTTGATGGGTTCCTCTTACATTTCTTGTTTGCTTGTTTTCAGTCTTGAAAACTCGCCTATATTTTTTAAGACTTAGTTTCAAAAGTTATGTCCAGTCACTTTTCCTCATCTCTAAGCCGAATGGTTCTAGGTTGCATGTACATTCCACTTTTCCCTGTGTCCCTGTGTTGAAATCTCTGCTCTTGAAGTTACCGGGCATGCACCTAGGGGGCACAGGTGATGCCCTTCATGCAGTTACGGTGCCCCATGGAGTTCACCCTGAGTGTTTGGCTGTGAGTTTAATAATGATGATAATTACAAGTTAATGCAACATTACACACAATTCCTGTAAGCCATTATCGCCAACTTCAACAGTCTTTAAGCTCTTTCACAAGTGAAAGGACATTATCTTCTCATTCGCATCCGTCTGGCCCCCAGGCTGGTCTGAGGTTTCAGTGAGCTCAGACTTGGGTTCTAGTAAAGAAAATAAAGATGAACTTTAGAGTGTTAAAATGTTGTTGCAATCATAGAGTAATCAGAGCCAGCATTGACCTGTATGTGATTGAACTTGAAAAGAGTACACAAGCCTGTTTTTACTCTGTATTTCACCTTTCATCCATGCAACTAGAAAATCTCAGCTTTTTTCTCCCTTGGGTCACTTTTTAAATCAATGAGCAATGTCTGTTAATAATGCTCGTTGTTTGTTTATTTTTAAATTTTTGTTGTTGTTTGCTTTCTTTTCTTTTTCCTCCCTTTTTCTTCTTTTTCCCTTTCTGGGTGATTCTGAGCTTCTTTGACTCAGGGAAGAAAATTAGTTTCTGAAGTGATGATTTGAAATGACTTGCATGATGTGAAATCTACAAAAACGCAATAAAAAGTTAAAAATCATGATTCCTTGTGTGTGACAAGTTGAAGGCTAATTAATTCCCGTGAAAGAATCCTGTGGAAACTTGGAAGGAGTTGCTGCAGCTGCTTCTCAGCAGAACCTCCTTGGCTGTTTCTTGCACAGGCTGCCTAGTTAGCATCCTCTCTGGGAATGGGTACCACATGCATGCACGGCATCACCAGGAATGTGATGAGTCATCTGGATTTCACTTTCACAGTCCCATCATGCGCCCTCCCCCACTCCTCAGTTCAGGGACAGAGTTCAGGGACATCTTGGCTGGACCAAGATGAAAATGAATAACACTTGAGAGTCTGATAAATTATTCAGTTACTGAAATAGGATGAAGCTGGCATCGATTGTGCAAGAGTTGGGGTGACTGGTACTAGAAGCTTAGCAAGGACACTGGTGGCAAAATATGTACCTTTATGTTGTAACAAGACTTTGAGCTTTTCTGAAAGTTCTGAAAAACACCAGAAACATTCTCTAGACAGAACATTAAAATCACTAGTCATTCGTCAAGCATGGGACTTGAAATCTGATCTTTTAATTTTTAAATTTAGTTTTATTCAACTAACATTTTTTGAATCATTTCTTTACATACTGACCACAATTTCCCCTTCCTCCTCTCCTGCTGCTCCATCCCCCTGACTACCATCCTCATCCAGAAAGGGTCAGGCCTCCCATGGGCTAGAACAAAGCAGAGCACATCAAGTTGAGGAAGGACCATGCTCCTCCCCTGCAAAAAGGACAAGCCAACTTAATCAAGATGGGGAACAGGTTCCCAAGAGCCAGCTGGGCTCCAGGGACAGGTCCTGAACTCACTGCTAGGAACCTTACAAACAGACCAAAATACACAACTGTCATCCACACGCAGAGGGCCTAAGTTGGTCCCATGCAGGCTTCCTAACTGTTGATCCAGAGTCCATGTGCTCCCAAGAGCTCAGGTCAGCTGTCTCTGTGGGTTTGGTCTCTAATTTTATTGTCCTAAAAAGAAGATTGTATGAATGGCTCATACTGGGCTGCCTTGCCCAACCCTATACGAAGGGAGGAGCTGAGTCATACCTCAACTTGACATGCTTTGTTGACAGCCATGACATGGAGGTCTGCCCCTTTCTGAACAGAAACAGAGGAGGAGTGGAAGGAAGGGGATGGGGAGGGGGGAGGGGAATCTGTGGTTGGGATGTAAGATAAATTAAAAAATTGGATTAATTAAAAAAAGGAACATTGCATGATTGAACATGCTACCTAAAGACCCTGTAGAGCTGCAGTTGCAGGGTTGACCATTGACGTATATTCCGACCCCAGGGTAAAGCTGAGTGAGGGTAGCAGAAAGGCTGTGCTGTGGACCACCAGTTTTCTACTATGTGCCAAAGGTGTCAGGCCATCTGGTGGCTGCAGGAATAGAAGTCGGATCAAGACAGATGCCCAGGCCCTTGTTCCTTCCCGTCTCTCATTGTGTTGTGAAATTTTCTGAATAGAGAAACACAGTAAATGTGAGCATATTGCATGAATTTTTAGGATTAACTTTTATTAAATTAATATTTCCCGATTAAATATTATCACATAATATTGCTGAAGCCATTTACCAAGTTTTAAAGCCTACTTTCAACAGAAATCAAAGAGGAGCAAAACTTTTAAACAGTGTTCCTTTTTGTAGATGTTCAGTGAGCCGGAGAAGCAGAAGATGGCTCACATCACAGTCAACTATCTCAGGGTGTTTCTGTTACAGATTAAAAATGGGATTTGGGTTTACATATAATTTTATCTGTGAAAATCATTAGAAACTGGGTCCTAGTTGACATCTGAATAGAATGTTTTATTTTCTGGTATTAAGTAATGCTTTGAATTTTAATTGCAGTTTAAGAATGAGGGTACTAATTACAAATGTTTAGATGGGGAAATGGGGAGTAGAATGGGTGGATAGGTATATGTTTGTGTGTCAAATAAGTATTATTTTTGGATCATAATAGCATTAATTTAGTTTTGTAAAAATAACAGTGTTTTCTTAAACGATGAGAATTATTTTTAAGCTGTTACATACATGAGTGTTTTACTCTCACATGTGGGGGAAAAAGAAATCATGTTTCATGGCCCTGGTTCCTTAGATGCTAGTAGTCATGAAAAACAATTGATACAGGTGCAGGAATGTTCTAGAAATGCTAACACTCTAGTCTAATGTGGTAGTATTTTCTTTTATTTTCAAAAGTTATTGTCCTGTGAGCTTTCTAATATCTGTTGTTTCTCATTAATTGCCTTAAAATATATCTTGTCAGTTCATTTCTCTAAGTACACAATTTATGAATTTACTTTTAATCAACTATCAGAACCCTTCAGAATATCTTTTGAATTTGACAAAGCCTTGGCTTCAGTTCTATTTAAATTTCATTGAATGTCTCCTGTTAAAAATATCTGCGCTTGATCTACTTAAATTTCATGAATATTATTATTCTCACCCTTAGTGGTGTCTCTTTTTCGGTTCTTCCTACCCATATGTCAATAAAATTTAGATATGGTAAAATTAAGGAATTTAGAGAACATAACAGATTGGACTGATAGAAATTTTAAAGTTAGCACAATTGATTGTTATGTAAGCACTGTACACTATAAAATGCTTAAAGGCCAACTCCATTCACCTGCATACTTTTCTTAAAAAAAAAAAATAGAAACAAAATGAAGCAAACATTCTGAGCCAAGCCAATCTGTAGGCTTAGGCATGAAGACTAATTAGCATATACTGTGATGGAAAGCTGTTGCCTAGGGAATTACAGACAGGCAGTTTCCATTGACAGCGAGTGACAGGTTCTTTACACTCCCTGAACTGGCTGCCTAACCTTCATTAGCATCTCACCAAGGGGATGATGAGACTGCCATGGGAACATCATGTGAAACTGCGTCCTGAATGCATCTTAATTCCTGCACTTGCTTCAATCATGGCCCTTTCAAATTGAATTGATTGCTTCTCTCTCTCTCTCTCTCTCTCTCTCTCTCTCTCTCTCTCTCTCTCTCTCTCTCTGTGTGTGTGTGTGTGTGTGTGTGTGTGTTTGTGTGTGTGTGTGTGTGTGTCTGTCTGTCTGTCTATTTGCAGCCTGTTTTGTTTGAAGTGATTTAACATCCTTAAGGTATGAGGAAGGAAGAGCTTTTGGCCTTTAGACATAAGTTCTCCCAGGTGAGGTCCACATGCCCCCCTCACCCCCCCACCCCACCACACCCCCCACCTGCCCTCTTCAGCCCTCTCGCACTGCATGTAGAATTCCCCAGGGTCTCTAAAACTATCTCTCCTCCTTTGTTACCTGGCAGAGGGGCCCTACTCGTCAGTCCTCCCTGTCTGTTCGCCACTTTATTTCTTCCCTTGTTATTTCTTCCCTTGTACTTATTTGCAGAGCTTGAGGTAAACAGTTCTACCACAGTTTCCCTCCTTACCCCTGCTAACAGGTGACCTAGAGAGACCACATCCTTGGCTGTTTATTCATCTTGGCATCCCTGGCTGAGAACTAGATGGTCCTCAGTGCAGTCCATATGAGGCAGAATACAAGCCTTCTATTAGAGCTAGAGTGGCAAGGCCTTATATGATACTTTACATAAAAGAGACAGGAGATGATGCGAGTTTGGGAAATTCGGCATTCCATATTATCTCTCCTGGAAACCCACAGTGAACAGGTGCCGTTTTGACTTAAGTCTGACAAAAGTAGAAATTTCCCTTAATATTTTTCAAATGTGTTTTCACCCCAGAATGTCTACCCATTACTCGGCAACACCTATTCTCCTATATTAGTTTCCAGCTAGGCTAGAATGTACCTGGCTGCTGCTAAGATCATGTCTCTACTTCAGAAACTTTGCAAGAAAGTTATATTACTTAGTCTTCTTTTTAAAACCCACAAGAAAAAAAATAGCATCCCTAAAGAGGGATTCAGGGCATTGAAAATACACCATATGATGTGATATCACACACACACACACACACACACACACACACACACACACACACACACACGAGAGAGAGAGAGAGAGACAATGAATGCTAGTGTAAACTGTGGACTTAGGTTAACAAGGACATATGTCCTCATTATGACATTGTATTCAGTTGTAGTGAGCATGGCCCTCTGTGGAGGATGCTGACAATGGAGAATGCCAGTCGTGACGAGCAGCAACACACTTCGGGAGGAATTTTTAATTTCTCTGTGATTCTAACCTGCTCTAAAAGTAGTCAAGAATATAGGTGAAATTGCTCTACAATACATTGACTAATACAGCTCACTAAGGTAGTAGCAGCACATCTTGAGGATTTAACAATATACCAGTTCACAGGTGTTTCTATTACAAATCCATTTAGTCTTGGTAGTAACTTAAGAGAAATATTGTATTACCTGTATCATGCAGATAATTGGAAATGAAAAGATGCTGAGTGATTTCTACAAAGTAACACAACTCGGGATTAATTGGAATACAGCTTAGATAAAGAGGCAGTCTGCCCCAGAACCCATGCTTTCTTCTAGTTGCTATGCCCCATTCATCTCGTTTGATGATAGGAAATTTCTCAAAAATAGAGCAGTGCTTCTCATGACCCAGAAGTACCGTCATCTCCTTTCCTTTGCACAGGATTTGCATTTTCTGCTACTTGAGTCTTGCTGTCTAAGTCATCCTAGGTAACCAGGCATCGTTACCCATGAATATCTTCAGTATTCCAGCTCCTTCCCAGCCACATCCTAGTCTTCTGGAGACAGCTGGAAGAATGCCCTGATGGCTAGAGTACCTCAACACCAGAGCATACTAGCTTCTTCAATATTTCAACTCCTTCCTCACCTGCATCCGGGACTTTGTAGAAACAAGGAGAGAAGGGTCCCGATGCATAGACTCAGGAGAGTGGACCCTTCGTCCTGCCCTGGGAACACAATAGAGCTGACTGTGTTGACATGGCCACAGGTGATCTGGCCTGCCTGGAGGGCAGGAGAACAAGAGAGCTGATACCATCCCTCAGGTGCCGTACAGTGAAGATAGTGAGGGAGAACCCCCCCCTACACACACACACACACACACACACACACACACACACACACACACAGCCCATCGATGCCTATCGTGGGGGCAAGAGCTGGCCCTAAGGACATGAGAGAGGGGGAATCGTCACTAGCCCTCACTGCCAGCCCTGCGTCTTCCTGGGCAGCATGGTAGAGCTGATCCTGTATGCAGGGCTGCAGGCCAACTGGTCCTATAGATGTGAGAGCAGGAGAGGTGCCCCCTCCCACTCCTCAATGACGTGTGGTGGCATGGGTGAGGGAAAGTTGCCTTTCTCCCCACCTCACTCCTTGTCACCTTTGGCTGGTGGGAGAGCTGGCCCCAGGTTTTCAGAGAGGAAGAACTGCCTTGCCTCTCACCAGCTGCAGCGGACAGCAGAGCAGGCCCTGCCCCCTCCAGGGGTAGCACACTCGAGCTAATGGGAGTAGGTCACAGATACGCCAGTCCTGTGGGTAGAAGGGCAGGAAAGCTGCCCTGCCCCCTCCTTCATGTGCTGCAGGCCAGCAAAGGTAACGGAAATATGCCCCCACCACCACCATCTATGGCAGGCAGGAAAGCTGGGCTCAGGGGCTTAGGAATGGGAGAGCTGGTCCTGCACCTTGCCTGGACGAACCAGTAGAGCTGGCCCTACTGTGTGTGTGAGCCAGACCCAAGGGCATGAGAGAAGGATAACCGGTTCCCTACTCCTTGCTGCTTGCTGCTTTGTGGCAGCTAACCTGGGCAGTGCTGTAGAGCTCCCTGGTGGTGAGGATGTGCTGGTGGGCTGACTAATCCAGCTACTGGCCCAGAACCAGGGCTACAAGATAGCCCACCCCAAGATCCACCTCATCAGTGAACTGCTGAGGCGTGCGAAAGGGCCTGACCTGTCGATCCAAACCTGCAGGGATTTCATGACACAGGACTGTAACAACAGGACACACAATTGGAATCCCAGTGAGGACCCAGTACAGTGTAGCAGAAGCCAGAGGTCTAGAACCAGACCAATGACTCATTGTGATGAACACTTACAGGTAAAGATGCATAGGCCACACGGTGTGCTGTGTGACTCACTACAGCTTTCTCATCTCTCCAAACATATTTTGTGTGTTTAGGGTTGGGTTTTGTTTGGGATTTTTTGCTTGTTTGTTCATCTTGCATTTAAATTTTGTTTTGGGATGGGAGGTTGCAAGGGCAGAGATGAGTGGGATGCAGATGAATGATGCAAAACTCACAAATAATCAATAAAAAGTCAAAAATGAAAACAGAAGACTTCCCTTCTTAACTCTCTTCTACTCATATTTTCCTGGCCATGCTTGTAGAAAGGGCTACTTGACACCTTATGTTGTTCTAAAGATACTTGACTTGCATTGACAGAGGGTTGACTTTTCTTGTTGGAAATGCTGTAACTTTCGTTCAGTTCCATCTTGGGAAGAATTGTTATTTTGCAATACATAGAGCAGTTGAGGTGACATTAGATTAGAATGACTTCATGTTTGGCATCAAAGGTAGAGTTACAATAAGTGAAATTGGGTGAAAGCTAGAAAGAGAATACTAGAGTGCATCTGCCCTGTTACTTTGGGTTTCTAAAAGTTTAATCATGTGACATTCTCATTCAGGAAATCATTATAGTTGCCATTTGGTGATTTAAAAGGAAAAAAGTCATATTTAATGTGGAAAACAGAAGTGCTTGTAAAGAAGCTGGTAACTCAAATTAAACCAACAGCCTACCACACTATGCTTTTGAAAACAAACAAATGGAAGGTGGCTTTTTTTAAAATTACATCTCTGTGGGTAAACAAATAGCTTTTGTAACTGTATCCATGCACATGGATCTCTAGGATTTCTAATTGGTCTTATCTAACTGTTGCAATTCTTAGAAAGTTTGAGAATGTTCTAATTTGAGATCTGTATCTTTGATTATCTAAGGTACATTTTATTTTGTTCTTTGCCTGTTATGTCCTCAGCCAGGAAAGCCAGCTTCTACTTATAGAATTCTAGTCAATTCATTTAAAAGGATTACTTTGAAATATGACTATTAAAATTTAATGTGTCCAATTTCACCAAGATTTTTGAAGATAGTTTTCAATGTACATCTTCCATATGTGCAAAAAAAAAGAGTAGTAGAAGAAAATAACTTTAGTGATGAATTGGGAAAGATTAAATGTAAAAGCTAGAACTTTAAAACAGTAATACTCTTACCTTCTTATATAAAATCGACATAGATTTTCTAATGTAAGTGGATAGGAAACTATTTCACGTCATCTGAGCAAGCACTAAAGATGATCTTTGGTTTCTCCATCCTCAGGGATTATTCATTTCTTTCTAGTCCCCTTGAGCCACTCAGTTCTCTGATAGACAAACACCCACCTCTGGGTTATAATCCATAATTAACTTTCTTTTTCCTTCCTCGTTGGTAGATGTCATCTTTCCCTTAAACAATTTGATTGATGATGATAGCCTAATTCCCAAGATAAAAAACTTCATGAGTTATCTTTTCTATGGATATTTTAAAACCTTCTTTACACTCTTGTCTTTCCAACAGGATGTACACTTTTAGAATATTTTTTTAAAGACACTCTAGAAACAAAACCTGGATCTCATTAGGCGTTAATTGCACACGCCTTTAGTCCCAACACTTGGGAGGCTGAGGCAGGTGGATCTCTGTGATTTTGAGGCTAGCCTGGTCTACAGAGTGAGTTCCAGGACAGGCTCCAAATCTACACAGAAAAACCCTGTCTTGGAAAACCTAAATAAATAAATAAATAAACAAATAAACAAACAAATAAATAAAATAGGGATCTTAAAAAGTGTTCTAATAATTTCCCCAGTAATGTTTACTCTATAACAGAATTCCTATAACAAAAAACTAAAAACAAAGCAAAACATAAAGGAAACATCTGTCTAACCATGTTAAACAGATGAAAACAGTGAGAGTGATGTAGGGTACACACAGTGGAAGACCATTTGGCTATAATCGGGAGTGCAATCCAGTCATTTGTAACAGCAGTGACCAAAGAGAAATTGCTGTGCTAAGTGAAATAAGCCAGATCGAGAAGAGCAAGGCTGACATTGTCTTGTTCAAATGTTGACTCTAAAATTGTCCATCTCAGGACCGGTAAGAGTTGGTTGTTGGTTACCAGATGTTAGGGAAAGGTTAATGATGGATTCTGTATTTCAGCTAGAGAGGGACAACTAGTATTGGTGTACTATTACATAAGATAGTGACTCTAAGCAGCAATATATTTATTTCAAGAAGGTGGAACAAAGCATTCTGAAAGATTTTACTATAATGAAATAATAAGCAAGAAAACAGATGTATTTTCATCCTATTTAAACATTACTCATAATGTCACACATCACCCCACTAATGTGAATAGTCCTACTTAATTTAGCAAGGAAGGAAATCAATAAAAGTTTTATGTCCTTTTGCTTGTTTTGTTTTAAGGGACAGCCAAACATCATAGCTCCTGAAGAATGACAACAAGAACCATGGCACTTTCCAAATCTCTATTCACATGGAAGCTGTGTGTACTCATGATATCCAAGAATGCTTAGATGATAAAGGATATTCACATATTTGACCTGTAGAAAGCAAAATAAATGAAAGTTAAGCTTAAAGTCATGTTTCTTCTCAAACCTTCCAAAATACACAGTTTACTAACAGGGTTGAATCTAAGGCTCTGTTGGCTAATATGTAAACTTCAGGTCATTCAGTGTCTTGTCTAATCAGCTTGTTGCCTTTGGCAAGTTACCTCATCTCTCACATTTTTTATCTGAGCAGGCTGCAGCATGATAATTACAGTTACCTTACTAAATTATCATGGGATTGAAGAGCATAATTTACATAGCACCTAATATTTATCACAACACATGCCCAGTGGCTGACTTTTCTTGTCAATTTGTGGAGTAAGCCAGTCAATTATCAATTGGTTACAGTTTAAAATGGATACTTTTAGAGATTATCTGGATTTTATTGAACAGAAATCTTAAAGTTTATTGAAAGAGCTTTAGACTTTGTAAACTTCATGTACTTTGTATGTCATTGTACAAATCAGTAGGGATACATTTTCAAAATGAGTACGCATGTTACCTAGGAGGAACTAGCAGTTCTGAATTTGTAACCTTGTGAAGCTACCATGGATGTCTCAGAGCCCCATAAAATGGTTACAGGTTAAGTTGTACAATTATTTCCTTTTCTGGATAGATGGATGGATACTAAGTGACTTGACCTAAAATGAGTGTGCTAATAGCAAACTTGGGAATGGTTTTACTAGACTCAACACCTTGTTTCTTATTTTATGAGGCCAAGTCTCTTCTTAGATATACTGCATGAAATCACAATTAATATCCTATTACTTTTTTTTAAAGATCGGTTTTATTTCCTTTTAAGGAGTTTTAGAGGACTCAGCATCATCTAACCTGATAGGTTTTATAACTGCAAAATGTAAAAGCTCATTAACCTACATTAGCAAAATTATTGGCAAACCATAAATTAAGTAATCAAAAATGGAATTCTAATGACTTTTGCATTGGTCTTTTGAAATTAGGTTTACTAGTGACGCTCATTGCCTTGTAATAATTTATTTTAGTTGTCAGTAAATTTAAAAGTGTTTTTTTGTAAACTTCTACAAAATGTGCAGGAAGCATTAACAGTGGTTTGGTCGGCAGGGTGCAGTGAACTGCCTGTGGCAGCTGAGGTCTACAGATCCTTCTCCCACTGTGGTAAAGCTCCTCGGCAATGTGCCCGTCACCACTCACTGTCCTATAGAGTGTATCAGTAACTTGGCTTTTCTTCTGAAGTCCTCTATAGAAGAATAAGGCGCACGTTTCACAAAGACATTTTTAAAATGTTGAACACTCTTCCTCCTATTAAATTTTTCATGCATACATAAGATTTCGTAGCATGGTCAGAAGAACCACTTGTAGGCCAAGATGGCGTCAGTTAGTAAATGACAACAGCCCGTGGGGCACAGCTGGCCTGCTACCTGCTTCTGCAGTGTTGGCAGTCAAAGGTGACTCTGACATTTTAAATGGTTGAAAATACCAAAAATGAGTAATACTTTATGATACATGTAACCGTTTGAAATTAAAGTTTCAGGTTTGGTGGAGCATAGTTGTCCCCCTCTGTTTCTTTAAAGATGGGGTCTAGTGATTAGGACGGAGGCCCTGTGGTCTAACAAGGCTAAGCTAGCAAGGGAATGTTTTCCTCTCTCTACCCATAAAGCTTGCTGCTCTGACCTAGAGGAATACTGCCCCTCCCACGCTGGACTTGTTAACCGACTGTATTCATTATTAACCTGGCTCACAGCGTGTGGGCATGTTAGCTTTTTGGTTTCCTAACTTCTGACCAAAGCCCGGGTCTATTGCTGTGATCTGAGGTGAAACTGGCTGTTATTGTGGTCAGGAATAAGAGAAGGGGAGGAGGGAGGGAAGGAGGCATCGGGAGGAAGGGAGGGAGAGAGAGAGGAGATGGAGGGGTTGGGTATCGGGAAACAGAGTTCTGGGGCGTGCTCCCAGTGACGTACTTGCACCTGCTAGGCTGTGCCTTCTCAAGTTTTTGCTGCCATCCTGAAACAACACCATCAGCTAGGGATCCAGCTTTCAGTATCTGAGCCTGTGGGGACATTTGTGGTGAAATACAAAGTGTTTATATATTAACAAAGTAGGTTAGCTATAATGGTAGAAAGGGGAGGCTGGTAAAAACGGATGGGCGCCTAAGAACACCAGGCCCTCTCCCAGAGGACCCTGCCTTCCGTTCCTAACACCCACGTTTCCTGCCAGATGTGCTTTTCTGACCTCCACAGACAGCAGGCACACAAAACGGTACACAAAGAAGCATGCAGACAAAACACATACTCACAAAGAAATTTAACATACATGATTCTAAATCTATCAAAAGTAAACGAATGCTGAACACAGACCTTGGAGTCTGAAGCTAGGCCCTCTGCTTGTGGGAGACGGTTGTGAAGCTTGGGCTACCTGAGGGACCTCTGGCAGTGGGACTAGGATCTGTCCCCAGAGCATGAGCTAGCTTGTTGGAGCCCATTCGCAATCAGGGGTGCCTTGCTCAGTCGTAATGGGGCCGTTGCTGCTGCCTCGACTTAATATTCCAGACTTTGTTAACTCCCCATGGTAGCCCTGACCTGTAGGGAGGAGAGGATGGGGTGTTGGACTGAGGGATAGGAGGAGCGGTGGGAGGGAGAACTTTGGTTGGTATATAAAATTAAATAAAAAAATAAATTTAATGAAAAAGTAAATTTAATAAAAAAAATTCCATACATACACCACACTGAACATAAACCTCCTCTTGTTCTAGGTTATCTGTGATGTTGCTGTTTTCAGGATCATTGTTACAGCATTTTGAGTCTGTGTCTGTTACAGGTGTCAGTGGGGATATTTCAGTAGTCCCATCATCCTTGGGCATATTCTAGAAATTCTTCATCAGTAAGTCTCCTGCTCTGTCCCTGACATCTGTGTGTTTCCTTGCCGCCCTTTCCTTAAAGTAAATGCAAACTTGCTGCAACAGTACCTTGAATTATTTACAGTTTTGTTTTTGATATATATATATATATCCGTGTTTGTTAACTTGCCCCAAAGTTGCACTTACTTCACGTTTTCTAGGTAGAAAGCATTGTTGTTATGTCGTTGCGTGCTGCACCTTACTCAAGACAATAGAGAGCACTTTAGCTGTCAGAAGGAAGCCATCATTTCCTACAGGCAGCCACATTCAATAACCAGAGTCACCCCATTGCCTTTGCTGTCCCCTGTTAGACCCATTGCCCAGTTTATCTGAGTTTATGGTTTAGAAATGAAGAGAATATGAGAAGACCTGTAATTCAGCCATCCTCTGACTATTTACCAAACTCCTTTTCACTGGCGGATGGAGACCTCCTGCCCTCTAAGATGTGGCCACAGATTCCCTTAGTCATGAGGAAAACCATGTCTTCCCTGCCTTTCTCAGGGTTCCTTTTCCCTGAAGTAATATTATACATAATAATTTTGGTACTAGGGTTGACTCCGGTTAGTCTGAGCCTACATTCCTAGTTCCAAGGAAAGAAGTTTTGCCTCAGGTGTGATTGTATCACATCTTGACTCCTTTTTCCAGGAGTGTATTATCTCAAATATAAAACACTGCCTCAGTTAATGTAAGTCTTCTCTTTCTATTCTTCAATTTGCTCAGTTCTTATGAGTTATTGAGCTAAAAGTAAAACAATTAGTTCCCTATTTTTTTATATAATTAGGAATTATTGCAAGTCGTTATTTTTAACTTGTTACTTAAATATTATTATTATTATTATTATTATTATTATTACAATCTAAAAGTAAAAGGGGGCTGGTAAAATGGATAGGCGCTTAAGAACACCAGGTCCTCTCCCCAAATAACACACAGAGACGCTGTATTTGATATAAACCTGTTGGCCTGTTACTGGTGTTTCTTATTGACTAGCTCTGTCTTAAATATTAACCCATTTCTATTCATCTAAGTATTTCCACGTGGGTCTTATCTTACCGGAGAAAGGATCTGGAGTTCTGCTCTCCCGGTCCTACATTTTGAATCTCTTACTACATCTCCCAGAATCCTCCTTGTCTCCTAGTCCCACCTATCTTGCTTTCCTATTGGCCAACAGTGCTTTATTCATTAACCAATAAGAGAAACATATTTACAGAATGATATCTCCCATCACTCACTTTTCTTCTTCTTTTTCTCCCCCCCCCCACCCCGCCCCTCTTTTTCAAAATAACAAAACCAAGCCAGGTGTGGTGGTGCACACATTTAATCCCAGCATTCAGGTAGCAGAGGCAGGCAGATCTCTGAGTCTGAGCCTAACCTGTTCTACAGAGCCAGTTCCAGGAGAGGCAGGGCTACACAGAGAAACCTTGTCTTGAAAAACCAAAAGAGAAGAAAATAAAAAATAAATAAATAACCAAACCTGTCTTAGCAAGGGGTTCATGTCAAGAACTTGAAGAATGGGGGTGAATGGTGGGGAGAGGCCAGGTGTTCCCATTCCATTACAGCTGTCATTTCATATTGTAACTTACATACTTCGGCTAGATGCTTTCAGCAATGCTGTAAGAATAACTTGGGTCTGGGAGTAGCAAAGGTAGCAGGAGTTGACTTGTTCTTACATTAACATACGGAGAACAAGGAATACTGTTGGCTTGAGAATAAAGTATAGCCTATTTCATTTTAAACTTGAAGCATTGCTGTCATTGATAAGCTCTAGTCTGTTTCAAGAATGTTAAGTGTAGCAGTCTAGCATTCTTTTGGATTGCCATGTCATCTATTGAATGAACCTTCTAGGGGATGTAGTTGCCTGCCTGCCCGAAGATCTTTGAGTATTCTATCATTAAAGATTTTAAAAACACTAGCACTGGTTCATAGGCTGCAGCAGTCCTCAAAACTGAGAATTGCTCTACCTCCACAGAAAGTACCTCTTAGTGTGAAGAGACCATATATAGCATACAGAATGTTAAGATACGATAGGCCTTGTAGAGAGTCTGGAAATTCTGAGCAGGAGAATTCTAGAGGTACCACGAACAGGTCTTCCCTAGTTGACTAAGTTCCCTTAGTCCCTAAGTACTCATTTTATTAAATAGCATGGTGGAACAACCTCTTGAGGATGAAATTTTAACAGAGTCCAAGGAAGGAAAAGAGTTTGTTGTGAAGAACTTTCATGTATTGAATATCCTGTTTTAGGGACGACTTTCTGGCATGAACTCTCTTCTCTGTATAGTTAGTTCACAGAGGGATGCTAGGAGTGAACCAATGTAAAGTGAGAAGAGTCTCAAAGGTTGTCTGATTAGGTTAGATTTGTAAGTTAAGACTTGTAGGGAAGAAATACGTACCTTTAATGTGTATTTTTGGTAACTAATTAAGAGCCAGATCTGCAGTTCCATAGGTGTTGAGACATATGATGTGCTTAAGAGTACCCATGGCAATGTGAGGATTCTGAAATTTCTAGGAGGGTGGAACATACAGTTCAAGGTAGTAAAAATCATTTTCCCTTTGTATCTGCATAGCAAATGCATAGGGCTTTTTCACAGCCCCACACACTTCATGGCTGCAGTTATGACATGATGGTGGTGACATTGGTGATGGCTGTAGTAGTGATGGTGAAGGTTGTGATAGTTGAAACAGTAATGTAGTGTAAATGGCAATTGGAAGTTTGTGATGATGGTGGTCCTGATATGGGAAGGCTGATGGCTGAGAAATAACGCTGGTGATAGTCATTGGGTTGTTGTCATTGCAAGTTGGGATTACAGGGTTGTGGGAGGCAATGGTTTGCAGGGGGATTATTGGAGTGAAAAATTCCCAGGCACTTTTGGATGTCATTCTTTGTTTGAACAACTACTCTGTTTCCTTACCAACAAATACATTTTCTCTGTATTCCTTACTTCATATTAGTTTCAGCCTTTAATTTTTGTATTCCTTCCCATATTTGTTAGCTTATTAATTCAGCAGATTTAGATAACTAATATATTCTAGTGAGTACTATTATTGATGATTTAATGTTCTACATTTATTTAATACCTCATACCTCATGGCATATTTTCACCTATAATTTTATGTGAGTGATCTCTTGTATAGAACCTTCATGAAATATTTATAGTCATTGTTGCCATTTTTCTAAGTTCTTACTTGTCTTGAGTTCCAATGGATCTTAAACTATAGCTTTCATGTCATGATTTATCTATTTTCTGGAACTTCATCACTTATAATATGTTGTATAAGTCTCTTTGAGTGCATCTACATATGATTCTTACATAGACACTTGAGAAGAACTGCTTTGCTGATGAGACTAGGATCCATACTATTTGAATGAAAAAAATTACAAAAACTTTCTTTTGTAACTTCTATTGGTAAGTTTTTTGTTATTTTAACATAAATCATCTTGAGGAATTATTTTATTTTCAGATATTATGCCCTCATATTTAAAATAGTCTACAATACTTAATCCTTTATGACATTTTCTTAATAAAATGTCTGGCTTAGGCAGGACGTTATTTTTTAGATACATTTCATTTTACCTATTTTTTGTTGAGAATGTGCCTTGCAGAGTATAGTGGGTCTCCTTTCCCTGTGGTTTCACTGCAGATTCAGTTAGTCAATGTCAACTGAAGTCCCCACACATTATGTGAAAAATCTCTAGAAATTAAAAAGAGAAGCCACATTTTTAAACTATATACCATTATAAGTAGCATCACCAAGTCTTGCAACAGCTAGACCTTTAGTGTCAGGGCCATATATCATCCATTTTTCCAGAGTATCTGCACTCAGTTTTGCCTGTCATAGGTGAGCTGGTTAGCATGGCAGCTGCTTATGTGATCATGTGCAAACAACCCTTCACCTAATCCTTGGGCACCATACCTATGACATTCACCTCTGTCCATCTCATCACAGCTTACCACACAGGTGGCAGAGAAGCATTATGTCTTTTGACATTGTCACAGTAAAAAAAGTGTGAATCCATGGCAGTGGGATGTTGCAAATGGCAGGGACTGAATGCTGTTAAAGTCTGTCTGTTGTGGACCATATTTTTAGTTAATTTACCTTATGTTTGAGTTATTATAGGTTTATAATTATTAGGTTTATATGGGTGATGTGAGTGATTTCCCCTCCAAGCCAAGCAGCCTCTGTCTTGGGGAGACCACCTGTGCCCCCTTGTACAAGATCATCCCAGCTGGCTGGTGAGGAGTGTAGGGCACAAGATTCCCCCCTATATATCTAGATGCTCCCAGTAACCAGGGGGAAGGGCTGGAATACATAGAAGTGAGGAGGACAGGTGGAAATGCTCCATCAGTGTTGCTACAGAAGCCGGCATCCCTGTTGAGGAATACTTTGTAGGTGCAGCCAGTTGTGGGGAGGGGGAGGTACTCATACCCTTGTAAGAAACTCCTCACCTATGCTCTGCAGGAAAGCCCAATAATTTCATTATTCCCTAGTGAGAACTTTGCCAGGGATTTGGGGAAAGGATCAGACATTGCTTTGCATCTCCTCTCTGGAAGAAGTTGCAACAGCAGCGTGCACAGGAAAACAGTGTATATTACACTTGGTATCATCCATGCGTTCAGGCCTTCACTGTGGGTCTTACTTTCAGATACCCTGGCTCAGTGAGAATCTTGAAGTTCTCGCGAAGGGTTTCGACGTCACCTGTCCTCATCACTGTTGTCCTTAGATGGGCATGCAACCAGGGAACAGACACCTCTCTTTCATATCTGAGCACTCCTGAAGCCTAAAGGGACTGTTTTTGTTATTTGATAGTCCATCTTAAATGATTTAACAATCAGGCTCAGTGTTGTGCATGTGAGAAAATAAAATAAAATGCTCTTAACTTTATATGATTCCATATAACGAAACTAGGACCAGTTATAAGACAATAAATGGTGATCTATTCTAACTTGATATAATAATGTGGTAGACTTTTAATGGAATTGTTCAGGTTTCAAATGTATTAGTCATAAATTTCCTGTTTCTGTAGGGTTGTACTACTTTAATAGACAGGATGGAATAAGGCTGAGTTTGATCAGTATTAATGATTGATTTAGCCTCTAGCACTACAAAAGTGAGCCTCCTCATCTGCCCTTACTTAGTAGGAAATTATAGGTAATTTCAGAACAATTGTATGAAACAGATAAGGCGTAAATCTATAAAAATAATAAATAGGTAATTAGCAACCAACTTAAGTACATTTGCCTATAAAATTCAAGGTAGCTCTGTTTCATTGCTAAGTCTAAAAATTTCAATGCCTTTCATTTCTTTGTACTGTAACAAAACCTTGTTAATTATGCATGGTGATTAATATGACCAGTTACTGTAAGCATGGGTGGGTTCTGCATTCAGAGGTTCAAACACTCAGAAGAACAGGATTCCATCCATAAAGAGCATGTGTACACTTGCACCTTCCCGCCATACACTAAGGTATTTGGCACAGCAGTCACTCGTGTGGGACGTGATGCGGGGAAATACAGACCCGGTTTTATGTCTGTGGGAAGGTATGCGTGGGTTGTATTCTAATGCTGCTCCACTCTACATGAGACATGCGCCTCGTGGTGTTTGGTTTCCCGTGGGACTGTGTGCAGTTGTGTGTCTGTGGGTCTGGACCTCATGAACACATATGATACATCTGTGCTTCTACGTGTCTTTTATGTTTATCCTTTTTAACCATCTTTTTCTCGTGTGTGTGTGTGTGTGTGTGTGTGTGTGTGTGCGCGCGCGCGTGTGCATGCGTGCTTCAGAAGACCTCAAGTGGGTATGTGGTCCCATATCGTCAAAAGATTATTTTTAGTTTAAAACAAAATTAGAATAACCTTGGCATCAGCATATACTGTACTTTGTGGCGTCCATGCAGATGTTTCTAAGTCCCCGTAAACTACAATTAATGAAATATATTGGCACACATCACAGTTCAGCTTGAGAGAGTAGCAGCATATTCATAGAGGGAACTTAGTACAATTAAGTCACCTAAGTATCTACTTGTTTAAAAAAAAAAATACAGACATATGCAGTATGAAATTAGAGCCACCTGCTGGCTTATGTAATCGTAATACTTTTTTTTTGCTTTAAAAGGCCCAGCATTTGATGCTGGAGAGATGAGTCAGCTGTTAACAGCATTACCTGCTCTTCCAAAGGTCCTGAGTTCAATTCCCAGCAACCTCATGGTGGTTCCCAACCATCTGTAATGAGATCTGGTGCCCTCCTCTGGTACACAGGCATACATGCAGGGAGAAAATATATATGTGTGTGTGTGTGTGTGTGTGTGTGTGTGTGTGTGTGTGTGTGTGTGTGTGTATGTATGTTTAAAAAGGGCTGGAGAGATGGCTGAGCCGTTAAAGGCTAGGCTCACAACCAAAAAAGAGAAAATAATTTGTTTAAAAAAAAAAAACCCTGCGTTTTATGAAACTAAGAAAAATCAATGAAAATGCAGTTTTCACCAAGGAGCAGCACCTTAAGACTATTTAAGGTCTTTGTAGTTTTAACTATGTGGGCTTTTCAGTGTGTTTCTAGTAATATAATCTTGCAGACCATCTATTAAAAACTCAAGTCTTTCTAATGCTGAGCCCCATGGCCTTTTTCTTCTAAGGTGTTGAGTGTTGTGAGAGCTTGAACCAGTGACAACTGTTCAAAGCTCTAGAGCTTCTGTCTCTGTCAAGTTAGCTTTTATTCAGCGTGGCCAATACCACCCCCCTGGTCTAATTTGGATGTGCACGGGTGGATAGCTTACATCAGTACCACCTTTTCCTTGGTTGACTCCTACTTCCTCTTTATTAGACTTGCTCTGTTATGAGAGGACTGAAAAACAATGGAGTCAACTTTAATTATATTGTATTTATGCTTTCAAAAGTTCAAACCCAAATACAATGTACTTTGATGACATTCCTTGCCCAGTATCCACTTCCAAATCCATAAGGCCCCCCAAATAACTCCTGCCAACTTCCTGTCCTCTTTTTTTTAATTAAAAAAATACTTTTAATGTGTTTTAACTATAGTATAATTACATCACTTTCCCCCTTTCCCCTCTCCTCCCTGTTCCATGTGCCCCTCCCACTTTCAAATTGATAACCTCTTTTTCCTTAAATCATTATTGTTATGTGTGTATGTACACGTGAAAAAATGTAATTGCAATAAGCTGAGTGGATGTTTGTTGTTAATGCCTGTGTGATTTCATGCCTGACCGCTTGTATTGGATAATCAGTTATGGATCTCAACCCTGGGAGAGGATGTTTCTCCTTCTCTCTCTCTCTCTGTCTCTCTCTCTGTCTCTCTCTCTCTGTCTCTCTCTCTCTGCTCTCTCTCTCTCTCTCTCTCTCTCTCTCTCTCTCTCTCTCTCTCTCTCTCTCTCTCTCTCGGTAGTCATTAGTTGGCTTTTGTTCAATTTTTGCAGATCGGACACCTTGAGTTTTTTCTTCCCTTTGCACGTTAGCATGTCTTGATCTCGTCATCGTTCAGGTCTTCTTTAATCAGCCATTTTTCAGAGACACAGTCTCAGGTCAGAATTCCTGATCACGTAATCTTTACATTCCCTCCCCCCACAATGTCTCTGGAGCCTTCCACAGTTATAATAGTTATGTTGTCGATTCATCCATTGGGCCTGGAGCCCCAGCGAACTGTTGATCTCTGTATTGTGTCCGGTTGGGAACTTCTGTGATGGTAAGGGGGGAGAGCTACAGTTATCTGTGAGTATAAGGATAAATTTCAGTGTATAGTTAAAAAGTATGCTGCTCTCTTAAAGGAGAGGTAGTAGGTTCTCTTTTGAAGATCTCAGTTCTGCCAGGTGGTTGGCTAGGTTTCTAGCATTGGGCCAGATTTTGCCATTGTTGAATGGGCCTGCAGTACACCTGGAGAACTGTTGGTTACTGACGAGATTAAGAATGCCACTGTTACACCTTTCTGTGTCTTTACCATGCTGGTCAGTGTTGCTGTTCTTAGTCTTCTCAGCCGGGTATCTATTGTTTTCCTTCCTTGGCAGGGATGAGATTTCCTGACACTTTGGAGGCTAGACTGCTTTCGGTTAGAGCCAGCTCAAATCATGTGAGCCCTGTGACCAAGTTGTGGGTGTCATGGAGTCATATTTAGCTGTTACTGCACTTGGGCTGGATTTCACTTAGCAGGCCTCCTCGCTGAATTTGAAAGCCGCCCAACAGGGCAGCTGGAGCTGTCTCTGCTCATGAAGTTCTCAAAGTGTGATAGCCTTCAGAGCCACAGGCAGGACTTCTGTAACTTCTTGGTTTTATTCTCTTTTGACTTTTCAGTGTTAGTAGTCTCTCACTTTATCTTGACCTGGGATTCTTTTGTGGCTCCATTTCCAGTGATGAGGTAGACTCAGGTATCCTAGCCTTTCTCATTTGGGTCAGGGGCCTTTTTAAAAACAAGTATTTCTTTGAAATCATAAAAGAATTACATCATTTCCCACCCTTTTTTCTCTCCAAACCCCTCCCATGTCCACATATGCCTTGTTCTCCCTCAAATTCATGATCTCCTTTATAATTGTGCTCACATTTATACGTATACATGTATATGTACATACACATATACGTATATCCCCAAATATATAAATGTGACCTGTTCAGTTCCTGAAATGTTACTTGTATGTATATGGTTGAGGACTGACTTCTTGGTACTGGATAACTGTTCGGGAGGCTTCTCTCTGGGGCAGACTTCCTCCTGCTCTCAGTAACCCCTGTTGCCCATAGGTCTTTGTCTAAGGTTGAGGACACTTGTGCTTTCCCTCTCCCATGCTAGCATGTCCAATGTGTCATTGTAGTTTGGGCCTTGTTAAGGCAGTCATGTTAACGAGATTTCATGAGTGTAGCTTCTGTGACCCATGCCACAGCAAACTTCCTGTCCCTCCTGCTCTTACAATATTTCCTTTTCCTCTTCCGCAATGACCCCTGAGCTTCCTGCACAGGAGTTGTGTTGTAGAGGTATCAGTTGGAGGCAGGCACCATATAATCTCTTGTTCTCTGTGTTTTGATCTGTGATGGTCTCCATCTGTTCCAAAGGGAAGTTTCTTTGATGTAAAGTGGAACGACACTTGTCTGTGCATAGGGATAGTATTTAGAGTAGTTAGATGTTATGCTGGTTTGCTGAAGTGGTTTGTCTATAAGATCTGTGACTTCCCTAGCCCTGGGTAATTAATTCACTGTATTTCCTACTTGGCAATATTCACAATGTTTGTTTCCATGCCTGTGGAATATTGCTATGTAGCTAAGAGTCACCGGGTCAACTGTGGACTCATTTAATCTGTAAGATATTGCAGTGGTTCTCAGTGTCATCCTGCCCGTTGGCATTTTCTCTGTTGCTGTTTGTTGATTGAACAAGGATAGCTTGGAACATAGGCTGGTCTGTGAGTCATCTGCTGCTGTTTGTGCTTGCCTGTTCAGGTTTATTTCCTTTGTGTGGTTGTTCTGTTGTCACTATTTTAAAAAGAAAGACAAATCCCAGTTGTTAAATGTGGCATTTAGCAAGAAGATGATGCTCATCTTGCCAATGCACATTTCTAAAAATATCTATAAATATGTGTACATTTAACACATTTAGTATCATATATTCCTATACTGCAAAAGGTAGATGCCACGAAAATATTTATTAGACACTTACTGTATAGCAGACAGGTGCCAGGATGGGAAACAATAAAGAAAGAAACAAAATTCCTACCCTCAGGGAGCTCTCCATATAATGGTAGTTGGTGACAGCCTTATCTGTCACTTTATTAATATCTCTAAGTGACTCACATATGTCTTTCTTTTTCAGACTGTTAGCTTTACATCAGCTACTTCTTCATGCCCTTGCTTGGTGATTATAGCAAATTTCAATGTTCTTTTAGGGTCAGGAAATTATGTCTTTGATCTTGTAAGGATGACATATATGTCTTTTAGAGCATCATATATTTCTGGATGGTAAGAAATTAATTTTTTCACTGGTCACTTCATTGTAAGGAAGTCATAAATGAATAAGGCACAGGTTGAGCTTGACACATTTAAAAAGACCTTGAGGTAAAAGAAGAAGTCTTAAATCTACTGAGGATGGTTCTTAGAATAATTTAGGAGTCCGTATGGGTGTTTTGTATCCTTGAAAACTCTTTGAATGGCATCTCTATACATTGGGTTATGTTTAACTTTCCCTTACTCAGCTGTTTGTCAAGAGTCTAAGAATTGTTTCATTCCAGAATTAAGACGTATGGAGTTACTTCCCAGTCTGGTTTTATACATCTTTGCCTCTGTATGACATTGGGAAAGAAGATGTCTTTTCAAAAACACAGGTTCTTTATCCATCAAAGTTCACAAGAGATGTTGAATGCACTCTTCTGGCTTTGTCCTTTGGAATAGACTTTAGTGTCTTGCAGATGGTGAGATGTTGTAAAGAAGACAAAGAAGTTATAATTTCACTCCATAACATCTCAAAAAAGTGCACAGGGGCCAGCTCTTTCTGCTGCTGCTCACGTGGAGAAGCAGAACTGTAAAGGAATCTTACGGGACTGCTAAGCAGATCTCACCTGAAGTATAAAATGCAATCACTAGTTCAATAATAATGTCAGTTTCTCCACTCATGTAACTCAAGTGATGAGGTCTGCTTAAAGAAATTAGAGTTTTTAAAGATATACTTTTATTTTCATGCAGGTAATTTTACTGTGAGCACAATTTATTATATTAGTACAAAGTCCTTGTGTTAATCTTGAATGTTATCACAACAGTGTCTCTGAGGGGATGATTACATGCAAAAACATGTACTTTCCTAGGGAAAATGATTGACATAATCATCTTATAATTGTAACTTCATTCCTGGTGTGTCCCTTTATGTGAGAGATAAAAAAGGTACAAAGATAAGGATGCTGATTCCACTGAGGGGGTAGAACTGGCCTCATAGGATTTATCTAATGGTAGCCCATCTTTACTTGTAGAGCATGCCCTTACTTGCAGAGCTCATGCTGTTGATCATGTGCTGAATCTTTACTTATTCTTAACTTTCTCCATCTTGAACATGTAGGGCTGCGATCTTATTTCAACTCCTGACCAAGACCACACCGATTTTACCAAGTGTCTTAAAGTGCTCCAAAAGAAGATAAAAGAGGAAGAGCTGCAGGTAAGACTTGTTTTGTGCCGGCTAGAAAGGAAGGTCTGGTAGGCAAGATGCAAAAGAGCACGAGTAGCTATTTACGTCTGTGTTTTTATTTTTCTACCTGTTTTTTTCTTTTGTTGTTTCACATAAATCTGGACTGAGCTGGAAAAATGTTAATGAATTTGCATGGATAAGAGGTCACACATACTGATGTCTTAGAGAGACAAATACACTGATGACTTAGAGGTATAAATAGGTAAACTGGACCATGTGTAAAGTAGCCCAAACAGACATTTTTGCAAGCTCGAAGTGATCAACAAGTCACCATTTCTCACACACTGTGTTGCCAGTTATTGCTACGGGTCTCTTTGTAGCATTTCCGTTTAAGCGTTGTGTGTTGTGTATGGAAAATAGATATGGCCTCGATTTGGCCCTTGAGCCAACATTGTAAAGTTTATGTAAAGAGAGTAAAATACTGCTCTCATAGTATTCTAGCTACAGAATGCATCTACTGATTTACATTTGTGTATTATTTAATGATTTCCATCCATCACCCAAACGTTCGGTTAAATTAGTTAGTACGCAGCCTATATTTCTTACACCTTCATAACCTATTGAGGTGTTAATGAAATTTGTTTTAGGTCCCTCTTTAAATGATCATCTAGAAAATCATAACTGAATGATGAGTGTTTATTGTTAGGTCTGGCAAGTTATTGTTAGGGCAATAACTTAAGCCAATATGTATTATCAGCTTTATAACTTTGCACCAAGGAAACACCCTTGTATGTTAGAATAATTTTGGTAGTGCAAGTGTCAACAAATGCATGCCAGTGTGACGTCATTATTCCAGCACAGGAGGGAATCCTAACAGCCTACATTAGGCAGGTCCTTACTCTGCTTGCCTCATATTCACATGCTATGTGGCATTGTCCTCATAAGGCTTCCTTGAGACGTAGCTGTCACCAGCACCTTTTTTCCCTTTGGCAACAGGGAGATAGATTTGTGAAGGATTTCTCATCCCTTCCCACCATCGGGCGGCTTCACTCCCAGAATCCCTCTATCACACTACTCATGGGTTATCAAAAGAGGATGAGGGTCCACTGCCTGCTGTCGAGAATGAGAAGTGAATGGGCTTGATCCGCTGGACTGTTTACTGAAAGCACACTGTATCCGTCTAGCAGATGGCATGGTTGTGGGAGCAGCAACTCTAATAAGAACATATTCCTTAGCAGAGAGGCCCCCTCAGAGATTTACGCCAGCATATATGTTCTAAGTTAAGGGGATAAATCCTTTCTCTGTTTGAAGAAAAACCTTGTTAACTGTCATAATTGGCAAGTGGTTCAATGTGCAGACACAACAAAAGTAATTCAGTGAATACTGCTGAACTATACTAAATATGTTGTGCTATTTCCAGCAGTAAATTGCTATAATTTAGTTTTGTTTAGTAAAAGAAAGGAAGAAAACAGCCAATTGAGAATTACCTACTTCAACCACATATAGCTGATTTGTGGTTTATTAAGAAAAAAAATTGTAAGTCTTTGCAACCATGTTTGTATGTTTCAAGCACTTCTGCAAAAATTATTTTAAAATGGAAATATAATTACATGACTCCCATTTTTGTATAATTGATAGTATCTATAATATAGTGTTTAGTCATCTTGTCTCAAAAGAAACCATTATATCTCAGTTTAACAGGATTCCCCACATACAGAAAACTGCCACACTAAGGTAAAAGAAATGGTTAAAAAAAGAAAGACACATGAAAGTGTAAAAATAAACTACTACTATTAAGAACTATTAATGTTATTAAATGTTATATTTAAGTCCAATCAGGGAGGAGTTTTGAATTCAGCTAAAGGACCAGCTGTACGCATGTATGCACTCATAGTGATGGCCTTGTTTTCCAGCAGCTGTGAGGATTGTGACAGCTCGGACTCCCTGTGCTGTGTGCCGCAGGGATTTGTAGCGGGCTGGTAGCACGCATGATCTTTTGCATGAAGGAAATCGCAAAGGAAATCGCAGTCCTACCTGCCCTAGTGTCCACAGCCTCCTGGAATGCTCCAGACTTGCGTCTTCAGTCCTATACATAATGGGTCTTTCTTATAGCTCCTAAAATGTGTCGTGTTCCCTCCTCTTCTGTCCCCAGGTAATTCTGCATGCATATATGTCCTTTTACTTGAAATCCGGT
Organism: Cricetiscus sungorus; assembly: GCA_030556225.1. NCBI lineage: Eukaryota > Metazoa > Chordata > Mammalia > Rodentia > Cricetidae > Cricetiscus > Cricetiscus sungorus. The sequence continues at coordinate 29,972,833 of JANBXA010000031.1, forward strand.
TTTGGCTTGTTTGTTTTGTTTTGTTTGTTTGTTTGCTTTCTCACCTCAACCATCCTCGACTGACTTGCCAGGCTGTCCTTAATGGTAATGTAGGTTAGGGTCTGCTCCTCTGCATTTCCCAACAGCCCATTTTTCCTCCTTTAGAATATGCTGGACATTTTGAAGCAGTTTGTTGATTTTTTTTTTTTTTTTTTAACTATGTGCACAAAGTTTTTTTCACAGCTTTTTTCTCCGTCCCAGGAAGCTGGAACTAGAGGCCTAATGGGAGTGCTTTGCAGAAAGAGGCACTCTGAGTATTTGGAGAGTTTCATGTTTTGTGAACATAAAGAAGAATACAATTACGGGAAGGCGTTTCAGAGAGGCGGTGACTAGCTAACAGGAGCTGAGCAGCAAAAGAGAAAAGCATGTTTAAAATCTGCACTGTGCAGCAAGGACAGATTGCTTGGTAAAAGCAGGAAAATGCCAGATCCACTCTTCAGGGTCCCAGATAGGCCTGAGAATTAAATTAACATAAGCTGGATCAATAACAGAAAAGCATACACATTTATTTAATACCGATTTTGCATAACATGGGAATCATTGAAGAGATACAGAACCCCAAAGTAGCACTTAGGATCAGTTAAGTAAGGGACTAGTCAAAGACTATTTTTATTGAAATTAGGTTTTTTTTTCATACAATATATTCTTATTAAGATTTCTTTTCCTACTCTACCCAATTCCTCTTCATGTCTCCTTCTGTCTGGATCTATGCGGTTCTGTCTCTCATTAGAAAACACACAGACATGTACAGAATCACAATAAAATAAATGCAATAAGGTAAACCAAAACTAACAAGCCAGAATATGGCAAAACAGCCAGACAAGAGAAGGAGCCAAAGAAAGAGCAGAAGAAACACACACAGGCACAGAAACACACATGTTCACACACACAGGCACAGAAACACACATGTTCACACACACAGGCACAGAAACACACATGTTCACATACACAGGCACAGAAACACACATGTTCACATACACAGGCACAGAAACACACATGTTCACACACACAGGCACAGAAATACACACATGTTCACATACACAGGCACAGAAACACACATGTTCACACACACAGGGATTCCCCTTAAAAGCACAGCACTGGAAGTCATCTTACAGAAGCAAAGGACCTGTAAGAAAAAAAAAAGCAAAACAAACAAAACAAAACCACTCTGACAGCATTATGAGACAAAGATGCTATGGAGTTCATTTTGCCTTGTGCATGGAGCCTAGCCAAAGAGTACTTTGCTGCCCTCCAGAAAACAGATTTTCCATTTGCAAGTGGCTGTCACTTGGAGAAAGCTTCTGGTTAGGAATGGAGGTGTGTCCCCCCCCCCCCCCCAGTCTGGATCAGACTCACCCAATCCCTGTGCACGCTGCCGCGGTCTCTGAGTTCATATCTGCGTTAATCATGCTGATTCAGAGGGCCCTGTTTTCTTGGTGCCTTCCATCCCCTCTGACTCTGACTCTGACTCTGACTCTGACTCTGACTCTGACTCTGACTCTTTTTCTGCCTGCTCTTCACAGGGTTCCCTGAGCCCCCAGGGGAGGGATTTGGCGGAGACATCCCATTTAGGGCTGAGTGTTGTTCCAAGGTGTCTCCCTTCATGATGTTTGGCTTTAGAGCTCTGTTTGTTCCCATCAGCTATGGAAGGGAGTCTCTGGTGATGATTGAGCAAGACATGGATCTACTTTCTCACCAGGGAATTGACAATCATCATCATCATCATCGTATACATAGGCATATTTTATTATTACTTTACCAGCACCATGCAGAGTTCTTTTACTCTTCTCACTTTGAGGATAAGCTGTTGCCTCTTCCACACAGGGACTGAATTCTGCTTTTAAGAAAAATGACATCCAGAGACATCTTTTTGTACCTACTTTTTCACGTGTTTGTAAATATCCAGCATACTAGGTGGTAGGTGTATATGTTGGGGTGGCTTATTCTGAGTGCCTTGACTTCAGTGAGCCAGAGCAAGACAGTTTGAGAAGTTCATGATGGAGGAGATGATTATTTTAGTATTTTTTAAGAAATACACTTACAGACTAGGGAGATAGATCAGATGGATACACACGCATGAGGACCTAAAACAGATGCCCAGTATGATGGACAAGTAAGGTATGTTGTAATTCTGAGGATTAATCCTTAGCACTGAGGAGGCAGAGACAGGTGAATTGAGGCCAGACAGCCTAGCTGAATAGTGAGGTCCAGGCAAGGAAAGACTCTTATTCCAGAAAATAAGGTAGAAGGTGATCGAGGAAAACAGCCAATGTTAACTTCTTACACACACACACACACACACACACACACACACACACACACACACACACACACAGAATGGTTGTACAAACTGAGGACTCTGTTGCCCATGATGAAAACTTGTTGAGGTAGCTGTCATTCAGGCTTAAGAGCATGGTGATGGTAGTGTGGTAGTGTGCTCTTACACCGTGTGCACTTTTAGTTACTTAAAGCCCAGGGCAGTCTAAAATTGAACTGATAACTGCAGGATTCAGGCAGTAGCGCATGGGTTTTCACGTGTTGCACCTTTGTGGCTAGCTGCATGAAACAATATTTTGTCCATTCTCCTCTGGGAAATGGATTTATCCCTCTGTCCAGGGTTTGCACGTTGCGTTTGCCGCTGCTTTCTCTTCAGTCATTCTTTGCTGTTCTCTGTACTAGATTGAGTGGTCCTGTCTGTCGTCTCAGCCTTATCACAATGCCTCCATCATTCCCTTCCCTTTATCTCATCACATAGACATATTATTTCACACTGCCGTAAGGAGGAAAAGGGTTGGATCAGTTCAACAATGTGTTTTGAGGCAGAAAGCACATTCACATAACCTTCCCTCTGGCATATTGCTGTGGGTATCCTATTTCATTGTTGGTTGCTATTATATGGCCATGTATTAAATTTGAGGAAATACAGTTTCTATGAATTTCTATTGGATTTTTTTGAACTAGAAGTACAGCAGTTTGGTGTTTTTTTGTTTGTTTGTTTGTTTGTTTGTTTTTGTTTTTTTTTTTTATAAAATAGCAAGAGGTAAACATTAGAAAAGAAAATAATACAATATTCCCCTCATCCATCCTTCTTTCCCAGCATGAGATCATAATAACTTTTAATTTTTTCTTCCTCAAATGTGTATATGAGCTACAACAAGTAACTCTTTATTCTTCTAATAAAACACATTTTGTATTTTACTGACTTCTTATTGATTTACAAGGGTAAATTCGTTACCAGATTATAACAAAAGATACGAGATCCTACTGCAAAATAAAATTTTAATTATAATGTAGATAAATGAGGTACTCAGTGCAGTTGAACTTGTAACACTGAACTTTGCAGAATTTGGGTTCAATACTATTCTTAGCCTGAAGGAGTTTACTATCTAGAATATGACATTAATTGAAGAAAAATCCCATGAATTACCTTTATTTCAAACCCAACTCCCCACAAGTCCCACTCTTCTATGGAAGGGTATTATGGTGCATGTGACTCTTTAATGCTTTGCTTTCATAGTGCAGTGTTCCTTTATCTGTAACAGACTCATGAATAATTCTTTACCAGGATGACATTGATATGAATGAATATTCAGACAACACTTATTTTCTAGTGCTGTGATTAAACACTTGAGATCTAAACCATGCTGTTCTATAGGAAACATTAAGAGTTGGGACTCCAAGCACCAAAAAAGGATAGAAAAGATGATGTGCACATTCTTAGAATGGAGTGGAGTGTGTGTACAGTGTAAGACCCCAAGAGTGAGAGGACTATTCTCCTGAAGCTAGTCACTGGTATTGCAGGACAGTAAGCGTAGTAACTTCAATTGCCGATGTGTTTTTATGTCAACAGCACAGGTATTTCTTCTGTTTTATTGAGCTAGGACATCACTCTCGAGCCCAGGCTGAGCTGTGGCTTGCTTTGTAGTTCAGGCTCATCTCAAACTTGGCCAATCCCCTTACCTTAGCCTCTGAGTATTGAGCTTACGTATGTGAACCTCTGTGCCCAACATTTTCTCCCCTTTTCCTCTTCCTCCTCCTTCCTCTTCCACGTTCTCTCTCCTCTTTATTCCTTCTTCCTCTTTACTCCCTCTTTCTTCTCTCTCTCTCTCTCTCTCTCTCCTCTTTATTCCTTCTTCCTCTTTACTCCCTCTTTCTTCTCTCTCTCTCTCTCTCTCTCTCTCTCTCTCTCTGTCTCTCTCTGTCTGTCTCTCTGTGTCTCTTTCTGTGTCTTTCTCTCTGTCTCTCCCCCTCCTCTCTCTGTCTCTCTCTGTCTCTCTTGACAGGGTTTCACTCTGTAGCCCAAGTTGACCAGTAACTTTTTCATTAATTTGTTTCTATGTTGGTAGAGATTTAACCCTGTACTAGTTTTATAGGCTAAAACTTGAGAATACTTTACCCTGTCTTTGCCCCACTGCTCTAAGTAAATTTTTAATAAAGTAATGAAGGATAGTAACAACATATTTAGAACATCTATATTCTATTCAATCAATTATAAATGCAATATTAAAAAACAGAGGCTTATATATTATTAAACTCAATGATTACTCATTCAGTAACCTGAGTAAATACTGACTTGTGACATGTATGTGATAGAAATAATTTCATTTTATTTAATTATGTCTGGATTGGAATTCTCTGCTACCATGAAGTTTACGTTAAGAATTATAGGTTAACCTTCTTTCAAACACATCCATGCATATAGACATATTGCCATTACACATCAGCAAACGCTGTGCGTTCTAGACTAGTTGCAACCATTAATTACCCACATTGAATTTAGGTATACGGTATTCATATGATGGTTTCATTTTGCATGTACTGTAAATGTCTCTTTTGAAAAAACACCTCATTTGAAAATCCGATTTAAAATTCACTCACTTGGATGTAGGATGGCGCATGGATCCCTGAGAGAAGCATTGTTACCCACCCAGTTCCATTGTTGCTTTCTCTGATGAGCCAATATCTCCAGCCAGATCTGAAGCAAAATGCCATACTGCCTGTCAGCCTCTCTGCCTGTCTGTCTGTTAAGAAATTAACACAAGTCAGAGAAGACTAAGGATGTATGACGAAGGAATGTAGTGTCCTGAAGTGGAAAAATGCCATTGATAGGCAGTTGATAGGTAGATGGTAAAATGTGAACATCAGTAGTGACCAGCTTCAGCACTAGTTGTAACCAGGGTTCTGTGGTTAAGATGATAATCCAAAAAAAAAAAAAAATGGGTAAAGTGCATACTGTCTGTGTTACCTTTGTCACACTATTCAAGACAAGGCTTCTCTGTGTATCCTTTGATGTCTTGGCTCTCGCTCTGTAGACCAGGCCGACCTCAAACTTACAGAGATCTGGCTGCCTCTGCCTCCCAAGTGCTGGGACCAATGGCGTGCGCCACCCATGCCTGGCATCTTTGTAACACTAACTTTGTAAATCTAAAATTGGCTCAGAACATAGAGTCTTATGATTACTAGCTAGGTTGTTACTTTTTGGTCTCCCTCTTTAGTCTGTCTTCTTACTAAAAAGTCACATGCTGTATCTTAATCATGCATCTACTTTAGATAAATTGTTCATTGTCTCCAGTTGTTATGTATTTTGTAAACACTTGGCCAGTGACTACGTATTTTTCCTGTAGCCTGTGCACACAGCCCAGGAGATGCTAGGACCCTCCTTTGCTCATGCACTCTGTGGGTTCATCCCGGTAGCTTTCATTCTCCTCAAAGATGTGGCTAGGTTTTCTAGCATCTTACTCATCTCCACCATGAGTAATAATGAGTATAGTTATTACAAAAGTAGCAGTCCTAATTTTATTTTTTTAAACTATTAGTACTTATAGCATTATAACTTGAATCTACGTACTCGGGTTGTTGGGCAACACTTCGATCTGTGTTTAACCATGTAATGGTAAACAGCTGTGTAAGTCTCAATTTTATTGCTTGTAAAAATGTGAGTATTAACTTACCTTATAGCAGAATCATATGGTAGCTCATGACCTCCAATAGCCACCAGTCTAATACAGGAGACAGACAGGTAGCCATGGTGAGGCTCCGATTTATCATAGATGCTGTACACCACCTTCAGGTGGATCCAACTTTGAAATTTGGTGGATTTCTCTCAGATTGTATCTAACCTGTGTCTGTTTGGTCCTTTCGCTTGTCATTTGAGGCAAAAATTGACTGGCAGGTACTCTTTGTAATGAGAATGTAGCTCATAGTGGCAAGGCCTTCCTTGGTGTCTCTATATAAGCAGAACTCCTCACCCCTCCTTTCCAGTCTATTGACTCTGTTGTCTTTATACCCTTTCCTGATTTTCTGTCTCCCTAGCATGATGGCATCTGGCACACTTCACACTTAGGGCATTTGTATGTTTTATATCTTTACATGGTAGAATGGAAGCTTCACATGAACAGGTACTCACACACACCAGCCTCCTGCTGTGAACGCTGCACTCAAACTATACCTTGAACATGCGGGAGCACCATAAATATGAAATAAATTGAGTCCTATTCAATAATCCCTGTTATCAAATATCAGTAAACATTTTTGCCAGCTTTAATTTGAAAAGCCCATTCTGTTTCCACAGATCCTGTTCCATCATAACTGAAATGTTTGTTTTAGGAATACATGGGGATAGCCATGAGTCTAACCACTATTCTATTACTTCATATATCATTATATGCAAATGTGTTATGTGGGATTCTGTGTGAACATCCATATATCTATATGTGTATGTATATATATATATATGTGTGTGTGTGTGTATATGTATGTGTATATATATCTATATATAACATAATGATTGTTTTATATGTTTTGGGTAGGATGTGTGTTACATGTAATCAAAAATTATTAAGTTCTTGTGTTACTTTCATTCTGTACTGTATAAGTTGTTATTTCTGGAATTCCCATCTCTTTTCTGTGTTTTAAATGACTTGCTCATGTCAGGAGGAAAAAATAAGAGAGAATATATTGATTGTTTCATATGACATTGCCATTGTAAACTTTATGATAATAAATATATCTTAAAGAAGCAATAGCCTGTACTTCCAAAACCAACTCAGTAACTGAGCCAGTGTTTGTAAGACATGTGCAGCAAGCTTTACCATCTTTTGGGGGAGGGGCGGCTTGTCTGGGCCTGTCTGTACCTTAAAGGAACTGTAGGAGCTTAAATAGGTAACTTTTTATGAACTTGTAGCAAGAGATGGGAAATGTATACTATACCTATCCGCACATTATGACCAATGAATAAATTTGTCTATGTATGCCAATCTTCACTTTCAGTGCAGAAACATCATCTTTTTCTTTATCAGATGCCACAGTAATTCCCTTGTATTGGGTAAATGCTGTATGGGCTGAGAGACACAAAGACATCGGGCACATTGTCTCCTAGGTCAGTTTGCGAGGGTTTTCAAAAGAGGAACTCACATCTGTTTTTTGTTATGGAGTGGAATATTTGTTAACTATGTAAAGATGTGTTGCTGTTTTACCTTGCCTGCCTAAGACACCCTATGGGTCTAACAAAAAGCTGAACAGACAATAGCTAGGCAGAGGAGGGATAGGTGGGACTAGTGGGCAGAGAAAGGGGAACCAGTTAACTGGGGGGGGGGGGCAGACAGACAGGGGCCATACAGACAGGCACAAGGAAGCAGCAAAGTAGAATGGACTCTACTTAGATGAGGTAAACGAGCCTTGGGCAGCACATAGATTAATGAAAACGGGTTAATTTAAGAAAAAAAAAATCTAGCTAGAAACAAATCTGAGCTAATGCCAAGCATTCGTAAATCTATTTCGCAGCAAGAGAAAATAGATAAACCTAGTGCTTTGATGTGTCTTGGGAGATGTTGCTAAGGGCATAACAAGTGTCCTACCTTAGAGGCTGCGGCACTCTAATTCATTCTTGCAAGACGATCAGAGTGTGTTTATAGCCCCCAGGACAAAGGTTATGTTTATCTGATTACCAAAAATCTCAGCTTGATGACTCACTGGCCAGATGGAATGTCCTATTAAAGTATAAAGTGACAGCTTTGGTGGTTGTTGGGATCCTCTGCAGAAACACGGGGCCTTATATGACAAAGAGGGCTTTATAGAATTATGAAGATTCAGAAACCAGAGCTGGAAGAAGCTGCATCTTGAGGCTTTCCACAAGATTAGTGATTGTGCAATAGAATGCACTAGCTGTTGCTTAGTAGATAGAAATCCCTCCCTCTTTTTTTCCTTTTTTTTTTTTTTTCTCTTGGAAAGATACTAAATGCAGTAGCACCAACATCAGTAACTAACATCACCCACATTGACAATGGTGTGTATTTTTAAAAGGTGACTTCCACATAGCTATTCAGCCATGACTGAAATCCTGAAATGATGCCACTTCCTGTCACAGAGATTCATATGCAGATCAATGTATGCTCAGTGGTGATACATTAGTGATCAGGAGGGGAGCTGTATCTCTTTGCCTCTGTCTATTCTCTTTGTGTTATCTGATGAGTGTTTGTTATCTCAGAAAGTGCCCCTGAAGTAGGAGACAATAAGCTTTGGCTTTGGAGACAGAAGTAGGCAATGCTTTCAGGCTTGCCTGGTGTGCTCTGCTTTCCTAAGAACAGTCATGCTTAGTTAGCATCCATGTCCGTTCAGTGTGCTCTTCCATGTCAGGAAGGGCTGTGCTGGGGTCTGCATATGTGGGCTATAAATAAGAGCACACCAACTTCTTCCCTGAGCACCTTCCCCTCTGAACACCTGTGAATGTGTACCTTTGCTAATGTAGACTGTTCCGTCATGATACTGCGACACATTAAGAAACAGCATTCTCTGAACTCAGACTGCATTGATTGCCTTTTTATCTGTTTCAGGTGCCTACAAAATTGACCTCGAGGATTCTGATTTCTTAAAAGCATTTATAGAAATAGAATGTTTTTGTCAGAAAATTATTGACAAATATTTTATCCCAGGTTAAAAATTTACTATGATGGCCATGCACAGTATATTTAGCAAAGTGTCAAGTAGCATTGTAGATATTTTCAAGGCAAATCTAAGCATGATGATATGATAAATATACACATGCAATAATGTGTGCTTTGCACAAACTAAGCATTAAATAATGTGTCACTGCTGATTACATTTTCATTTGACATTATAAAATGGTCTTGCTCATATCAAGAAATCAAAGTGCTAATAATACCAAGTGCAAAATTTGCTACCTAAACTTTCTATTCTTCCTAATGGTAGAAAGGAATTAATTAACAGAAGCTGTTTATATTCCATCAGCTTGCAATATCAAAGCTACCCTTTATAAACTACACAGTAAAAGTGGAGATAGATATTTTTGTATGAGTAAGCACTGAGGAAATAATGCATGAAAAACACTGGAAATAGCCAATTCTTATTCTTCCTGAAGTTGAAACCAGGCATTTGGTGCGGTTATGCAACTAAGTGTTATTTTATGGCTGAGGCAAAGCAAGAAATACTGTGGAGTGAGAATGAGTGATCATGGTGCAAGGTCTTCTCATTCCTGTTACAAATGGCCATGCATTCAGAAGTATGAATCTTTGGGACCACAGGTCAGTGCACTTCCAAAATGGTTTGGGAAACTCTACTTTCCTTTACCTGCGCAGCTATGAGAATGAAGAAAGATAGCAGGGGTCCTGTCTCATGGGACTCACAACCCAGTTTCCACAGGGAGGGAAAGAGACTGCACAAAGAGTCGAGAGTTCTTTCAGATATTTATCTTGAGTAGAGCATCATGCACGTTAGAGACCTTTTAGCCATTGTGAAAAATTCTCAGGAATTTTAGTAGGATTTCAAAACCAAACTTTTCAATTTTTTATTTTGTCTACCAATTGGTAATTTAGCCTCAGTGGGCAACATCTATATAACCTCAATTGTAGTAACCTGTCTACTTCCAATCCACAAAAACATAGGGTGTGTCCTAAGTTACGTTTCCATTTTCATCTGAATAACTACCATTGGGAGGTTGCTATAAGAGATGTGAACATTGCAAACCATGAATGTTGTATCTTCCTATTTATACAAAGTTAATAATTCACAAGGATACTTTGGAATTATTCTTCCCTAGAAATACTTTCATATCCTGACAGTGGGAGGTTTGGACACAATAATCATCTCCAATAGGCTTTATAATGTTCATGCTGTTTATTCATACTCTCATTTTCTATAATTTTAGTCACTCATAAACATATTGTTGACTCTTCTCCACAAAGCTTTTAATTTGAAGCAGAGTTAAGTTGAATAAAATTAAGTTAAAAAATTAAATGGAAAGACTCATGAGAGGTTGTTTTATTCTGTTCCTCTTCCTTGCCACTCACTTCCTGATAATGGAAATGTAAACCATGCATATTTGCTCCAGGAATCCATTAGAATGTTTACATCAAGAAGGCAAAATAAAGCATTTTGCATCTTTCCAGATATCATACTTGTTTTGATAGTACTGGAAACTGTTGTGTCTCTAGAGAACTCCTTGCTATTGCTTGAGAGACTGTGGTCGACTCAGACAAGGAAATATGAGTGCTCAGGGGCCCTTCCTGGGGAAAGACAGCATCATTACCACAACTGACTTTGATATATTTGACTACAAGATTTGGAACCTTCCCAGAGTAAATTTTAAAAAGCGTTTGAATACTCTGGGAGTGAGCTCAGCAACTCTGCTACACATAGTCATGTTCTGTACCTAAAACTAAAGTGCTGCATGGGTATTAGAATGCAGTATGAGAACGGGTAAAGAATCCAGTCTATAGCTACACAGAGTGGAAAGAAATGAGGCAAGTAGGAAAACCACATGGTCTATGTAGAGTTCTGTGGAGGGGAAAGGTCACAGTGGTCATCAGAACCAATGGGTTGGGTCTGCTTATAGAGAACCTGTGGTGTCTGGGTAAAGAATTTGCATCTCCAAGTAAAGGTACTCCACTGAAGAACATTAGAAGGTAATTTTTTTTAAAAAAAATCAATAATATAATTGTAGTTTCCAGGTTCAATTGAAGAATGTGATGACAGTGAGTAGTGAATTAGTTGCAAAATTGTTTCAAGATTAAACTTATTTTTTCCCATCAGGGGTTTTAGAAAGGAATAGAGACCCTAGAAATTATCAGTAAAGTGTATACTTGGTGTTGAGTTTGTTGCCTATTTATTTGGGTCTTAAGTCCTTTTGGTTTTTCGAGACATGGTTTCTCTGTGTAGCTTTGTAGACCAGACTGGCCTCGAACTCACAGAGATCCTCCACCTCCAGAGTGCTGGGATTAAAGGCTTGGGCCACCTTAATTGAGTCCTCAAAAAAATCCCTATTCAGATAGAAACCTTTGATGTGTGTCAGTTGCCCCGATAACTATTGTTGGTTAAGAAAAGGCAACTGAATGAGATCTGATTTTAGAATTTGCTGTCTTTTGGAGTAAATGCCCTTGTGGTTGTATTATCTCATGTGTTGTCACCCGTGGTCCTGCAGAGGTGTAGTACAGTAGGTGACAGGCTGACACACCCTGGCCCCGCCCTCTACCTTGTGCCCTATGGAGATGCAGAGTTCAAATTTGCAGAGCAAGTCAGTACAAGTCCTCACCCAAACTGGGTGCTTTCATGCTGGACTGTGACACACCTGAGCTGTGAGGTACAGCTCAGATTCCCCTGGCTGTGCTCATTTCCTATAGCTGTCCAACCTCAACTAAGCAACATGCTTCTGGCATTCTTAACCAACAATGTGTTTAAAAAAAGAATGTGTCCAAACAAGCTGACTTTCTTTTGGTAAGGTAGTGAGATGGCCATCCCTTGTAGTTACTAATCACACCCTTTCCCAGGAAGGAGAGGGAAAGTAGCAGTTCAGAGAATTACAATATTGTGAGGTTTCCTGAGTAGGAAGATCTGTCTGGAATGCAAATGTGGGGTGTAAGCTAAGGACTTAGTTTAGGCACGGCACCGAAGGTGATTCTTTAACTTTTAAACTCCAGAAGGCCAAAACTTAATCTTAAACAGAAGATTGGCAAGATCAGATTGGAGATGATAGAAGTAACTTATCATTACTAAGTAGACAATTGTTTGGCTTTTATAAAAAGTTACCATGTGGGTATTGGTCAGGCAAGGACAAATACAGTTGACCATGTAAAACTGTTGTTCATCATGCATTCATTAAAGCTGTGGTTGGAGGTCAGAATAGGAAATATTTGAGGAAAATCATGAATTCTGTGTGTATTTGAATAGAATCCCCACTAGCTAGCCACTGAAAGTATTCTTTATTTCATACCCAAGCAGGCGGCCATTAGCTGCCCTTTGCCCTGAGATGGGTGAGGTACAATGGCTTTCCTGCGGTACCGACTGTACAGGCTGCGGTGCCTGCTTATCTGTGCAGCCTGTGCTCAGGCCGTAAACTGAAAAATGTTCATTTTCTCTGGCTCATTTGGTTTCATGGCAGTTGCTAGAATTATGTTACGCACTCATTAAAGCGTGCGTATTTTAAATATTTTGCTTGCTTTGGAACATTTTCTTCTGTTTTTCATCATATAAATGATCGGTTTCTCCTCTCTCTAGTTAATGTCTTTGCCCTCTTGACCCAGTTATTTTGTCTGTGGATGATGTCTGCTTTTCTATAATCAAGTTATGACATAATTGAACCAAAACTTTGAGAATTTTATTGAAGCCTCATCATTGCGCAGGGTAGATCTTTGAAAGTTAAGGGCTGGTAACTATGTCACGTAAGCTGACTGGAACCCTCGTGTTTGGTTTTGTTGGGTTCTGTTCAGAAGCAGGGCAAGCATATACTGTGGTTTATACGGCAAAGTCACTACTTCTGTATTCTGTATTTAATGTACAAAGCATCTCACTTTCTACATTAAATTATAGGCTTACCCTATCAGGGAGAGCCACAAGGAAACCGCCTATTTACTCATCCCCAGAATTCAATTTCTAGAAAGTAAATGTAATTAAAATACGCTGACAGTCACCGTTCTTACAGGAGATGGCGCATGTTATGTCTGAGTCTTTTTGAGGTCAAAGAGAGAAAAACTTGTCATTTGCCTACTGAAAGGATTTTACTGCTTTAATAGGAAAGTAAAATTACATCTTCTCTTGGTGTCATCTGCCCCTCAGCTTTGGCATAGTTCTGTTAAGGCATTTAGAGCAAAGCCCAGTTTGTCATTTATTTTTCAAAACAAAAATCATTTCAACTACTATTTAATTTATAACGGTAATGACAGAGAATGTTATGTGGCGGTTTGAAAGAAATTGGACCCCAAAGGGGGCAGCACTATCAGGAAGTGTGACTTTTTTGGAGTAGACGTGGCATTGTTGGAGGAAGTGTGTAACTGTGGGGGTGTGCTTTGAAGTCTCATATGCTCAAGCTACACTCAGACTGACTCAGACTCCTCCTGCTGCCTGCGAATCAAGATGTAGGACTCTCAGCTCCTTCTCCAGCACCATGTCTGCCTGCATGCTACCATGTCCCACCATGATGATAATGGACTGACCCTCTCAAACTGTAAGCCAGCCCAATTAAAGGCTTTCCTTTGTAAGAGTTGCTGTGATCATGGTGTCTCTTCACAGCAATAGAAACCCTAACTAAGGCACCATACTAAAAGAAGTAAGTGATAATAATCTTGAAAAACATGGTAGTAAATTTAGTTCAGACTCTTAAGTAAGTCCAAAGAGGTCAAATAGCATGGATGCAGTTAACTGGCTATTCAGGTATGTATACTGTAGTTGGATCACTAACTGATTACACAGAATTTTGAGATAGGTTTTTGCTAAATGTCATGACATCTGAATAGCCAATGACAGCTTCTATTACCATCACATGTCTTGCTAACTAATAAAATTCTAGTAAAAAATCTTGACCTGAAGGCAGGAAATAATCAGGGTTATTTTTTCGTATTCACCGTGTTAAAAAGGAGAGCACAGTAGGTGTCTGCTAGCATGTGTATGTATGAAACAAACATACAATCTAATGATAAGAAACTGAACTTTTAAGCCACAGAGAAATATCACTAGATAATCTCACTCACTTCCTATTGCAGTGGTCCTCATTATTACATGTTAGTAATATTAATTTCACAATACTGTGTAATACATGGTAAATTCCATGTATTTCAAATGTTCCTTCCATTATACCTACATCGTGTTCTTTGAACTCTCTTTTATCTTTCTACCACAGGTGCTCTGTTTTGTCCATGTGTACATATCTTAGTCATGTCAATAAGAGCATTTAAAATTCCCCATAATCTATTTACTCAATCTCACCTTGTACCCTCATCCTATTCTTCCTGCCTCCCTCCCTCCCTCCCTCCCTCCCTCTCTCCTTCCCTTCCTCCCTCCCTCCCTCTCTCCTTCCCTTCCTCCCTCCCTCCCTCCCTCCCTTCCTTCCTTCCTTCCTTCCTTCCTTCCTTCCTTCCTTCCAGCACTTACATCTGTTGACCATTCTTTTCAACTGTCCTTCTATTCTTGTTTCATCCATCTATTTGCTCAACAAATACTTACTGACTGACTACTTATGTGCCATACTTTATTCTAAGTACTAGAGATAGTAAGCTCCTGCCTTCATGTTAATTGTAGTCTATTTCTGTCAGTGATAACAGGAAATGCTAGGTCATTAACCTTTTTAGAATTGCATTGTTTTGTGGGAGAGGTGAGGGTTTTAAAGCAACAGAAGTGAAGCCATCAAATGAATATCTGGGGATAATGTGCTCCATAGAGAAAGAGCAGCAAGTGCAAAGTATTTGAAATAGAAAGGCTCAGTATGTTTAAGCAGTATGAGAGACAAAGGAAATATGACTAGAACAGAGAAGGGAAAAAGAGGAGAAAGGGGGTGGGGGTTGTGATGGCAGAAATGACCAGGTAACAAAACCTGTAGGCATGTGTAAGTCTGTGTAAAAATCACTCTAGATCTGTTGGACAGTTTTGAGCAGAAGAATGCTATGATGAAGTTGACATCTCAGATGGATTCTTTTTTGTTGCTACATTAAAATAGATTGGAGACAATCCATACGGAAGCAGCAGCTCTCTGTTAGAGGCCATTGCAATTCATGCGAGATGTAGAGTGGCTCATATTCTTTCTCAGGTGTTGGTGTCTTGGTCATGGTCCTAATAAAGTTGTGGTCGTGAGCTGAGAAATGCAGAGAATACTTTGGTAATACAGCAAGTAGAATCCGTAGAGAAAATAAACGAAAAAAAAATGTCATCCTTAACCATTATTCTGTGGGTTGTATCTGAAGTGTTTGCAGTGGGATAGATCTTGAAATGTAGATGCTAGTTAAGCAGTGGATACAGGAGCCTGGACTTGAGGAAAGGAATGCCCAAATCTGACACAGACTGTGGTGATTCTCTTCACTACTGTTTACCAATTTATTGCTCTGGTCTAGCAAATGGACAGGGGAAGCTTCTTGAAAACACCTGAGTTAATGTATTCTCTGGAGCCTTACTACAGTCTGTTCTCTGAAGCACACACCACCACACACACACACACACACACACACACACACACACACACACACACGCACGCACGCACGCACGCACACATGACACACACACACACACACACACACACACACACACACACACTTCAGTGTTTTTACTCTACAAATAATTGAAGACCTTGTCATTTAAAAGTCACAATTGTATAGGGACTCGCTTATGTTAACTCAGCCTACCTGTTAGCTTTTAGCCACTGTTTCCTACCACTAGTTTTGTTTTGTTTTGTTTTGTTTTTTTCTCTGAGTTCTTATATCATTAATTCCTTCAGTAAATCCCTATGGGCTACTCCATTGCAAACACTGCTATTGCCTGTGTTTTATGAGCCTCTGGATAGAGGGACATGCGTGTATGTCAACGGTTCTCACAAAACATGACTAGTAATGTTAAAAGTAAGTGTATGGGGCATTGGCGACCCAAAAGGAAGGTTTTTTTTCACAGGCCGCACATGGCCTGTTGTAGGTTGCACTCCCTGCCCCATTGACATTTTCAAGGAGATCTTCATCTGACCTTGCAAATCTTATAAACGTATGGACGGCATCTGCTCCTCTATCTGAATGTCAAGTCCCGTTCAGAGCTAGAAGAGCAGAACTTCAGAAGTAATCCAAAGATGACCCTGTGTACCCACCTGCAGCTTGCCCTGATCCTCTGGTGTTTTTAATCAGCTTTGCTAAATACTTCCTGTAGGGAAAATGAGTGGTGATGAGGAGTAATCTTGCTGCTGCTACTGAAAAATTCAGCGACTGATTTACAGATATTACTTATTCATCATGCTACCCCATTGCAGAAGATGGGAATTAAATTCCATCCTTAAAGGTTATAGGATCCCTCAAGGCCTAGAGTATATTAATAAAAAGTTGAGAACCTGAAAAAGATTCAAGAATCTGCACGGAGAATAATCTTCCATCAAGCCTGGATTCTGATGTGAATTTAGACACAGGGTAGGAATATGACAGTTCATGTCTCTTCAATTAAAATAAACTAACTTTTGTATTCCTGGGGTCACAAATAGTCCTAACTCAGAAACTACTCATAACACTCAGCTGAACTAGAGTAGGCTTCACTGTGGAAAGTATAATGGACAAGTAGAATCCGTTTACCTAAGTCATTCCCAACAGAAGCTGACTGACTCATGTGTTGGATTGCTTATAGTGAGTTCCCATGTTCCTCAAAAGAAGAACGCATACCTTCAGGACACCTTTGCAGTTCTAATGATACCCATTTCCTGTTTCCCTAAACCACAAAGCTATTAGCACTATAGAGGGCTCACTCTAAAGATGCTGCTGGGTGCTTTAGATGTGCGGTTTGTCTGTCTTAAACTACTCAAGCTATGACATGAAGCATCTTATCCAAATTTAAATCCCCATTCTTCCAACACATATAAGGTCAGAAATAGAGAGTGCATGCCAAATTTCTTCATTCTTCTTTGCAATTTACATTTTGATGTTTTAATAGAATCCCACTATCCCATTATTATTTTTATATCCCCACCAAATGATGATGCATCTATTTCCTCTTCCAGGGATCTCTCTCTGTGTGTGTGTGTGTGTGTGTGTGTGTGTACACGCATATGTAAAAAAAATATTGGGGCCTTAAGCATCTTATATGTGTCAATCACTATGTGAAACACCAAAACTTTAAGTAAATAAATTCATTAAATAAATAAACCCAAAACACTGGGCAGCCTCTCGGGCTGCTGTCACTTATAATTACTCACAGAATGGAGCAGGCTCTATTGGTGCTTATGTCCTAAATTACTTTTATGGAAGCCTGCCATCTTTACAGACCACATGTTAATCTGAATTGTAATATATCTTAAAGCCTACAACCAAAATACTCCACTTTTTAAAATGAATGCATGGTTATTGCACAAAACCATAATCAAACTCTGTTCTTCCTTTCTGCTTCATGACTGGCCTGTGAGTTTGGCTGTCAGACATGTTACAGATAAGATATGCCATCTGCATGGAAGGGACCTATGAAGGAAGGGCTAACGGGAGGGCTGCTCATCTGCCAGGGGGACAAGCAGACGGTAAAGGCTGGGTTTGCACATAAACAAGTGTATCGCGACACCCAGCTCTGCCACTGTCCAGCTCGGTGACCTCATTTTCTCCTTAGTGGAGTAGGAATGATGCCCACTTTCCTTTTTCCTTACCGGATACTACAGGGATGAAAGCACTGTTTGGGGGTATTGGATGCTACCCCGGGGCTTTGCATTGTTCAAGTGTGTGACTTTCAGTTTTACCTTCCTTGCTCAGGTTGACATGATCGTGACCCTGGGAGGACTTGGTGGGCGTTTTGACCAGATCATGGCATCTGTGAATACCCTTTTCCAAGCCACTCACATTACTCCGGTGCCGATTATAATAATCCAAAAGGAATCTCTCATCTACCTCCTCCAACCAGTGAGTAAACAGTAGACCTCGTCAGGGCTGTGTTCACAGAGCCAGTGCTCCTGCAGAACAGGAGAATCCTTTGGCCTAGCTGATGTCTTCCGTCAAAGCATTTTTACCTGTAGTAGCTTGTTTTATTTTTATCAACGGCCCAAATGACTGCACAGCACAAACGCAGTATAATACTCAGAATTTCTGTGGGTTGTTGTTTCTGTTTTTGTTCTGAGAGAAGGAAAAAACAAACTTGTAACTTTTAAATAAATTTCCTAAGAATTAAATTTAGCGCTTTGAGCAGCTGAATATGAACAGCACTTGAGAAAAGCTTCAACAAGGAAACACAGGCTTAGCAGAAATTTCAGATGGGGGTCCTCGTGTATTTGGAGTGTTGTCATTATAATTAGAAACTGGATTTGATTTTTTTTAACACTTTAAAGGAAATCTTTAGCTTTTACTCATCATAAGTTGCCTGCTTATTAATTCTAGTCCCTCAAGTGATTTAATTTTCTAGAGATGATGTCACTCATTTTCAACTCTTAGCATCAAGAATTCTTCTGCCAGTGTAGTGAACAGAATAGAATTCTCACTAGGGAACCAAATTCCGTAAGCTTGGCTGGGGCCTGCAGTTTAACTTATTCTGCATGACAATTTTTAGGGGTGGTGGACCGGCCTTTTTTTTCTCTCGACATGTTGGGGCATTTACAATTTTGTGTCTCCATACCTTACCCACAGCATGCCAGCATTATAAACTGTTCTTTAGCTAACACAGCAGGTCTCATAACTATACTCACTCTTGTCCACCGAGGTCTGCTTTGTTTGCTTGGTTTGGGGTGGGTTTTTGCCTCTTTTCATTGCCTAGCCTGTTTCCTACAAATGTGTGTAAAGAAGGCAGAATTCAGAGTACAGGGTCCCCGCCACCGTCTTCGTCAGCCAGCAGGCTTGCTGTGCGGTGCCTGTTACCTTTCTGCTGTGGTACATAGCAGCAAGGATGAAGAGAAGCAGTCATATTTGATCTTTACCCTCCGGTTCGTGTGCAGTGAGGGAGACAGCTATAAAAACATAATCACCATCGCATCAGCCAGTTTCCTGTTGTAGTACATCCTTGCAATCGTCAACCGCTAAAAAGGAAGGAATACTGCCGCTCATAGTCTTCGCGGTTTCAAACCCAGCACCCACCGGCCCTGTACAGTCTGCTGACATGATGGTAGTAACATGTGATGAAATAAACCACTCCCCTTCTGTGTGGGGCACAAAAGAGAAACAAGAAGGGGGCATGTCCTGTAGCCACAGTCCCTGTTCCAGGCCACACCCTCGGTGGTGTGGGATGCTCCCACCAGAATTCACCGTGCACGAGACTCTGCCTCCACATTCCCAGCACTTCCAGGAGTGCCGTCCTGGGCATAAAGCTTTGTCACATGACCTGTTAGGGACACATAGGGCCCAGTGTGTAGCGGTAATGCAGGGATTACAGTGTAGTAGATGAAGATGTTGAGAGAATGAATAATTTGGGCATCATGGAATAAGGAAAGGGTTCACAGAAAGAGTCGGTGTGCCCATTCAACATTCTATTCACTGAATTCAACAGTCCCTGAGAACACCCTACTGATGAGAAGCTTCTGGTCCAGCAATGAGCAGTCCAAGTCAGAGGGAGAAATGCCCGCTTCCTCCCGCCTTTTACTGAGTTCATGTTTCCACACACTCTCCCAGAGTGAGTCAGGGTTTGCTACGGGAGATGTTGGAAAAGTCATTGTGGACAAGGGTACAAGCACACAATAGAGGTCCGGGACGTGTCACGAGTGTGATGGGCGTGTTACCTGCAAAAAAAAAAAAAAAAAAAAAACGTTCTTTATAGTTTTTTTTTTTTCATTTTATGTGCTGCACCTTCACTGTAATGTCTGAACTCCCCCATAACTACACAGCTGTCCCTCAGCACTTGGCAAAGACTCTCAAACACTGTATTTTCATACATTGCTCTGTTTCTTTCTCCCTTCCCGGATAGCTCCAAGTGGGTGTGGTTAGGAGTCTCTGATTGTGTCCCGTGCATCATTAAGTTTGCCTTTCATAATCTCTGTGCTCTCCGGACCGAACCCGAAGCCCTCTGCCTGCTCTGTCACTTTTCCACACCCTCTGCTTCTGCACAGTATGGCTGCTCGGCCCATCCACTGAGACGCTGAGACCCCGCCCCCACCACCACTGCACCACCCCACCAACCCTGCCTCCATCCCACCACCCCCACCCCACCACCCCCACCCCCACCGCACCACCCCACCACCCCTGCCTCCATCCCACTTCCTCGTATGCTTGCCCGTAGTTCACCTTTGACTCTTAAAACATAACTGTCACGCTTTCTTGATATTCTAGAATAATTCCTATGTGTCAGATGGCTTGGCTTTTATTTTATTTTATTTTTTTTATTTTTTATTTTGTGACTTCACTTTCTTCTGTGTTGTGTGGTTTAATGCTGTGATTTCACATCTCCGAAATCTCTACCCGAGGGAATTGTCTGGGGCACGGGTTAAAAGAAAGCCCGAGGTAAACGCACCTCCCGAGTGGACACCTATCCCTGTTCAGAGGACCATTAACAACGTGGAACATTCTGTCTGAGGCTTTTTTGTGGCATCCATTAGTGAGGCTCATTATTGTAATACCCCTGGGACTTTGATGTCTGATGACAAAATGTGCCATCTAATGGCCCTCTCCTCAGCTTTGTAGAGACAAGGTTTGGTAGGGCCATTTTCCCAGCATCCATTGGGAGTGTTTATATTCATTTTGGTATGGAGGCTCTCTGCTTTTTATGGCAGTCCCTCAGACCTTGGGCTTTAGCTGACATTCACTGATTTGGAAAGCACCATCAAGATGAAAAGTTAGCTGTGGTCTTTTTAATGGGAACTTGTTTTACTTCTAAGTATTGTTATTTAAAAAAAAAAACAGACTTGATGTAATTTAAAAGGATCCTTTTAATATTTTTCTAGTAGCTCCAGTGTTTTCTGTGAGATAGCATACAATGAACTACACTGCCTCTCTCAATCATCAGTAACCATGAGCCCCGAATCTGACAGATAGATTCTTTTGGAACTGAAAGTTATCTCAAGAGTTTAGTATAGTTTTTGGCAGCTTTGTCTATTTGACCTTGCAGACAGCTAGACACCTAGATCATATGGAGCAGGGGGCAGGGCTGGGGGGTTGGTTGCTATGCCAGAGCAGCTCTGCCATTGAAATGACCACCTTAGGCAAGAATGCAGGTAGCCAGGAAGCAAGAGCTGTGGGCCCTGGAAGAGAGGACACCATAGAAGCGCAGAACTCTGCCTCCAAATAGCTGCAAGAAACTCCAGTCCTGAGAATGTTCAATCATCTGTCACAAACGATTTATGAGGGTATAGAACAGCGTGTTGCCTTGCGCTCGGTAAAGGAGAATCCCAGAGTCTCCCAACATGCTGGCCATGCTGTGTTACTGTATGACCCATATCCCCATATGCAGTACCCTCTATATTTTCCCTGCAGTAATTTCGACCAGGGGGTCAAGGCCTGTTTTCAGCATCTGTCTGTGGATTAGCATTGCAATCTTTTCGCTGTATTCTAGGGAGAAATTTTTTTTATTATTATTATTTAGATACCAACTCTAGCCCACTGTTTTCTACAACATGTTTAGTAAAAGAATGGCAAGAAAATTTTTGGAAATGCAGATTAAAAGGCAGAATGCAAAGTGTGAGGACTTTGATCCTTCAATGGTTCTGTGTGACCTTCAAGCACTTAAGCCTGTGTATATATGAAATATGAATGACCTAAAGATGACCTTGATACTAATGTTTGCTAAAAATTTTTTTCTTAAAAATAATTGTGCATTTTAGAGATGAACTGGAGTGGTTGGGGTTAAATTGCTTAGATATGGTGTTATATATGCTGTATAAATGTTAACTGGCCAGGGACCCTTCTAAGCCTTGGGACTAAAGTGTCCATATTTTAATCTTTTTAAAAGATTATGTATCAAGCAGTCATAGGTTCTGTGATGATCTGTTTCTTTCAGAGAGTGAAACATAACTATCTTGTATAAATAAGGGTTCTTCTATGATTGAATAGAGTTATTTTAGCCATTCGGGGCTGAGCTGTCTGAAGTCATTTAGTGTATTATAGTTCATTCCCCCTTTCTAATCCCCTTTTGTGTCTTCATGCATATATCATACTATGTGAAATACATGCATTAGAGTGTGTGCATACACTGGCTAATATGTTCATTTGAGAGGAATACACACAAGAGATGCCCCCAGTGGATATTGTCCATTGCTACTAGGAATAATAATCATGATTTTAATGAGAAAAGAAATATTATAAACTTTAATTGAAAACAGTTTCAAATATTGTAGAATTGGGCTCAAGAAAACCAAGATCATTATGCCTTGGCATCAAATGAAGAGTGACTTAAGTTGTTTAAGTTAACATTAATAGTCTAGTCTCAGGTAGAGTGATAATGTTGATGCTTTAATGTGAAGAAAACTTTCACTTAACCTTCATAGCTACTCTCAGAAAAACAAGGCAGATGATATGGTTATACTGTAAGGATTCTGACTCAACACTTTTTCCACAGTGCTACACCTCCCCTCTCATGGGATTAATGGACTAAAAAAGAAATGACAAGCTCTTAAAACAAGTTATAGCCCGTAGGCAGGTAATTATCCTTAAGCAGTGTGTAACTGAATGACCAGTTGGTGGATGAGTGTGCAGGTTCAAATATTTATTTGTATACATAACATGCATACATGTGTGTATTTTACATATAAATATAGAATCCTATCTGATATTGATAGTTTTACCTACAACATTTATTTCAAATAATATAAATATTAGGTGCACTATGGTTTTTGACAGTGCTAGAGATCAAATCCAGGGCCCCATACATGCCAGGCAAGCCCACGAACACTGGTCTACATCTCCACCTTAACTGTGAGTATATTTTAAGACTACATTTTTTTTTTTCCTTGCTACTATAATCCCAAATTAAGAAAGATTACTTTCTGGATTTTTCTAAACCATAAAAAAAATCTAAATATAACACTGATCTTTATCATGTAAACAGACCCAGTGAGATGGCATTGAAATGCATTCATATTAAAAAGTAGTAAAAAACATAACTTCATTATTCTGAGCATTTTCAGGAACAGATGTCTTCTTGAATTTCCTTTACAATTACAGATTGTCTGATACATAAGATAGCTAACAAGAATAAATCAGTCATATGAGAGCTTTGGTTACTTGTAAATGTGACTTATAGCAGATGTGATTTTGTGTCTGCTGTATAAATGTTATCTGGCCAAGGCCCCTCCTAAGCCTTGGGACTAAAGTATCCCTATTTTGATCTTTTTTGAAAGCTTCTGTATCACGCAGTCATAGGTTCTGTTTCTTTCAGAGAGTGAAATGTAACTAGCTTGTATAAATACGTGATCTTCTGTGATTGAATAGAGTTATTTTAGCTATTTGGAGCTGAGCTGTGTGAGATCATTTAGTGTATTCCAGGCCATGCCCCCTCTCTAGTCTCCCTTTCTATCTTTGTTATCCATAAGCTGGATTTTAAAATAAAGGTCCCGGTCTCCCGAGTATAGACCCCAACATATGTGAATTAGTGTCTTTCCTTCACTGGCCATTTTATATTGTTGAATATTGTTGACATGTTTCCGTTAATACAGATCAAATCTCCTGCTGAATGAGAACCCCAGAGTAGCATTTGCTTTTATGGATACATTTGATCTATCAGTAAAATTAGGAATGAATACATAATAGCTCTTCCCTGAAAAGTAAACTTTCCTCTTTTGCCTTGAAAATTAATACTAATAAAAATCTGCTCAGACTGAAGAAATGGGAGTCTTTCTGGAGCAGAGCATAGACGGTTTAGATCTGGTCCCCAGTGACTGACACTCATGGTGGGCGTAAACACTTGATTTTGTTTACCACATGCTGCATGTAGACAGGATTTACATACAAACTTTTTCATTGTCTGGTCCCATGCCTCCCAGGAGGACAGAAAAATTAGCTCTGTAACTGAGCATAAATTATCCTTAATCTCCAAATTTGATGACAGTTTGTAATACAAGTTAGTAGGATTTACAGCCAGGAAATGAGATGTCCAGGAGTTAATAAGGTGTGCCTTTTATGTTATTCTAACCCTGAATAGGGATTCCTCTTTAGGGTTCCAGTATCTGATGAGGAATGCTGTTAGAGTTGGCTTCTGCCTCTTCTTATCTCACCCAAACAAACTTCTAAACTCATTGCAAATATGGCTTCCTCATGTCCTCATGTCCTTAGTCATCTGCTGCTGTTTGGCTCTCTCTTTCTTCCTCTCACCAGATTAACTGCATACTGTATGAAGCCCTGACATTTTGTGCAGTGTACATTTGCAATGCTGGTAATGAATATGATAAAAAGATGTTAATAGTCTTATCAGAGGAAGATGAATATTCATGGGGTAAATTTGGCATGCATGATAGCCTCTGATGCCAATTGCAGGCTCAGGTCTGTGTGCCTGTGTAGACATATCCACAGCACTGTCTCCTCTGTGATAGCATCAAAGAAGTAAATGTTGGCAAGATTTGCAGTGGGAGATGGAGTATGTTCAATTCTAGGCAAATCTGGAAACCTTGTTATTATATGCTACCCAAGTTAAATTCCCTTTTTGTTGGAACAATCAATTTTTTTCCTTTCCCTCTGTATTGCTGAGTTTTTGTTTGTTTGTTTTGTTTTTTGTTTTTTGCCAGGCCTTTTAGAATCTAGTATAAATTAAGCATTAGTGAAATTTTACCATATGTGAAAATACATTTCTCCAAAAGTGAAAGTGGTCCCAAGGCCTGAGAGGTTGTTGTACGCGTATGGGCATTACACAGATGTGTGTGTAATCTACTGACAGCTATTTACAGTATTTACTGAAGGAAAAACGACAGTGATGTCAAGCACACACACACCTGCGCATGCTTGCTGCTGTATTATACACCTTAGCAGGATCTGATAGTGAAAGTATGACCTCAGAAAATGTGGTATGCACACAGATTAATAAATACCAAATACAAAAATGTAGTATTCTTTGACTGTTATTTGTCCATTACAGAGTAAGACCCCATCATCTGCAGCTAAGTTCATGGGTCTGGAGTGTAGTGTGCTAAGTGAGAGAACAGATGCAGAAAAACAAATCCTACATGCTCCTGTTATGAGCAGTTTCCCGCCCACCTGGTCCCAGAGCTTCATCAGCCCCAAATAATACACAGAGATACTGTATTAGATATAAAGCTGTTGGCCTGTTACTAGAGTTTCTTATTGGCTAGCTCTGTCTTAAATATTAACCCATTTCTATCAGTCTGTTTCCACGTGGTCTTATCTTACCAGAAAGAGGATTGGAACCTCTGTCCTCTTGGTCCTACATGTTGATTCCTTTTACCTCTCCCCAAATCATCCTTCTTTCCTAGTCCCGCCTATCTTGCTTTCCTATTGGTCAACAATGTTTTATTCATTAACCAATACAAGAAACATATTTACAGAATTACATCTCCCATCATGCTCCTCTCATGAGGATATTTAAAATGTCTGTTGAAAAAAGTAATAGTGATAGCTAGAGAGTGGATCATAGCAAAGATGGTGGGAAATTGCACAGTAGGAAATTAAACCTAGATAGAAGTGATAATTTGTGGTGTTCTGCAGAACATTGCATGGCTACAGATTCACGACAGTCCATATATTTTGTGAGTAACTAGAAAGAGGAGTTTGGAGGGTCCGAACTAAAGGTCATAGGAAGGAGATAGAAATGTTGATTACACTTGTTTGATCAGATTTTTTTTTTTACACATGCATTGAAACATCTCAGTGTACTCCAAAAGTGTGGCAATTATTTCATGTTAATCAAAACACTTCTAAAAATATCTGAGAAGTAGCAAATGTTGGCTGCCATGATTGGTTTGCTATTGTGTTGAACACATGGAAAAGTTGTAAATTATTACCCTGTTCCTCATAAATTTGTACAGTTAATAATTTTTTTTTAAAAAGCAAAAATATAAATTGATGCTGAAATGTGGTCTTAGTTGGGGGTTTCTATTACTATGATAAACACTGTGACCAAAAGCAGTTTGGGGAGGAAAAAATGTATTTCACCTTATGGCTTATAGCCCATCATCTGGGGAAGTCAGCTCAGGAGCTGATGCAGAGGTCATGGAAAAGTGGTACTGATGGGAGATGTTATTCTGTAAATGTTTTTCTCATACTGGTTAATAAAGCACTGTAGCCAATGGGAAAGCAAGATAGGCAGAGCTAGGAGACAAGGAGGAAAGAAGAAGTAGTAAGGAGGGGTCAGCATGTAGAGCCTAGAGGAAGCAAGATGCAGGCCCACTGTGCTCGGATAAGATGACCACGTAGAAATACTTAGATAAGTAGAAATGGGTTAATAATTAAGACAGAGCTAGCCCATAAACAATAATAGTAAATGGCCAACAGGATTGTATCAAATACAGAGTCTCAGCGTGTTATTGGGGCTCGTGTGGTGATGGGACCGGGCGGCCGGCAGGGAGGAATAAAGAGTGGGACCAGACCAGCTGTGGAGGGGGGGGAGAACCTGCAGGTAACATGGTACTTACTAGCTTGCTCAGCCTGCCTTTTCATCTAACACAGGAGTAGCACCACTCACGGCAGGATGGGACGTCCCACACCAGTCACCAATTGAGTAAATAGCGTTGCCTACATGTGGTGGCATTTTCTGTATTTAGGCCCCCTCTCTCCAAATGAGTATGCATACCTTGCATCAGGTTGACAATGACCCAACGCATGCAGTCCCTGTGTCAGGTTGACAACACGTGCAGTATCTTCTGTCAGGGGCTGACAAGGGGCTCCCATCCCTTTATACCTACAGATGGCCAAATTTGTTGTGCCTTCCCAATCTTTTGTCCTCTTTGAGAAGAAAATCACTACTGTCCATTTCCACACTTTATCGCCCCCTGTGCAGCTTTTTGCCCTTCGTGCTCTGTGCGTGGCATAGACATTTTTTTTCTTGTCCCCTTGCATTGACTCCTCTGCTTCTCTGATCAGTGCAACACCCCCCACCCCGCACTGGAATGCTTGAAGATGCCAGCTTGTTTATTTACCCATCTCAGGGCTTCCCAGGAAATCTTTAATGCACATTCTCTTTTTGTCTTCCTTCCTCTCTCTATCTAGGTTCTTTTCCTTCTCTAAGATGTTTAAAAACTAATACAATAACCTAGCCTACCCTACTATTTTGTTATGCTACATTTGAACTATGTTAGTTGAAAGCCTTGTATTTTAATGTGAAATAAGGAAGTCACATTCAAGAGCTATAGAATTCTCATTTTTCTAGGTATTTCTTCGTCTCCTTAAAGTTAAAGAAACTTTTTCTCTCTATGGTTTTATCTATTCGTAATTTTTTTTTTCAACTAAGGATAAAACCACACACTCAAAGTAGGTGTTATCTTGTTACTTGGAGCGTAAAACACAGCATCCTTTAAATACACTGAGAATAGAGAAAGCAGAGATGGTACCCACTGTCCCCTCAGTGGAAGGAATGGGAGATAAATACTGACATTCAGAAATTCTGTGAGAAAGCACAGAACACAATTCGGGTAGCTTAGAGAACACATCTAACCTAGATTGGGCATGGAGTTGATGCTGATTCATGGATGGTGTCCCAGATGAAATGATGTCTCAAACGCATGAGAGTATAAAAGGGGGGAAAAAGACACCTGTTGTCTACTTTGATCTAATGTGGTCATGTAGGGGCTAGTTTTCAATACACGTTTATTTTTTATCTGTCCTTTCGTTATTATTCACATCCATCCCATTCATCTCCCCATCCCTTTCTATCCACCCTCCACCCTTGCAATGAGCACCCCCTCCCCCAGTAAAATAAAATTTAAGAGAGAAAAGAATAAAGGAAAACTTTTGTCGTGGAAGCTAGGACGTGACATGGTGGAGATCACACAGTGAACCCCTTTGTCCATTCATCTTTACTGGAGCGAGTGCATTACAAATTGTTGTCGGTCTGGTTTGAGGCCTCTGCTTTCTGCCATGCTATTGATGCTTCTGGGCCCTCACTGGGACTCATCCTGGAAACCCTGTTGTTGCCCTTAGCTCCGGGTCTGCAGGACCCGCCCCTTCACTTATTCCCACAGATCATAGATGGGGTGATGCTGGGGTGGGCCAGCTCATAGCCCTGGTTGGCCCTGGGCCTGGGTTGCTGCAGCCCCCACCCCCACCGGCCCGCTCTCCTCTGTATTTTGCATCATGATCCGCTTTGGCATCACAACCAGGTTGAGCCCTCTGAGCATTGCTCTGGCTAATTCACCCTTGCACTGATGAGCAGCTCTACTGCTTTCGAGCCTCCTGGGTCAGCAAGCCCAGACCTGGGCCATCAGGGCCAGCTCTGCTTTGTGGCCCAGCGGGGGGAGCAAGGGCTGCTCTCCTGAGTGCCACAGCTCCGGGCCAGGTCTCCACGCTCACCCCTGTCAATAGGGTCAGCTCTGCTGTGCTTGTGCTGCCCAAGGGAGGTGCAAAGTCCATTTTCCTGGGTGCTGCAGCTGGTGAAGGGGGTGGGGGTCAGCTCCCTCACGCACAGGTGGCGAGGGCAGGGTGTGGACATCTTTCCCTTGTCCTCTCTACCACGTGGCAGACAAGATGGCTTTGTCCAGCTATCCCACTCAGGGCCAGCTTGCTGATGCCTGCTCCAGTAGGGTGGAGTATACGGTGCTGTGCAGGTGAGCTGCCCTGCTGAGTGCTGCGGCTGGTGAGGGACAAGTTAGTACCTGGGGACCAGCTGGCTCACCTGCCTCAGGCATGGAGGGTGGGGTGGGGGTGAGCGTGTCTCCTCCGCCACCCATAGTGCCTTATCTCTTATGCTCACATTCTGGAGGCCAGCTCACCTGCGGCCCCTGTAAACAGGGTCATCCCCACTGTGCTGCCCAGACAAGGTGCAGGACCCCTTTTCCCAAGTGTTGCCTCTGATAGAAGGGAGGGTCGGCTCTCTCAGCAGTCCGAGATGGTGGGGGTGAGGGGGAGCGCGTCTTTCCCTGGCTTTCACCACCACACCAGGCAAGGAGGGTGGCACCAGTGCCTGCACCTCTCACACCCTCGGGGCTGGCTCACCTACGCCCACGCCCGGTCTCCAGGCTCAACTCCACTGTGCTGCCCAGGTGAAGCGTAGGCATGCTCTCCCCATGCTGTAGCTGATGAGGGGTCGGGTCAGGTCCCGCACACACCTCCTGCACAGGGACGGGGAGGAGGGCATCTTTCCCCCAGCCATGCCACCACGTGGCATAGGAGAGGAGCAAGACCTGCCCTCACATTCCCATGTCCTCAGGGCCCGCCCACCCACACCCGGCTAATGGGGGCAGCTATATTGTGCTGGCCAGGTGTGGTGTAGGACCCTCTCTCCTGAGTGCTTCAGCCCTGGGGGAGGATCAGTTCTCCCTAGGGTTGCAGCAGAGAGGCAGGGCCAACTCTGTGCAGCCCTATCCTCTGCCTTTGTGGCATCAGGACCCAAGGACATCAACAGAGACTGTGACTGCATCAGAGCCTGAATCCAGACAGAGTCCCAGCAGAAGCCCAGGCCCAGACATTGCCATGGCCCCAGGTGGCAATCAAGCCGGCTCCTCACCTCTATCTACATGACATGAACCTTCTGTCTCTGTTTCTCTACCGTACCGTACCTTACCTTACCATACATTTGCTCACCACAATACTCCCTTTCTACCCAGCTCTAAAAGGTGCCAAGTGGGCCAGTGTCTTTCTACTCCAAGCCCAGGGTAGACCTCCCCAGGCCTCTGTGGTGGTCTCCTTGTCCAGCTCAGTCGCCATGGCTCTGGGCAGGACCACGTTTCCTCGTCACAAAGAGATCGTAATGTGCCCAGCTGCCCAGTGCCTCCGGCAGGCGGATTCCTGGTTAGTTTGGAGGTGTTGCTGGAGTCTTCTTGTGGGTTTGGGCTAGAAACCCTGGGATGTGTTTGATGGAGTCCCATCTGCCCCAGCCACAAGCTGTGGGGCAGAGCTGTTGCTGTCAGTGGGAATTTTTGAAAAAGAAAGGTACTCAAACCAAGCACTTTTTAGATATTTTTTTTATTCCTCTGGATTTCTAGTAATCTAACTACAAAAGAAAAAAAAAAAATACTCTGATATACTCTCAAATGCCCAATTCCTTAAAGACACATAATTATCTGTGTTTCTATGAGAGTGAAATAAGTTATCAGAATTGACTTACCTAATGTTGGAGAAGTGCGAAGAAATGAAGGATTTACGTAATCTTAGATGGATTGTCTTCAGACCGGGTGTGCATTATTGAGTCCTGTGGGCAGGTTGCCTAGTCCCTTGAGTTTGGAATCAAACTTCAGTTTATTCCGTTAGTCCTCCGTTTGCCTTCTGCTGTCTTGTTAATTTCTCGGAAGATCATGACTGCAATGTACTACATGCAGGCTAATGGTGGGAAGCTTTAAAGAATGGGAATGGGGTGTCCTAGAGACAAAGAATGAAATACACGTCTGGTATCTGCCACTTACCTGCATCGTGTAAAAGTTCTTTGACCTTAAAGAAGTCTTTTACTGAAAAGGCTTATAGAAAGGCACCCATCAGCAAAACCTTACAGCAATCCCCCAGTGATTCCAAGGCAATAAGTGAGAAAATATAAAACTCTATCTCCATGGCAACTGTATAAAAACCTTATTTGAATACTGGCCTCTCATTTCCAACCATGAGTGACAAAGAATCGGTTTTGGATACTTTCATGCAACCCATGAGAGAGACTGTGTGCAGGAGAGACAATAGAAAAGGTGGGCATCAGCATTTATCTGAGAGCCTGTCATCATAATTTATCATAATCCAATTCTGAGTGAAGTACGGGGATATTGGATGTGAAATGCCATCTTCACACACACACACACACACACACACACACACACAGCCACAGTCCTTGGTGGCAAGGACATAAGTACACTGTGTCATGTATACTTAGTTCAATTGAGCATTGCTTCAGCATCTTCCTTTGATTGAAAACAAAAGGTTGCCAATGCAGTTATCAATGAACTGTGAAGGGATTTGAGGGTTACCAGCAGGAGAATGAAATGAGCCTCTGGAAGGGAGATTGGCAGAAGTCAAAGCTCTATGTAAAAAGCCCCCGTGTAGCTCCCACTGGGCCTTTCTACTTCTCGGCCAATTAAGTGTTGTTTGCATCTCTGAATTTGGAAGCATTTTGATCTCATTTACAAAAAAAAGAAGAAAAAAATGACCAAAACACAAAAATAAAGAATATGGGGGAAATTTAAAGAAATTTCACTGGGATGGCGAAGAGAGGAACATACTACTCCCCTCTCCCACCCACATACATATGCATAGCACACGTATACAAGTATATACACATAGCACACATATACAAGTATATACACATAGCACATGTACACAGTATATACAAGTACACATGCACTTCTTCAGGACGCTCAGTTCTTTGGATGCTGTTTTAATGGAAGAAAGGGGAAATATTTCATACCTCCAGTCTGTATTATGCTTTTTAAAAATCGCTATTCTACATGCATTTTAAAGTAGTGTTTAGTCTTTTTTAGTTTTTTTTTTTTTCTTTTCATACAGTGACTAAGCACTCACAGCAAAGTACCAGGATAAAAATTAACTCACAAAGATCAGTGGCCCTCCTATATACAAACGACAAATGGACTGGAAAGAATAGGGAAGCAGCACCTTTCACAGTAACCTCAATACTATGAGATATCTTGGAGTAACTCTAACCAAGCAAAAGACTTATATGATTTTAAAAAATTAAAACATTGAAGATATCAGAAGATGGAGAGATCTCCCATGCTCATGCATTTGTAGGAGGGTCAATATCATAAAAATAGCAATCTACAAATTTAATGAAATCCCCATTAAAGTTCCAATACAATTCTTCACAAATATTGAATGGACAATTTTCAGCTTCATGTGAAAATACATGTACAAAACAAACAAAAAAAGATAGCTAAAACAATATTGAATAATAAAAGAGCTTCTGGACCTATCACCATCCCCAATTTCAAGTTGCACTATAGAGCTATAGTAGCAAAAAAAAAAAAAAAAAAAAACACACCATGGTATTAGCACAAAGACAGACTTGTTGATCAATAGAATCAAATTGAAGACCCAAGCATAAATCCACATACTTTTAGTATGTGGTTTTTTTTTCATAAAGAATCTAGAAATGCACATTGGGGGTGGGGGGACAGTGTCTTCAAAATATGGTTAATCAACTGGAAGGCTTCATGGTGAAGAATGCAAATAGATACTTACCTATCACCCAGCACAAAACTAGCTCTG
The DNA here is from genome assembly GCA_030556225.1 of Cricetiscus sungorus. NCBI lineage: Eukaryota > Metazoa > Chordata > Mammalia > Rodentia > Cricetidae > Cricetiscus > Cricetiscus sungorus. The sequence continues at coordinate 30,005,025 of JANBXA010000031.1, forward strand.
AATGGATCAAAGACCTTAAAGTAAGGCCAGATACACTGAATCCAATAAAAAGAAAAAAATAAGTAATAATATTGAATTCATTGGAACAGAAAAGATTTTCTGAACAAAACACCATTAGCCCAGGCACCAAGATCAACAACTAATAAATGGGCCCTCATGAAACTGAAAAGCTTCCGCAAAGCAAATGACATTTAAACAAAGAGGCATCCTACAGAGTAGGAAAGGATTTTACCAACTACACATCTAATAGAGTGCTAATATTCAACCTATATAAAGAACCCAAAAAAGTAGTTATCAAGAAAACCAATAACTCAATGTAAAATTGGGGTAGAGATCTAAGCAAGGAACACTAAAAGAACGAACTCAAATGGCTGAGAAACTCTTACAGAAGTGTTCAGCATCCTTTGTCATTGGGAAATGAAAATCAAAATTACTTTGAGATTTCATATCAATAAAACGAATGATGGCTGGTAATGGTGAGGTTACAGAACAGGAGGGACACTCATCCATTGCTAGTGGAATTGCAAATTTATACAGCCACTGTGGAAACCAGTGTGGTGTTTCCTCCAGGAGCTGGGGATTGGTTTACCTCAAGATTCAGGTATACCACTCTTGGGCATAAACCCAAAGGACACTTTATTCCACCACCGAAACACTGGCTCAAACACGTTTGTTGCTGATCTCTTCATAATAACCAGAAACTAGAAACAGCCTAAATGTTCCTCATCAGGAGAATGAATTTTAAAAACATATGGTACATTTGCACAATTACCTAGCCGTTAGGAAGAAAGGAAGAAAGGAAGGAAGGAAGGAAGGAAGGAAGGAAGGAAGGATGAAATTCTCAGATGAATGGATGGAACTAGAAAAAAATCATCTCCATTTATGGTTAACCCAGATTCAGAAAGACAAATATGGGATATATTTGCTTATGTGTGGATATTAGCTGTTAAGTTCATTGTAACCAAGCTAGGATCCATAGAAGTTAGATATCAGAGTAAGGAACTGGGGGGTGGGGCATATACATATCCCTAGGACAATGAAATAGAATGGATAGTTATCGATGGACAAGAACTGGAATGAAAGGATAGGTGGTAAAGGGGACAGAGCAAAGGCAGAAGGGAGGTGATTCATGGAGAGACTGCTAAAATTCAGGGCTATTTGAGGAGTAGTATGGAAACCTAATGCAGTGGAAACATCCTAAAATATGAACATATATAAAGATGACCTAAATAAAATTGCCAAATTATGGAGAGGGAGAAGGCCGCAATTGGCCACCTCTTGTCACCCAATGAAGCTTCCAACACCATGCTTGGGTTACATCCAATTGAGTTGCACAAAGAGATGCCCACCTCCTACCAAATAACACAGGATGTTGCCAAGACTACAGGTTGTTGTCTGACAGCAAAACCAAATCTACTGTTCTAAAAAACAAAACAAGGAAGATAGTAATAAAATGACTCTTGGTGACATTCTGTTGTACTCACATATCAGTGCCTTGTTTTGCCATCATCAGAGAAGCTTCCTCCTGCAGCAGATGGGGGGAACACCTACAGAGACCCACAGCCAGACATTATGCAGAGAGAGAGAGATCTTAGAACACTCAGCCATAAATAGGATGCCTGCATCAAATCCTGCCCACGTCGGGGCTCAGGAAACTGTGAAAGAGGAGGCAGAAAGAGAGCATGAGCCAGAGGGGGATGAAGGAAATCAAGGAAACAATGTCCTCTGAATTAACGGGATGGGAGCAGATATAGCACAGAGACAGAGAACATGTATAGGGCCTGATCAGGCCTGCATCAGATGGAATGCCAGAGCCAGAAAGAGAAGTGGACACATGCGTCCATCCCTAACCAAGACGCTGTCTCCAACTGATAACCACATGAAAATTAAAATTTAGTTTCCTCCAAAGGAGTGTCAGTGGAGAAACAAAACTACGTAGTCTTAAGGGCAGGCTGCGTGCCCAGCTGTAGATGGCCAACAGAAAATAAACTCAGTGGCAGCTCTGGAAGTTCCTCATTATGTCACGACACGGTCTCTCTCTCTCTCTCTCTCTCTCTCTCTCTCTCTCTCTCTCTCCTGTTCTCTCTCTCTCTCTCTCTCTCTCTCTCTCTCCACCCTCTCTCTGTGTAATTTTATCTTATTTTGTAAGTCATTTTATTTATATTTCTCTTCTCTTCATTTTTATTGATTCTCTCTGTATATACTATTGGCTTCAGGTTTAGTGTTTTTATGGGATTCCTGAATGTGAAAATGAGTGGACCTCTGTTTCTTGTGCCTTTTCTTAGACTCCTTTAGGTTACGAGCAGGTGCCATTCCCCACCCCCCCACCCCCCCACACCCACCCCCCTGCCGCTGGTCTGGTCCCACTGCCACACCAGCCCCCAATAACACGCTGAGACTCTGTATTTGATACAATCCTGTTGGCCAGTTACTATCATTGTTTATCGGTTAGCTCTGTCTTAATGATTAACCCATTTCTACTATTCTAAGTATTCTCACGTGGCTCATCTTACTGGCCAGAGCGGCTGGCGTTCTACCTCTCCAGGCTCTCCATCTTGACTCCTCCCAACCACTTCCTCTTTCCTCCTTGTCTCCTAGCCCCGCCTATCTTGCTTTGCTATTGGCCAACAGGGCTTTATTCATTAACCAGTATGAGAAACATTTACAGAATAACATCTCCTATCACCTTCAGTTTGTTTGTTTCATCCAATTCTGGTGTGTTAGTTTTTGTTTTATCTTCCTATATTTTATTTTATTATTAGTATCCCTAGAAATGATTGTTTTCTAAAGGGAGACAGAGAGGCAGTGGATGCAGATGAGAGGGGTCATGGGGAGGAACTGGGAGGGGTGGTGGCAGCAAGAGCTGTAATGAGAGTGTATTATATGAAGGCGGAAAATTCAATTTTCAGTAAAAGGAGGAAAATGAGTTCATTGGTTATAAATCAGGTAGAGCGTAAGCAACGGTAGTCTCAGAATTATACACTTTCTATTTATAAAGTAACTTCATCTTTGCCTGCTTGATCATCCTAGGCAGCCTACTTTAGGCAAGTACACAGTCCCTTTGCTCTTCCTTGCATGGAAGCTCTACACAGGAAAAAACACTGAGCACTATAGAAGTTCACCAGCCACTCTGCCATTTGCTCCAACACAACGCCAAAAAACATTATTGGGATAACTAAAACAAAATATATACTTTTGCGTATATTCTGAATATTGAATTGCCAACAAGGGAGAATAAATTGAAATTGCCTGTGTTACGTTTCACCCATCAACCAAAATTTTTATAAGGGAAATTGTGATCCACATGTCAAGAATTCAGAAGGGTAGTACAATACGGTGTCACCAATGAGCTACTCTAAAAATCTTAAATCTGCATAAATTTATTATGCAGAGTCTCCCATGCTCAGAATGGGGTATGATCCCAAAATCTCATTCTAAATTGGAAATATTTGAAAATGCACTTAAAACTCTCAAACCACCAAACATTGTAGTTACATACACAGTACACCAAAGAATATCCGTAGTTTCCCCTTGTGAGTTCTCAACTACACGCAAGCTGTGAGTTCTTGCTTCTCATTCCGTTACATATATAGCATTATATAGCATGATACCTGCCTTGTGTTGACAGCACAAGAAAAAGTCAGTGTTCAAAATTTAAAGGACAGTTTGTATTCAGTGAGAGTTGGTTTCACCCCACCATGAAGATAAAAGATCCTGGGTCAGGTAGAAGACAGTCCCTGAGCTCTTAATTTATCTTCTTTTTGATTTTTTAAAATAAGTGTATATAACACGTTATAGATCACTAAATACTTCTACATAGCAATATTGCTGTCTAGTATTGTCCTTAGACTTATTGTGAATAGGAATAAAATGATCAAAAAAATCAGATTTGCCTGTACACACACACACACACACACACACACACACACACACACACAGAAGACTGAATATGTAAATCATTAGCCAATTTTGATATTTTGAATTCAACTTTAGTCCATTGTTTAAATTTTATTTTATATCATTTAACAAAAAATCCTTCTGATTTGAAATGACATATTGTTACAAGTAGGTTTTTCCCACCGCCAGTCTGGTCCCGCCGCCATGCCAGCCCCCAATAACATGCTGAGACTCTGTATTTGATATAAGGCTGTTTGCCAGTTACTAATTCCTTAAAGCTGTGTCTTAATGAGTAACCCATTTCTACTAATCTAAGTATTTCCACGTGGTCTCATCTTACTGGCCAGAGCGGCTGGCGTTCTACCTCTTCAGTCTCTCCATGTTGACTCCTCCTCCCTCTTTCCTCTCTCCTCCTTGTCTCCAAGCCCCACCTATCTTGCTTTCCTATTGGCCAGCAGAGCTTTATTCCTTTACCAGTATGAAAAACATATTTACAGAATAACATCTCCCATCATGTCCTCTTTTCTGTCTAAAATAAAAAGAAGGGTTTTAACCTTAGCATAGCAAAATATATCACCCAACAGTTATCAAATAAGAATCACAGTTAACAATATTTAATACATTAACATTTAGTAAGATTTAAAGAAAATACTCCATCATCTATCCTGTCTTTGTGAGTCTAAAGTCCTATATGTAACTTATATTTAATCCTAACTAAGGAAAACTATAGCCATAACTATCTGTCTTCAACTCCTTCAAAGACAACAGAAGGATAATATATAAACTCTAGAAATGACAGAGACAACTCATTGCCTGGTCAGTTACCTGAAGTTCTTCTGTAAAGTTCCATCTTCAGCCCATAGGCCATAGTGTGTCTGGCAGACTCCTCAGCAAAGCAGGAAACTTTAAACTGTCCACCTGTATGGGCAGTTTGTCAGTCACTTTTCTCCGTGTCCTGCAGAATGTCTGGCAGACTCTTTCATGAAGCAATGTCCATCTTGTATCAGCAGTCACTTTTCTGTGGGTCCTGCATGTCCAGTTTATACAGCATAAAGTCAAACAGTCCAGAAGAGCAATATCTTGCCCATATGGCTAGTCTTGCCATATTGAAAGCAAAGTCCACAATGCATTTCTTCAAGGTCCATCTTCCTTTCTGATGCAGGTGGTGTTACCAGGAGCAGTTGTACCTCACTGACAAGAAAAACCCTAAACAATTTTAAATGCCATGTTCTATAGGTCTTTGAAAGGTTTGAAGAATGCCTATTCATCTCAAATACATCTCTGCATATCTAGAAATCCTAACTAACTTAACTCCAAGTTTTGACTATCATAGGTAACTCTCTATAATCTGTACTAAATTATACATTACATTTTTCAATGAGCTATATAAACACAATACCTAAACAAGAGGAGAAATATACATATCACAGAATTGACCTTAAATTTGTATCAATAAATGAAAATCCATTCCAAGGCAAAGTATTCATATCTATACCATAATTCCCTTTTTATCTTTAAAAAGATTGTTTGTGGTCATTAACCATTTATAACCAAGCCCACTTAAATGTAAACAAAATATATAAACAATATTTGGGAATTTTGGCATTGTTCTTTCCAAAATGCTTCCTGCTGGTAGGGGGTGCTGTCATGGGGATCCTAAGAAGGAGCAGAAATCCTGGCTGTAGTGGTCTGCAAGTCTGCATTGTCCCATTGACGTTGCTTCAAGGGGTCTTGCTTGATCAAACCACATGAGTCTGGAAGGAATCCACAGCTTTTTATTTTGTTTCTGTGGAAACAAAATTAGGAATCCTTTTCCCCAGTAATTTGTCCTTGAACTTAAATTTTGGAGTCAAAACATTTTTAAAATATATAAATTGGATCAATCCAGCAGCATTTCTTTTATCAGTAGTTGTTATTTCCTCAGCAATCAAACAATTTAAAGACAACAGAACAGCATACAATATCCAAAGTTTCTCTGTGCTTTTCATCTTTATGTGGCTTTTTTATTACTCTATTTCTTCTACTTCTATTTTTACATATTTTGAGACAGGGTTTCTCTGTGTAACTTTTATCTGCCCTGGAATTCACTCTGCATACCAGGTTTACTTTGAAATCACAGAGATCTGCTTGCCTCTGTCTCCGAGTGCTGGGATTAAAGGTGTGTGCCACCACACCCAATTACTCTACTTCCTTTTTTCTGTTTTAAACCATTGTATCCTGTTTTGTTTTGTTTTTTTCCCCAGCCAACATATATTTTAAAACACATTGTAAACCTTCATTGCCAGCTCTCATACACACCAATGAATTGTTAGCAGAGCTCTTTAAAAGCAATGGGTTTTTTTGCTGCTTATGCTAATTTTGGAAACCTCCCTTAAAGGAGCCGCGCAAATCTTTGTCTCTAGCAAAACAAAGTTCAACCGAGAAAAATGCTGCTACCAAGAAGTCCTGCTTGTCTCTGTTCTTTTGTTTCTAAAAACTATTTTTAAAGCTTTTGTTAAGTTTTAAGTGAAAGTTCTCAGTTCCACTTCTGACACCATTTGTTACAAATGGTATAGGTTCCCCCCCGCTGCTGGTCTGGTCCCCCTGCCACGCCAGCCCCCAATAACACGCTGAAACTCTGTATTTTATACAAAGCTGTTGGCCAGTTACTAATTCCTTATCGGCTAGCTCTGTCTTAATGATTAACCCCACCATGAAGATAAAGGATCCTCAGTCAGGTAGAAGACAGTCCCTGAGCTCTTATTTGTATGGGTTAATTTATCTTTTTGATTTTTTAGAATAAGTGTATATAGCACATTGTAGATCACTAAATACTTCTACATAGCAATATTGCTGTCTAGCATTGTCCTTAGACTTATTGTGAATAGGGATAAAATGATCAAAAAAATCAGATATGCCTGTGTATACACACACACACACACACACACACACACACACTAATGAATATGTAAATCATTAGCCAATTTTGATATTTTGAATTCAACTTTAGTTCATTGTTTAAATATTATTTAATATTATTTATTTAACCAAAAATCCTTCTGATTTGAAATGACATATCTATGGTTTGACATAATAAATAGTTTATCATAGTAAATAATAACTTTTTTGACAATTACACTAGGTATTGCTGCAACCAGAAAACTGATTGAATTTAGGATGCTTATGCAGATCTTGCTGTCTTTGTATCCACCGGAAGTACTTACTGTGTCTATAATTTTGCCTCTTACAACAATTTGTTTTGTTATTTTTTGTGACTTTGCTATTAATACAGAGTTAGGTTCATTTTATGCCATGTTACAAGGCTTTGTTTTCAGTTATTGTTTTTACATAATTATATTATTCAAAGGCAGAGGTAGTCTGCAGCCATGTTTCCATGAGGTGACTTGTCCCCTTGTCCCACCACCACCACCATCACCACTCTCTTTTCAGAATCTTCTAGACTCATTAAAAAAAAAGTATAAATAAAACCAAAACAGATTGTTTGTATGAATATATGTGAACATATATAAAATGTAGTCTGCTATTTCTTTCTCTTTTTGGTTAATACATCTTAGAGACCCCTATGTGATCAGCAGTATTGTTGTGTCTAGACTTCTTTGTGTATTTTGGAGATGAGCCCTCTGTTGCTGTGGGCTTGGTGAAGATCTTTTCCCATTCTGTAGGCTGTTGTTTTGTCTTCTTTACTGGGCCCTTTGCCTGACAGAAGCTTTTCCGTTTCATTAGGCACCACTTTCATTATCAACTTAATTGTTGATCTCAGTGTCTGTGTTACTGATTTAGGAAGTGGTCTCCTGTGCCAGGGTTCAAAGCTATTCCTCACTTTCTCTTCTCTCAGGTTCAGTGTAAGTAGACTGGTGTGATAGACAGCGTAACTATTCCACTTGGACTTGCGTTTTGTGCAGGGTAATATATGTGGATCTATCTGCATTCTTCTACATGTTGACAGATAGTTATGCCAGCACCATTTGTTGAAGTTGCTTTCTTTTTTCCATTTTATAATTCTGGTTTCTTTGTCAAAAGTCAAGTGTCCCTAGGTATGTGGATTTATGTCTGGCTCTTCAGAGCAGTTCGATTGGTCTGTCTGTCGGTTTTATGCCAATACTATGCTGTTTTAATACTACAGCCCTGTAGTAGAGCATGAGATCAGGAATGGTGGTACCTCTGGCAGCTGTTTTATTGTATAGGACTGTTTTAGCTATTTTGTTTTTCCACACAAAATTAAGTGTTGTTCTTTCTAGGTCTTTAAAGATTCTGTTGGAATTGTAATGGAGTTTGCATTGGTTCTTTAGATTGCTTTTGATAGGATGGCCATTCTTACTTTGTTAATCCTACCTACCTATGAGTATGGGAAATCTTTCCATCTTTTGATGTATTCTCCAATTTCTTTCTTCAAAGCCTTGAAGTCATTGTCATACAGGTTGTTCACTTGCTTGGTTAGAATTATATTTTATATTGTTTTTATATTATTTGTGGCTATTGTGAAGGGTGTTGGTTTCCTGGTTTCTTTCTCAGCCCTTTTATCATTTGTATATAACAGAGCTACTGATTTTGGGGGTTTTTGTTTGTTTGTTTATTTGTTTTTGTTTTGTTAACCTTATATTCAGCCAATCCTCTAAAGGTGTTTGTCAACTGTAAGAGTTTGTAGAATTTGGGGGTCACTTATGCATATCATGTCATCTGCAAATATCGATATTTTGACTTCTTTTCCAGTTTGAATCCTCTTGGTCTCCTTTTGTTGTTTTATTGCTTTAGCTAGACATCAACAAAAAAAAAATCCCAAATAATCTACTTAAAAAGGGGGTTACAGACCTAAACAGAGAATTCTCAACAAAACTCAACAAAAGACTCTCAAAGGGCAGAGAAGCAGTTAAATGTTCAACAGTCTTAGCCAGCAGGGAAATGCAAATAAAAACAACTCTTGATATTCTGCCTCACGCCTGTCAGAATGCCTAAGATCAAAACCACTAATGACAGCTTATTCTGGGGAGGATGTGGAGCACGGCGAACACTCCTCCACTGCTGGTGTGAGTGTGTTATGAGCAGGTTTTTCCCTGCCAGCCTGGGCCCACCGCCACACCAGCCCCAAATAACACCCAGAGACGCTGTATTAGATATAATGCTGTAGGCCAGTGACTAGTTTCTTATCAGCTAGCTCTGTCTTAAATATTAACCATTTCTATTAATCGAAGTACTTCCATGTGGTCTCATCTTACGGGAGAGAGGGGCCAGTGTTCTGCTCTCTCCAGTCTCTACATGCTGACTCCTCCCTACTACTTTCTCTCTCCTCCTTGTCTCCTAGTCCCGCCTATCTTGCTTTCCTATTGGCCAACAGTGCTTTATTCATTAACTAATAAGAGAAACATATTTACAGAATGACATTTCCCATCAGGAGTGAAAACTTACACAGCCACTTTGGAAATCTGTTTCTCAGGAAATTGGGACTCAATTTACCTTAAGACCCAACTATACTGTTCTTGGGCATAGACTCAAAGGATGCTCCATCACCCCACAAGGACACCTGCTCAATGCTGTATTTGTAATAGCCAGACTAGTATTTGTATTTTCAGTATGAAGGTTTTAAAAATATTTCTGTGTGCTTCTGTAGACATTTATTTTTTATTTAAATTTAAAAATATTCTTATTTTACACACCAGTCCCAGTTCCCTCTCCCTCCCATCCTCTCATGCACCCCACTACCCCCCATCCTACCCACATCTACCCCCCCCAGGGAGGGTGACACCTCCCAAGGGGGATTACTGAAGTCTGTCACATCAATTGGGGCAGGACCTAGGCCCTCCTCTTTGTATCCCTCCATGGGGAATGGGCTCCCAAAGCACTAGGAATAAATACTAGTTCCACTGCCAGAGGCCCTCCCAAGATTGCCCAAGCCCCCCAACTGGCTCCCATTGTTCAGGGGCCCTAGGGGCCTTGTGCTGGTTCCCCAGCTCTCACTCTGGGGTCCTTGAGCTCCTACTTGCTCAGGTCAGCGTTTCTGTAGGTTTACCTAGCATGATTTTGGCCCCTTTGCTCATCACTCCTCCCTCTCTCTATAACTGGATTCCAGGAGTTAAGCTCAGTGCTTAGCTATGGATCTCTGCTTTTGCTTCCCTCCGCTGTTGGATGAAAGCTCTAGGATGGCATTTAAGGTAGTAATCATTCTCATCATAGGGGAAGGGCATTTAAGGTAGCCTTAGATTGTCATTGCTTAGATTCTTAGTTGGGGTCATCTTTTTATAGACATTTCTTCATTTTTTTAAAACTCTGATAGCAAAAGACATGATGTTGTTTCAGAGATACGTGAAACGGGACCCAGTCTGTCCAGGGATTTTTCCATCTGTACTGATACAGGACATGTCACTCTGTAAGGCTCAGCCCTCACCTTTCTCCTTGCCACTTCTGAGTCCCATCTCATAATGTATGAGTTTTTTATACCCCCACCCACTTTAGAAGATGAAGTTTAAACAGGTAATTGTGTGACGCAAACATGATACCTACTGCTCTGATTTCAGAAAAATGAGGCTTAGCCGCCAGTATTTATACTTTGTAAGGGTCTGTTGTAGGCATGGGGGGAAGTGTAATCAGTTTTCTTGTGAGGAAACTGCTCTCTGTTATAGCTCACACAGTAGTAATGATGAGTCAGATTCCTTCTTTCTGTATGTTGTCATGGAAATCGAGGACACAGGCACAGAAGCCAGTTTCACTCCTGCCAAGCACCCTCAGAAAGTGATAGGGTAAAGGCATAGAGTTTAGTATGTGGGTCTTATTTTATCAGGCAAGTTTAGCATACAGAAATGTTTAGGGGACAGTGGAGACGCATTGATTTTTTTTTTACCTGAGTGACGCAAACTATTACTAACAAGTGGGCCATCTAACAATTTGATAATAGTAATTAAAAAGTTGTGAGTTGACCTTCCTATTTTTTGTTTGTTTTGTTTTTTCTTGTTCTTTTTTGAGACAGTGTTCTCTGTATTGCTCTGGAGCCTGTCCTGGAACTCGCTCTGTAGACCAGGCTAGCCTCAAACTCACAGAGATCAGCCTGCCTCTGCTTCCCGAGTGCTGGGACTAAAGGCGTGTGACACCAATGCCCGAGAATCATCTCAAATTGTACAGAATTTTAAGAGCAGAGAGCCAATCAAAATAAAAAGTAAACATTCTCATGTATACATTCAACCAACATATTAGTTGGGGCTTATTTCTACCTGGTATTTTACACAGTTGATCATGAATGAGTTGTCCTGAGAGAGCTAAGACTGTCTTCCTTAAATAAATCAATGCTGTAATGTAAAACTGATTCAGTAATTGAATACATAGAGAGATATTCTAGGGCTCCAGATAAGCACTGTGTGATATGCTCCCAGGAAGGCATGGCAAGGTTTCCTGGAGGAGTTCTTCCAAATCAGGCAGAGTAGATAGGTGAGCTGGGCTTCCTAAGAGTGGGGGGAACAGAACAGATGCAAATCAAGCAACACGTAACACGAACCATAAAAACACAAAGACAGATTTGGAGATTCAGCTCAAGATAGAAAAGCAAAGCAGCCAGCCACCAGAGAGATTGCACCTCTACCAGCGCTCAGACTGAAGGGGCGAGCCACCCAACCTCAGATTGCACCTGCAGACTGCACTGCTCTCCACCAAGCCTCAGACTCCTAGACTGCTGAGAGATTGCAATGGACTTCTCATATACTCTCCAGTGCTGGGATTAAAGTCATGAGCTCTGTTAGACTGATCCACTCTCCTGTACCCAAGCATGATCTTGGATTCACAGAGATCCGTCTGCCTCTGTCTCCCGAGTCCTGGGATTAAAGGTGTGTGCCACCACTGCCCAGCTTCTGTGGCTAACTAGTGTGGCTGGCTTTGCATTCTGATCTCCAGTGGCTTTATTAGATCATCAACGATCCATCACCACAGCAATGTGGATGGAAGTGTGCACTGACCAGGTAACATGGTGGGGGGGGGCGGGGCTGGGGGCAGGGCTACTGGAGCAGGCCTGGGGTCTCCTGGGTACACATGGGTATGGTGGAGGATGAGGCCACAGACCATGCTGAAAACTATGATCATAGTGTCCTAAAAAATAACCATTTAGATATTCATTTCCAAAGTGCTTTCTTAGGTATTCATGGAAGCTCTGAACTACCCAAAGATTTTCACTTAGAAATTAGCTGTGTCAGGCAAACATCCATCAAGCTGCCAAGTCCACAGTAGGGTTCAGCTGTACTCACAGATTCTTCAATTGCTTCTTTTAAATAACTATTGATGGTCAAAATGGGAGAACAGCTACACTCTTCAGTAAAGACGAAATAATGGCTGTGGTGGCTCATGCTGACTGAGAGTCTCCATGGGCCAACCATGTGGAGTGAGTGCACTGATTACCTCAACCTGTTTATTATTAACTAGCATTGTTACTATCAGTTATAGTAAGAGCCCGTGGACTCCTGATGCAGATGTGATTGTCTGGGTTTCTCTGGTGTAAAACTGAAGCCTACAAACTTACACCTAGCTGCTAACGTGCCAAGATGAGATGTACCATTCATGGCTGCCCACAGATTCCCCTGTCATTGTCATCATCACCTCACCACCCTGCTGCTCAGAAAAACAATCGCACTGGAATCTGCTTTACACGATAGACGCCCAGAGGGATTGTCCATACACAGAAGTCAGTGTGAAGATCCTCATTCCATTCACTGAACTAACAGCTCGGATATAAATATTCCTGCCCTGGGGAGCACTAATGCTCAGCTGCCCCATTCCTAGTCCATCCTGAGTACTGTTAGATACGGCCACAGGACATTGAGAGCAAAGTGTCTCCTATCATCAAGCAGGTTGCATGGGGTTTATCCCTAAAACCCTCTCTCTTGTCTTTAATGTGCACTTCCTACTGAACTTCGACTTCGTGCTTGACAGGAAAAGATCCGTGTGGATGGGAAATGAAGAGATAATTAATAACACTGTAGATTTTAGCCTCTACTCATTTTAACGATGATGCTTTTACCTTAAAAAGAAGTTTACTACAGCAGAGCTGTTTTAGAAAGAAACTGCTATCAAAAGAAGGAAGCCATTCAGAACCATTTAGTCAAAGTGACTATGGAGGCTCAAGCCTGGAATCCCAGCACTTCAGGGGCCAGGCAGGGTCCCCATAACATTGAAGTAAGGCCGAGATACAGAGGAAGACCCTGTCCCAAATGAAAAGCACCACTAAAAGAACATGGAGACGGGAAGTTATAGTTGGGCATTATTGAGTTGGTGTGTGAAGCAATCTGATGAACATGGTCCTGTGCCTTGTTAGTTTGGGTACTTTTAACTTCTCTAATAGACCTTTCCATGCTGTGTCAAGGCTTCCGAGTGGGAAGTTCAAGCCTTGATGGTAGTATTTACTGACACAGATCTTGAAACTCAAATATCCGTGATAACGAAAGTATTGAGGCCACACATGTAACATTTGTGTTGGGGGAGAAGGCGTTTGTTTTCCTTTGTTTTGTTTTCTTTCAGATTCATGTGGGGAGGGTAAGTTTTTGTTTGTTTGTTTTTATTTTGTTTTTATTTAAACATGAAACAAGCTTGTTTTACATGTCAACCCCAGTTCTGGGAGGGTAAGTTAACAGCTGTCCTGATTCACATATTTCGCTTATGACCAGTTTGTTTAGCTATTCAGTTTGGATTTGTTTTATCATCACCGTAATCATCACCATTAATGTTGCCATTTGCATATACTTCTAGGACTTCTTTCTGTCTTTACATAAGGAAGCGTCTAGGGCTATTGGAGAGAGAGTCCAGAGAACCCTTAATTCTGTCCTTTTAGTTGACCAGTTAGAATCTCAGCACAAGGGTTAGGCAGCTCACAACTACCTATAGCTGGACCTCCAGGGGTCCTGCTTCCTCTTCTGACCTCCACAGATACTGCTCTCATCTACACAAGCCCATACACAGACACACACTTACACACACACACACACACACACATACACACACACTTGTATACACAAAATTAAAAATAAAATTAATATTTATATAAGATATCCTGTGGCCACATTACTCAAGACATAACATGTTTATTGTGCAAGATTGAGACTTAATCTTGTGAAGCTGTCTTGGTAGCAGGCATGCAATCCCTGTGGTCCTACAGGGAATTTGGAGACAGAGACAAGAGAATCCCCAAAATCTTGTTTAGGTCAGCTAGCTTGGCAAATGAAATACAGCTGACACCAAGAGGACCTGTCTCACACAAGGCAGAAGATGAGGAACAGCATTCAAGATTGCCCTCTGATCTCCTTACACACACTCAAAGGTGTCCTAATACACTATCTGACTTACTGTACATATTTTCTTTGGTTTTTCAGTATGTTTATTTTATGCCTATTTTTCATTACTTTCTTTTTCTTTTTGGTATTCTGATTGAAATCAACCAAGGCTTTGCACAGGTTAGAAAAGTCCTATCATTGACCTATCCCAGGCCTCTTTTTATATTATTAATTGATTGATTTGGTCTCTTGGAGTGTCTCACTTTCAAACCCAGGCTGGCCTTGAACCACTCTGTAGCTTTGCTGGCCTTGAACTTGCAATCATCCTACCTCCGCCTCTAGAGCAGCTAGGAATGTGAGTTGTAGGCTGCTGCCAGACTCAGCTTGAAAAGATCCCTGTTACATAGATCAAAGACAAAGGCGAATTTTAAAATCATAGTTGCAACGCCATTATCAAACCTAAATTTAAAAATCCCTGTTTAATAAAATGAAATAGCCTCTTTATATTTTCCGTACCGTATTAAAATGTTTTGCCACTTGTTACTTGGATGAAGATGAAGTAAGCAGCACGTATAGCAAGTGGCAGATTGTCCAAGAGGCGTTTGCGGGGGCAGGGACGCGTTGTCGTTCTTGTCCTTCTGGTCTGCATGAGCTCTTCCTCCATGCTTTCCTCTTCTTTTACTGCTTTGCGTTCTTTCCCACCTTCATGTCTATTGTCACTTTCTCGGTGGAGGGTTTTACAGTTAAAATGTTTTTTGTGACACAATGTCACTAAGTAATTTCCAGGCGCCACTTATTTCTATAATACGTAATCTGAGATGTGATCCGGACAGTTAAGATATTTTCATGGGGCAGAGGGACGTTCCTGAGGTGATGGCATTGCTCCAGGATGCCAGTTCCTATTGACACCTCATGGCCATTGATGGCAGGTATCTGCATAGGGGAATCACTCCCATTATTCACTATGCACTGTGAATTCCACCATTTTCGTTCAAGTTACTGTCTAAAATACTTGTGTAAAATGAAGAGATCCTTGTTTCAGGAACTGTTTATTTATTTATTTTTTCTGAAGAATGGCTTTGTCGAAAGCAAGGAATCTTCCTGACTCTTCATTTACTTACTGTGTTTCAGAACAATAAGATGATTTCCTGGGAGACTTCAGCATCCATCCACTGTTTGGTTTTTTTGTTTCTCCCCCCCCCCCATCTCCTGAATTTAAGCTCATCTGATTGTAGCATTTTGTTCTTCCAGTGTCTTTATTACTGTTCAAACTATTCTACCTTTGCCAGCAGAAGCTTACGCAGCTTACCACCTGAGTCCCTCTATCATGACCATTAGCTGAGGATTAAGGATCTTTGTTTATCCCTTTTTGTCCACCCGACACAAATCTAGAAATATCTGGAAAGGGGAAAACCTCAACTAAGATGTCTGTCCTGTGGGCAAATCTAAGAAGTAGCATCTTGACTGATGATTGACGTGGGTGGGTCCAGCACACCGTGGGCAGTGGCATTTCTGAGCAGCTGGTGCTGGGTTATACAAGAAGACTGGGCAGTAACATGAACAGCACTCCCCCATGGCTCCTCCTCCAGCATTTCCTTGAGCTCCCCCTAATCCCCTCAGTGATGGAATTGTAAGATGAAATAAACCCTTGCCTCTCTCTCCAAGTAGTTTTTGATCATAATGCCTTATAGCAGTAGAAAACCAGCAGGCCCTGTCCTTAACAAAGCATACTGTTAGTAACAAGTGCATTCCTGGGTTTTACACAATACCAATTAGAAGGGAGAGATGGAAGGTTGAAAATGAATATTTTTAAAGAAAAGTATAGATGTATGTAATTCTCAAAATTTTAAAAACTTAAAAAGAAATGGTCCATAAGTAAGGCATCAAGGAAGATCTTTGTTGCTACTAACTTGATTTAGCAGAAAAGGTTAATTTTGTATTTGCTTGTATTTCCCCCCTTCAAAGTCATGACTAGGAGGAAATGACATTCTGTAGGACAGAATATTTAATTTTATAAAACCTGTTTACCTGCCTATTCTACTGTGGATCATGGTTGCAACGTTGTACTGAGAAATTCTTGTTGTAGTCTAGTGGTTCAGAGTGTCTGTTTAGCTTTGCTTTATAAAGTTTATGGTCTTGTGTTTTATATTGTAAATTTTGACTTAATTTTGTTACTATTTTGGTATAAATTAAAACTCATTTATGTGCAAGCAGAGCTTCAATCATTTCATGACAGTCTTTTGAAAAACCTCTTCCTTCTGTAATCTGCTTTGTTGTCAAGTCAGGCAAAATTGGCCCTGCTCCATCTGAACGGGAATTCTTTCTGCTCTCCCTAACACACCCCATTGATCCTGCAGTCTCTCGGCCTTGGGACTGCATCGAATCGCCTTGCATTTGTCCCTTTGTGGTTTTGCCAGGGTTCAGTGAAGGGACTGTTGCAGCTCTAATGAGCAGCCATTTGCATTTTCCCCAGTAGTGTGATTAAGGTGCATGTCCTAGAGACTTCCAGGTTCCCCACAGTAAGCGTTTGGGGAAGAGACAGTTAACAGCCAATCGAATGTGTGCGAGTGTGCTCCAATGCACTCTAATGCACATTCATCTTATTTTCCCTCGGGGATCTCCTGGCTCTGCCTCCTGAGTCCTAGGTTTACAGGTAGCCACCACATCTGTCCTGTTTCACTTTGGTTCCATGGATCTGAACATCAGTCCTCTGGTTTATATAGTAAATGCTCTATCCACCGAGCCATAAAAGCTGTTTACCCACCATGAAGCCCTCTTTCCTCCCCCTGCTTTCCATCATTCTCTGTTAATTTTTTCTTCCCTTCCCTTCTTTTCTCTCTTTTTTTTGCTCTACTCTTTGGAAGGAAGTTACTGTGTACACCCCACTCTGAAGAAGAGGGGTGTCACTTCAAGTAATTGCATAACTCACTTGGATTTTACATACCTTTTCCTCATGTGAAATGTAGTTATATGCTCTTATAGGTCTGATATTCACTTTGTGATTTGATCTGTAATCCAACACTATTTTACTTGCTTCTGCCATAACCTCATAAGTAACTGTACTTGTGCGTGTGTGCATGCGTGTGAGCACGTGTGTGTGTTAACATTCTAGTACAAGATGACCTAAGCTCATTTTGTGTATTTCCTATCAGCATCATAGAATCAGTCATCCTACCTTAGAGCTCCCTTCCTTTCATTGGACCATGGTGTTAAAAACCAAGACCCGAATGCTCATGACCACAGTGCTTTAGTAACCCCAGGAAGAAAGTATCTATTAGTCGTGAGTACACACATATTTTTAAATATTTCTACATACTGGACACTATATTTCTATTTCTGATACATTTGCATCCCCATCAATGAAAACATGCCTTCCTATCTCTAGTACTCTCTATAGCTCAGTTTTTGGGTTCCTCTTGGCTGTCCATACTTTACTCCCCTAAAGTGTTGATTCCAATATGTGTATACAGTAATACTAAAATTGCTAACTGGATGAATAATAAGGAGATTGTTAACTGCTAACACACAATACCATACAGTATTGCTTTGAGTTCCAACATTTCTTTATGTTCGCCATACCCCAGGGGCACTGGTCTCTGTAGTATTCCTCTAGCTTTATTTGATTTCTGAATGTCATGCAATACAGTTTTTCAGATCCTGGATTGCGTTGCTCAGTCGTGTGCTCAAAGATCCCATGCTATGTTCTCTGATTGCATTATTCATTTAGCATTATATTTTTATGACTGATCTGTCTCCTCTATGCTGTTTCTTCTTTTTAACTTTTTTATATTTTCAGAAATTGAATTTCAAATAGACAGCTTCATGCACATATCTGTAGGGACTCACATGGGCCCTTTTTAGGTAATTTGGATGTTTATAGAGAAATAGAGATAAACTATATAAACTCAAAATTTTCACCAATCACTCTTATGCACCTGCATCTAAATAGAACTATGACACAGAACAATGTGGACCCAGCCAAACAAAGTAGCATATAACCTATAAAGTAGCTGCTCATCCCCCAGCTGTTTATCCCAGATTTCTGGATACAATGATGGGAATTATTGGATGTGGTGATGTGGTGTGTGCTAGCTTCTATTTTTATAAATACTACTGATTCTGCATATATCCTCCTGTGTTTAAGTCATTTCTGTTGCAGATGAAGCCACTTCTTCTGCGGCTTAGAAACTGCCCCTTACATATTTTAAATGTCAGTCCCTTGTCACCTCTGAATATTGTGAAATATCTCCTCTTCCTCAGCCATCTGTCTGTGACCGTTGTTGGGCAGGTAGATTTACTGCTTCTGTCTTCTGATTGTTGAGCTCTAGTTCTGTGGCCTGGGAGCTTTATCCGGCTGTGTGCAGAGAGTGCTGCTGAGCCACCAGGTGTGGCTCCTGGACAAGCCACTGCAGGTACTGTCTTACGGAAGGACTAGAGATTCCCAGGCTTGCCTTTCCGAACTGTCCCTACTCTTACTCTCCCTCAGGCTGTAATTTCATTGCTGTTTCTCAAGTCTGTATTATTGATACTTTAAATTCCTGATAAGATTTAAGGAATTGGAATTAATGATACTTTTAATTATATCATACGGGGGTTTCTGCATGTAGGAAATTGGGAAGGTTGTAGTTTTCGTATCCCAATATTTAATCTATTTATAGTCATGGTGACCCTAAAATTGCATAGTTCGAAGCCAACTCATGGGATGTTTCAAGGGTTTGCAAAGTAGACTTTATAGGGCATCATGTTGTTCCATTTATAAGTGGTAATATTTTCTCTCATTATTTCAAACATAAGAACAAGCCAAGGTAATTCACATCTTTAAATTAAATATGAAAATATGTAGATTTGATGTGCATTATACTGTGTTAATTAGCTATGTTGTCAACTGTGGAGTATTTAGTGTTGAACCATCTTTCTTCTGAATGCACTTCAACAAGTAACTGTTTGTATTTTATCATGAAAATATTTAAATTATGGAGAGTCATTAATTTAAAAAACCTTAATTACTTTTTTTTTCAAAGACAGTTGTTTAGTTTTTCAGATATGTCTATCATAAGTAAGCTTCCACAAAAATAGAGCAAATTTTGAGCTGAACATTTGTATTAACATAGTTTATCTACCTTTTTATGACTCACACAGATAGCTAATTTTAGACTCATCCCTGGCTATAGTTTTTCATAAGGTTTATTTTCCATTTTCATACAAATAAAGAGATATTTCCACTTTCATTGTTGAAATTTATCTGTAATTTGCCTTTTTTAATATGTCATAACATTGAATTATGACCAGCACATATACTTTGAAATATACATATAAGTGATTCTGGTTATCATTGATAAATTACTAATTAGGATGTAAATATTAAGGCACATTCATGTTTTCAGCTCTTAAACTGTGTCCATTTAATTTTTAGTATTGGGATTAAATATGTTATCCATCAGTGGTTGCAGAGGGAATATTTCCTCCATTGAGAAAAGCTGTGCTAGAGAAGCATCAAGACAATCTTCTATTCTGTACTTAATTAATTAATTAAGGTGCCTCTACTGCTTTGCTGAGGATGCAGAAATGCCTCTGTGCTTTTGAGAATCATTCATTGGGCTCACATCTTACAGGGGAAATATCTCATTATCTGCCCCATATTCATTTAAACACCTAGACATTTTTTATTTTTTTCATGACATAGACTCCATCGATCCTATGGTAAATGCCAACATATCTCAATGTCCGCAGCTTGTCTCTTAGCACTAGAACTTTGCATATACAAGTATGTGTGTTTCTGGCAAGTGGATACATGTACAAGTATGTGTGTTTCTGGGAAGTGTGTGCATGTATAATTATGTGTGTTTCTGAGAAGTGTGTACATGTACAAGTACGTGTGTTTCTGAGAGGTGTCAGGTGGCAATGTTACTTTAAAAGCAGACTGTTACAGATAACCATTCTTTATCTTGTTTTTTTTTTTAGATTGTATTTTTTTCAGTGGAAGAAGCTAATTTATTAATAGCCAAAACTAGTGAGTACTCACAATGGATGAGAGAACCATCCACCAGCTCTCTGACAAGGAGCATAAATGGAAAGTTGTTTTAATAGGAAGGGAAATACTACATATTTTTAAAGTATTTCCTTTCATAATTTGTACTGTCTCTCTCATTTAAAAAAAAAGTAAGAAGGTGGATTATGGACACAATAAATGCATCTACAAAAGAACTCATGCACCTAAGGCTCAGGGAACCCTGGAAAAGACAGGGTGGAAAGCCAGATCAGAGGATTCACTGTGAGATTGTTTCCTAGTACTGTTCAAGCTACACTCATGAGGTCTTACTATGTGAGTGTGCTGGGTAGTTTAAATGTTAACTTGAGCAAGCAGTCATCATCTGAGAGGAGGGAACCTTGGTTAAGAAAACATCTCCCTAAGATTAGGCAATAGGCAAAACTATACGGTATTTTCTTCATTAGTAATTGATGTTGGGAGCTCAGCCCATTGTGGATAGTGCCATCCATGTCTTAGAGTTCTATAAAAAAGCAAGCTGAGCCAACCAAGGGAAGCAATCCAGTAAGCCGCTCCCCTCCATGGCCTCTGCATCTGCTCCTGCCTCCAGGTCCCTGCCCTGCTTGAATTCCTGTCCTGATTTCCTCAGTGATGAAATAGTGACATGGAAATATGAGCCACATAAACCCTTTCCTCCCCAATTGGTTTAGTCATGACAATGATGATACCAAAGGCCATGCCAAAGTGGATGAGGACAAGCCCACCAGGCCTCAACCTTATACAAAGAACTAAGAGCAAGTAAGGAATGCTAAGAACAGGAGAAATAATGTTCCCCAGGGAAGATCACCCAATTGGTTATCCAATAGCAAATGGTCAGCCTTGAAAACATAATATACATACAAGAAACATACAAATGAAGTTATATTTAGGAATATACATACATACATACATATATATCTACATATGCATGTAAGAAAGGTGATGAAAAATTACATGAATTTGAAAGAGCAAGAAGAGGCATATGGGCATTGGTGGTACATGCCTTTGATCCTAGCACTCATGAGGCAGAGGCAGGTGGATCTCTGTGAGTTCGAGGTCAGCCTGGTCCACAAGGGCTAGTCCCAGGACAGGCTATAAAGCAATACAGAGAAACCCTGTCTTGAAAAAAAGAAGAGGAGGAGGAGGGGCATATGGGAGGGTTTAAGGGAAGGGAGAAATAATACAATTATAATATATTGTGGTCTCAAAAATAAACCAAAAAAAAAGTAGACTAATTCCATTCTGCAGATGAGATCTTTACCCAATCACACTGCATGGCCCCCAATCTCCTATTACAATGTACAATGCTCCTTAAAAGTTGAACAGCTAATTTTTAATGTGAGTATTTAAAATAATTCTCTGAGAATTTAACTGTTCCAAAATTATATTTTCCCACTGTTTTCTATCAGCTGTGATGTTCAATTATGGTCAGAAGCCTCCCTGTTAGGCTGCCACACAGACACAGTGCCCACAGAGAATGGTACCGCAAGATGTGCCATGACATGCCCATAGAATAGTGGTATTTTTAAGTCAGATAGAAACTGGAATGTTTATGGCTCATCCTTTTTTCCTGAAGGAGCCTCTGTACTGATTTATTGGGTTGGCTTCTAATAACAATGTACTGACCCAACGTTGAAGTGTCAGTTGACCAAGGGCCGGGAATGGAGGCTGCGTCTGTGTGAGGTACATTAAAGCTCTTGATGGACACCGTAGCTCGCCTTCTGTCCCCATGTTCTCCACTGGTTCCTCTGACAGAATTAAAGAGGTAATTAAATATGAACAACAGAGCGCTTGTACTCATATAAAATACCACTTAAACATGCAAGGCCAATTTCAGTCCCTAGAATGAAATCTCTGTCTACAGGACTAACTGCAGTGTGGGGGAAATCCTCTTCTCATAGATGCTTACTCCCTGATAAGAAGTGCGGTCACAGCAGTGACAACACATGAGGCCTGCGTTAGCAACATCTTCAATCCCATATCCTTACATCTAGCAGGCTTCTGATGCTACCTACCACTTCAGAGTCCTCCCTGTACAAATTAGATGTTGTTAATACTTGAAGTCAGTGTTCTAAGTGTCCAGTTTTCTCCTAAAGTTGTGTTGCTAGCTAGCTAGAAGGGATGGAAGGGGACAGTGAAGAGATTTTATTTATGATTACAACTAGAAGATTTATAAAATTATTTTACCCATGTCAGGTCACATTCCCTTAAGCCTTCTTCCCATAAATGTCATAATTCAGCAGTGGGGACACCAACCTCATTTTGACGGTCTTCTGCCTTTGGTGAGAAATGGTTTATATAAAGGGGAATGAAGAAATTCTCTTGCTCAGGGTGCTTCCTCGCTAAATTCAACAGAAATACTAAAGAGGGCAATGGCTGATTTGTTTAACTCTGCCCATACCTCAGAGGTGAGTTTGTGTTCAGTTCTACTGTTTTAATTCCGAGGTAGAACTCTCTGGTAAAAAGTTTTGATGGAAGCACAAGAAATTAGGTTCGGCAAATGTTATGTCAGCATTTTTGTGTCCTTTAATTTTGTAATTGTTGTATATATATATATATATATATATATATATATATATATATATATATATAAAAGGTAAAGTTAAAAGTCAAAAGTGTGACTCTTTGATAATACTGCATTGGGTTATAAAGTTACCTGTTAATTATTTTACTTGAAAATATGTTTAAAAAGTAAGAAAGACACAGTAGCCTGGGTTTCTTACTTACAGGAAATCTGAGTTCTTACCAGAAACCTTAAGCTATATAGAACTAAGTCAGTAATGTCTTAGTAAATTTCCTTATGCTGGCTAAAACAGATGTCTTCAGATAAAACCATTGTGGTACTAGGTGAAGAAATAACTTCAGTTTAAAAGACAAAATGTCTTGAGTTTACAAGCACTTGAAGCAAATCTAGGAAAAGCTGCATCCTTCGGTAGATGGATTTGCCAGAAGCTGCTTTTGCGATGCTCTGAAGATTAGGATAGACAAAGTTTCAGTGTATGTTCCATGTTTGAAAATTCACTTGTCAAGTTTTAGTGCCCAGCTCAGAACTTTTCACTTCTACAGCCTTGTGCCAAGACATGTCCCCTTGGCTCCAGGCAGTTAGCTGGAGTGCACTTCTCTGCTCTTCTCATTTACCTTCCTTTTGCTGTTTCTCACCTGCAGTCTGAATTTCATTACAGGATGAGTCTATAATTCTTCCAGTATCCAAGCCTACTCTTCATGCTCATCGGCATGTGTGCTAACTTCTGGAGTTCTATATCAAAGATGCCTTGTTTCCAAAACATAAACTGAGAAAAACTTACTGCTTTCTTCCTTTAAAGGAGCTGATAACACTGGAAAAATTAAAATATTATATCTATCACAGCTTCAAAATGCCTTGCAAAATGTCCTACAAGATGAAGTAATAAGGATAAAAAGCAAGTTTTTGATCCTTCAGCAATTGGAACTCTGCTCTCTTCTGTAGACACTGTTGTCATTCCTGAATTCCTCAGATGCATAATTTTCCGTTTCCCTTTTGTTTACTCAAGAACCATAGAGATTTTGTTCATATAAAAGTTCCAGAACATTTAAGGAACCAGTGGAAAAGCTTCACATAGTCCCTTGAATACCAAGCTGCTGCAGGCTTTATTGTTTTCTGCATAGCTTTTAAGATTGCCTGTGGGCCATATCCCCTTCATATAGTTCAAAATAAATGGAGAAAAATGGAGACGTATGAGCCGATGACCTGTAAGGATTATATATTGCCCACCCTTTAGCTGCTGCAGGCCATTGCTAGGGAGTTTGGGAAATGGATAGTGCTTTCTTTAGCAGGAAGCTAGCTCTGTCTCCTCTAGCAAATACCACATCTGTCCCAGAAGCCATGATTGGAGCCTCTTTGTGACGATCTACTGGCACTCTCACAAATCTTTGCAATATATGAATGGCTCAAGAGAATCTTTTGTGCCTCCTTTCCTAGTTCTCACCCCATGTCCAAGGAACAAGTATAGGAGGCCCTTTAACCACCAGAAGTGACCACTTCAGCTACACCCCCAAGCATTAGATGGTCCATGGAATCAAGAAATTACTTGCACCAAGTCCAAAACTCCATTTTTCCTTTATCCCCACCCACAGCCACAATCTGACGTGAGATTAAGATACTGTTGCAGGTTCCAAGGACCTCTTTGTCCATGTGTATAAGATATCTAGGAACCTGTTTCTCTTCTTAAGTGATGTTCCCAATGACTACCTTACTGAGCCAGCCTATACCGTATTGAAGCAAGACTAGACAAGTATACACTTTGGGGGTTACTGCAATGTCCTTCTTCCTAAAGACTCTGCGTACATGCCATGATTCATCCCACGACCAGTATCCAATTTTAAGAACTATTTTATATACAGAGGTTGGGCAAGAAATTTGTGACTTTCTGTTGGCTCGCTTCTTTTTATTATATAACCTAAACAATGCCTCAGTAGCAACACTTTGATCTTGATCCTGTGAACACGGGTTCTTAATATAGTAATCACTGCCAATATTTTGCAGAGGTCAAGTGTCTCATGGCTGCAACCCCAGTTGTGTTGCTTTCTGTGATAACTGACCCTGCCCCACTGTTAATCCCGAATTGCAGGGCTGGCAAGGTAGCTCAGTTGGTAAAGTACCTCCTGTACAAGTGTTAGGACCTGAGTTAGGATTCCCAGCTCCCGTGTGAAAGCTGAGCCTGGGATGTGACTGTAGTTACTAGAGGGGCGGAGATAGGAAGATATCAGGGGCTACCCACCTGTATCAATCATCAATCTCCGGTTCAGTGAGAGGTGAGAGACGCTGAACCAATGTGTAAGGTCTTAAGAGACAGAAGAGGACAACCGCAGTCAGCCTCTGACCTTCCTACGCATGCACAGACGCACATGAACATATACACAACACACACCAATAACTACACGTGGATTCCTCTCACCTGAACCTATTCTAACCAGCCTGTGCTGGCTGGTTCTGTGTGTCAACTTGTCACAAACTAGAGTCATCAGAGAGGAGGGAGCCTCTGCTGAGGAAATGCTTCCATAAGATTGAGCTGTAAGGCATTTTCTCAATTAGTGATCAAGTGGGGGGGGCTTTCCCACGGTGGATGTGCCATCCCTGGGCTGGTGATCCTGGGTTCTATAAAAAGAGCAGACTAAGCAAGCTGGGAGAAGCAAGCCATTAAGTAGCAGCCCTCCATGGCCTCTGGATTGGCTCCTGCCTCCAGGATCCTGCCCTGCTTGAGTTCCTGGCTTGACTTCTTCCTTCAGTGATGAACAGCCATGTGGAAATGTAAGCCTTTCCTCGTCTACCTGTTTTTTTGCTTACAGTGTTTTCTCCAAGTAATAGAAGCCCTGAGACACAGCCAGAGTCTAGAGTATATTGACCCTGGTGTCTGTTCCCAGCTTCTTCTGTCATCTCTCACCCCCCCCCGGGCTTCTCACGGCCATAGTTAAATGAGGAGCTCGGCCCCTTGCAGGCATACGGACTCTTCCGTGCCAGTTCTCTGAGCCCCCTGATTGCCCCTGGCATTCTAGGGACATAAATTTCGCCAAGTTCAAGCCACTTTGACACATCTTAACAGAGACCCTCAGCTAGGTTTTCTACTCTAGAATTCTTGGGAAGAAGCCCCATCCCGTGCCAGGAAGGCTTTGCAGCCTCTGCATGCCTTCCATTTTCTCTCCCTGGGCTTCCTCTTCTTTGAACTAGCACCGTGGGGACCACTCTTTTCCATACAAGCCTGTTACCTAGGCCCTGTATCTCCAATAGGATGCGGACTCTTCCCTCGGCAGTGCCCATCCTTGAGGACAGGTTAAATTTAGCCTTTGCTGTTGTCACTGACTAGTGGCCATAAGAGAGAGGAGGGGTGAACAGAGGGTGGTGGGTGTCCTTACGAGTCACATGTTCAGTCATTTCAAGGAAGAGTTTAGTCTTCGATAGAAAAGCCTAGGTTGACTTCCAGTGACCTGTACGTTGTACATTTGGGGTGAATCTTAAAAAAAAAAAAAAAAAAAAAAAAAAATCAAAGTTTTTAGTTCATTGATTCGACTATTCCTATTCTATTTTCCTGGTTGTTACTCTTTTGCAGAAGCCTCCTGACCTTGAAGAAGCTAAGGATTGTCTGTTCATGGGAACTCTTCCCAATAATGAAATCCCAGACATGATCCTCAGTTTTTTTATACCGTTGGGGAAATGGGGGTCTTTCATAGAATTCTGAGGAGGCCTATGAAGTCTGTCCTAATCAAGACAATGCACTAGGATTTCTTGCCACGTGTGCCTTACAGAGGCAGACACTTTTTATATAAAGGGAAAGAAACAAATAATAATAAGACCTCCCAGGCCTTACAGTGAAGCTGCAGCCAAGGCATTACATGTCAGCAATACAGAGCCACATAATATTGATGAGAAGTGGGTAAGATTTATTGCAAACTATTTCAGGTGCTTTATGTGAGCTGTTTATCCGTTCCAGTCACTCTATGGCATTAGATAAGGTCCATTTTAAACACAAAGAAATTGATACACAGAGTTTTGTTGTACAAAAACCACACAGCCCAAAAGCAGAATACCAGCCTGCATGTGTTCTCAGTGGGAAAAGCTCATTCCCTCAGTACCATCTGATGCCAACAAAAAAGATAAATAGATGAATAAAGCAACTAAATTTGAATTTTACAGTATTGTTAACAAGGTTGTCACTCTGTGACCCCTACTAACGAGATTTTATTATCTATCCCTAACATATAAAACTAAATGGGAAAACGATATCTAATTTTTCATATAAGTATGTTCACACCTCATATACTGAAAAAGATGCCTTAAAATTAAAGATGGCTATTTTGTCAAACTATTTTTTATTACCTTTCCTCAGATACACCTGTACATCTCAATCATGTTTGATAACCATGACTGTAATTCTAAATACTTTAAATAGAGTCATTAACAATTAAAAAAAAAAAAAAAAAAAGACTTCCCAGGACCTTCTTAATGACCTCTGCAACAAAGAAATAGTGATCTTTCATGGGTGAACTGAAAAAGATGCATCTCTCTTTCTAAATTTTCCAGTTTTAAATTTTTCTTTCTTTTTCTACACAGTTGTGTCTCAATTTCACCTGCCAGCATGCATTGGCTTTTATTACAGCATGCCAAAGTCATTCATGTTTTGGTCATTTTAGGTACAGAGTAACTATGTTGCGATTGGATTCATTGTGACACACAGAGGCTAAATTTGATTAATTTGGATTCAGAGGGTAAAAGTAGAGTGTTTATTGAAATGCCACCATCACTCAAGAACAGAACCTTTACTTTTACAACCTCGGAGACTGCTTTC